>JAQFVV010006303.1:0-555000 GCA_028023455.1 Epiperipatus broadwayi
AAAAGTTGTTTTATATTGATGGATGATTGATGATATATATAGACCTGTTGGGGGTGGTTTGTCTGTTGGAGTAATTTGAATTAAGCATTTAAGTTCTGGAAATTGGTTTGTAATGGAAATTACTAGATTACTTAATTTTTGTGCATAAAAAATGTCAATGTTGTGCAAACCCAAACCATTTTTAATAAGGGGTTGATTTAATCTTTTTGTTGATATTGCAACCACTTTTCTTGACCATAGAAGTTGGTTGCAGATGATTTTAATCCTTGCTTTGAAACCTTTTGAGAATTTTATTATTGGTAAATAATATGTTATTTTTGTCATTATAAGTTGGTTTATTAGCTGGACTTTAGAATATATGGAGAGATATGTTTTTGATAGGGAGGTGACAATGCATTGTGTTTCTTCTTTTAATCTATTTTGTATTGAACACCTCCTTCTGGTTATTCCCAGATGAAACGGGAATCCTAAAAAACGGGTTGGTTTTGCTTTGTAAATGGACGTGCATGGTTTTCCAGTAAACATGGACCAAGCAGTAGACTTTTCTGGATTAACCTTCAATTTGTATTGTTGCGTATATTCTTTAAGAATTTTTTGTAATTGTGGTAATTGTTTTTTTGAATTGAGAAAGACTGTGATGTCGTCCATATAAGCCAAGCAAGCTATATATTGTGTAGTGCCAGGTACTTGAATGCCAGTAAATGTTTTTTGGATTTTTTTTATTAAAGGGTTAATATATAGAATAAATAATAGTGAACTGAGAGAAGAGCCTTGGGATATGGATTGGGTAGGAACAAATGATGGAGAATTTCTTCCATTTAACATTATGTGTATTTCTCTGTTGAGAAGTAGGTTTGCAATGATGTACAGATGTGTCTTGGGGATAGATGTGTTTCCAAGCATTTCTAGCAATATGGAAATGTCTACTCCATCAAAAGCTCCCTCGATATCTAGTTGAATTGCTATTGGACTGTATTTTTTTTTCTGTCTTGAATCCAGGATTGCTTTAAATAATGATGCCGCTTGAATTGTGGAGGAGTTTCTTTTGGCAAATTGAACTTCTGATATCAGTGGCATTATATGTGGTTCTATTGTTTCTTTTATTATTTTTCCAAGAATTTTTATTGGCAAAGATTCCATGGAAATTGGTCTGAGCTCTGTGAGGGATGGGGTAGTTTTTGCTTTTTTGTTGAATGGCACTATTGCAATGGGATGAACTCCCTCCACATCCTGAATTTCTTGAGATAGGTGTTTTGCTAGGTTGAATAGATATTGTGCTGTGTATTTACTTAGGTGTTTTAGTATAAATAATGGTATTCCAGGACTTCCTGGATGGCATGCATTTGGTATTGTATTTAGTTTTGTCAGGAAGTCCTTTGTTGTGAAAGGTTTTTGTGTTTCTGCTGGTCCAAATAGCTTGGAGTGTAATTTAAGTGGTGTTTTAGACTGCAGTTTGGTTTTAAAATGCTCAAAGATAGGATCATATTGTGTCCTGTATATGTGCTGTCCTTTGTTTTTATTGCCATTGGAACTTTGATGATTGGTGGGTTTCCCAGTGCCCATTTAATGTATGCTCTGGTCCATGTATGTGGTTGGGTTATGCATATTTTGCTTTTTTTGATTCTTAAATATTCTTTTAGTGTTTCACATGTTTTGTTGTATGTACTTATTAGACCATGAATATACCACTGTGTTTGGTGTGATGGCACAGTCATAGTTATTCATTTATGAATTTCATTTGCGAGTGTCAACAATTTGGATGGTGGTAGTTGATTTTTTGTCACATGTGAGATATTGAATGATAGAATGTTTATGTATGCCAGATATTATTGTATGGGGTTGAGATTCATATCTTTTATTTTGTTTAGCATTATGTATGTTTCTGAGAAAACAAATTCTGGTGTGGTTGTTAGAAGTAGTACTCTGATTGTTTTTGTTAGTGGGAGAAGTGATGTCTGCATTTGCGTAAGGTTTAATGATACTATTTGTGCTGAATGGTCCGAGAATGCTGAGGGGGTTAATGTTATTGATATTTGGTGGTGCAGCATTGGGTAGTAGAAGCATAGATCGATGAGTGATGTGTGATGACCATTGTGGAAAGATATTGTATTCATCGGTAGGAAGCCTTCACCACTCATCAGTGGTATAGATATTCGGTGAAGCCATTTTTCTATGAATTTCTGATATGACATGTTGCAATCACCAATCAATATTGTTGGGTTTGCTGTACTTGCAAGTATGGAGTTGATGTTCATTATTATAGTGTTAATTCGGTTATCTTGAATAGGCAGGTAGACCAAAATTATATTGAGGTTTATAGTTTTATGTTGAAAAGTTGTAATTAGTAAATTAGCATCTATGAATATAATTTTGAAAGCTGTGAAAGGGCAGTTTGTTGAAATAAAATGCTTGTGCCTGCAGAAGGTGATGAAGAGTCTCTGGAACAGGCACAGAAACCTTCTTTGGTTAAATATTTTGCTGGGTCAATTTGTGATCCGGCATAGATTTTTGTCTCCATTAATCCGAGTATATGCGTTTGTGTAAGTGAAACCCATTGTTTAAGCTTTGTAATTTTTTGGGTTGAGTTTAACCCCTAACATTCAATGCGCCAATTTTTAACTTCATTGAATTGGTGTTTGGTGGTTATATTTATGTTCAGGTTTTGAATTGAGAAAAAGTTGTTTTAAAGTGTCTTCATAATTTTGTTCTGTTTCCTCATCCATTGAGTTATCTGAATGGTTATCTTGTATTGTTGTGTCACTATTTTTTTCTTCAATTTTAGCTTTCTTGGCTGTCCTATTCTTTTTTGGTGGCCTGGTTTTCTATTTGGAGGTGTAGTATTTTTTTGTATTTGGGGAAGGCATGGTGTAGTTAAATCCATAACAGCTTCAGAAGTTTTATTTATAATTCTTGTTCTTTGTATGTTCTGTGTTTGTGCTGTTTCCTCATTGCTATTGCTATCTATTTTATTGGTGTTTTCCATCAATTCCATTGTATAATTTTGTTGACCTTCTTGATTTAGTGTTTTATCATTTATTTTTGTTTTAACAGTTAAATCCAAAATGTGATCATCTCCAGTTATGTTTTTGTTGTTTAGTTCCTCTAATTGTTGTTTTTTAATGCTCTCTTGTGTTTCCATTTTTTCTTGAATAAATGTTTGGATTGGTTGTTTGTTGTTTGTAGTTAATTGGGGTTTGCTTTTGTCTGTGATATTTTTTATTTTTTATTTTTGCTACAGTTTGCTGCAAGGTGACCACGCTCACCACAGATGAAGCATTGTGGTTCTAAGCCCCTTATATATATATATTTAAAATTGCTTCCTAATCTATGACTTGTGTGGGGATATTCTCTGGAGCTATTGATTCATTAAGTTTGATTTTAAAAGTAAAACTGTTACTGCACACTGGAATCGGTGTATCCATATGTAAAATAGGTTTTAAATATAATACTTTGCCAAACGCTTTCATCATACTTTGAAAGTCATTTATATTATAGCCAAAATAAGTATTTTTTATCATGCCTGTAATAAAGTTTTTAAGGTTTGGATTTACTACTATTAAAGCATAATTTCCTATTGTTTTGATTTGAGTTAAAAAATTATTTTTTTGATAGTCTTCAAAGAATTCTAATGCTAGGTATCTTGAATTGTGGTGTTCCCCTATGCTTGAGATTGTTTCCCAACTCCCATTTTCTGTTATGGCTTTATATAACTTTTCTCTTGGGAATTTGTAAAGCGTTAGGTTTTTATCAGTTGCAGCTAAGACAATCGATCTGTTTGAAAAAAATTTTTTAAGCTTGTTCGGTATTGTGTTATTAAATTCAGTGCTAATTGTTCTTAATTCTTCCTGAGACCAAATAGTCGATGGGGGCTCAGAGTTGTTTTCATAAACTAGATTTAGTTCGTTCATATCATCATTGGTTACTCTTCGAAATCTACTAGCTGCAATCGAGTTTGAGTGAGTTGTTATAACTTTATATATCAAACATGGCTGCGGCACAGCTAAAAAATTCAAATGTAAATGGTGCCAATATAAATGCCAACGATGGAAACATCAATAATAGTTTAAAGACTTATGCTAATGTAACAAAAGCTACTTTGCATAAGTCTTTAAACTATTATTGATGTTTCCATCGTTGGCATTTATATTGGCACCATTTACGTTTGAATTTTTTAGCTGTGCCGCAGCCATGTTTGATATATACTTTACGATTTTCAGTCTATGTATTTACACTTTTTTTTTCCCATTGTTAATTTTTTTTTTTAATTGCAATTTTTTTTAAAACTTATGTTTGAAATACTTTTTGTTAAAGTTAAAAAAAAAGAATTACCTTTGAGGTTTTTTTTATTATTATTATTATTATTATTATTATTATTATTATTATTATTATTATTATTATTATTATTATTATTATTATTATTATTATTATTATTATTATTATTATTATTATTATTAAATTGAATTTTTAAACTCAAGATTTAAATTAATTCGTTAAAAGTTTAAAAATAGTGAAATATATATAGGTCATTGTTTTCTTGTTATATGTTTTATTTAATTAATCAGAATAGCCAAGCGGTTTTACTAATTATTCAAAATTAAAAGTACAAAATTTTGAATGATTTATAAAGAAGACAAAAAAGCTTTCTCTAAATATTGGTTTCAAAGTTAAAGCTGCTTTTGAAAAATCAAATGCCAACTAGAAATCATGTCTGAATAATTTAAAAATTTTAGATCTCTCATTGATGACTGAAAATATCTGGATATTATCAATCTCCTGCATATACCTTCATCAATTTTGATAAAAAATATTTTTTCTCTCTATTAATTTGTATATATATTAACTTTGGATGCAATTTGAAATTATAATTCTAGTTTGTAATGTTATAATTGACTATTCATTAGTCTGAATTCAGAACAGGTTATATTTACCAGTTTAAAATGGTTTGTCTATTTAAACTTATTTGTATCAATAATATCAATCTCTGTGGTCAAGTTGTAATCTTTAGTGTCTACATAAGTATATTAGATGCTTAAAATTGTGAATTGTTAGACATTGCGATTGTTTAATTATTGACTGGTTTTTAATTATATATATAAATAAAATGTCTGTAAATTAAAACAAAATTGTAATTATAATTGAAATAATAAATTTAACGGTTTACAAACTATTATAAACAATCCTTAAATCTGCAGAAGTACTTTCGGTTAATTTCTTAAACTTGCCTCAACTGCCATTAACCGAAAGTACTTCTGCGGATTTAAAGATTGTTTATAATAGCTTATAAACCGTTAAATTTATTATTTCAATTAGAATGCATATATATATAATACAAAGTAATTAACCTTTTCTCATATTTGAAAATGAAGAAAGTTTGTCTGTATTGTTTAAACTTTAAGCTAACACTGCAATAATAATATGAATGTTGTCATAAAAGTTTCTTAGAAACATAAAGAATATTTCAAACTGAAAATTAAAAGTTACTACTATAATGGTCGATGGAATCTCCCAAACCTATCTGCCATACCAAGGCGCCACTAGGCTATTCAAACCTAAAAAATTCATAAAAGCAGCAGATACGTATGGGTGAGGCTCAACTTTATCTGACTGAAAGTCCCAGTCACTAACTCAGAGAGAAGCTGAGCTTAAAATATCACTCTGAATATTAAAATTTCTAATTCTTGATTTAAAAAAATATTATTAATAAAATATACATATAAATTACTGCCAAAATTACTTAAAACATTTTTATTATAATGCACACACACATCAAAAGGAAAAATTCTGAAAAATTAAATTAACTAGTAAATATATTTGATTTAAATCACATGCACAGAGGGGTGCATTTAATAGATTTAATACAATTTTAATATTTTACTAAGTATAAATATGCTACATAGAATACCATATAACTAACCCAATCCCTTTTAACCTTAGGCTAAAATTTCATGTTTAAACCAATGCTAGCTTATTGATATACCGATGTGCCCAATGCAAAATGAGATTGTTAGCGTAACACAATCATGCTTACAGGAATTTACATCTGTCACAGAATGTCATTAGAAAATAACAAATCATGATGGGAAAAAATGAGGTCCACCATCATTAATAAATTTCACCAATGGACAGAAACGATCCACTGCACAATTGGTGATACAAAATGAAATCATTGAAATATATATATGAGATGCTCTATAAATGGGGGATAGCGGTCTTTGCTGGTTTACTGTTACAACCAGTAATGGTGTAGGAAAGATGTCTACAACCATTGGCAATGTGATGGCTACCCTTTTGGAGTATGTTTAGATGGGTATTATGCCCCGAATGCTAATGCACCACAAGGAAATGAGTATCCAATGTGCCTACTCAGATTACACTGACATAAAACACCCATACATCTATACATCAGCATTGATTCACCTATGAAACAATTAGCCCAAAATTAACACACTTATACTAACATAATCTCACGAATCTATGCAGCCATTTATGCCTATTTTCAAATAATTAATTTAAAAGAAATTTACAAGACTGGAAATGATATTAAACACATATATAAAAAAATATAATAAATAATTTAAAATTTTAGTCAGATAAGAGACAGATTTCATTTAAAAGTTAAGTGACACTTAAAATTAATACTTGAAAAAGTTTGTATTATATAATTAATGTTCATATTTTATTCAAAGCAAAAGTTTATACTTTCCAATGTGGTAGGTTTATTAAAGTCTGTCTTTGTGGTCCTTGATGCATCACACAATTCAAGTTCTTCCCATTTCATATTGTTCTAGCTGGAAAAAAGTCTTGTCATTGGTATTTTCCAGAATCATCACTCTAGAGGCTGCCTCAGCTGGTGCAAATATAGGAAATGTAATTTATTGTGGGACATATACCTTTTGGAGATCCGCAATGCACATATAAAATATTTAGTGTTTTCCTGAAGATTTGTGATAATGGTGTTCTAGTTGCATTTTTATATTGGACTATTTCTATCATCTAATATGAGTATTGAATTTTTCTACAGACGTTCAATACTCATATTAGATGATGAAAATAGTCCAAAATAAAGATACAATGTATAAAATATGTTTAAAATAACACACAATCAGCAAAAGCAATCCAAATCTAAATCTCACTTAAGTTTTCTTTTTAAATCATTTTGAATTCTTATCATCAAATTCCAGGATCGATCTTGCCTGGCTTGACACTATTCTTATTGGTGATGATGACTTTTCTCTGTGGACCATGTATTCATTTCCATCCTTATTGGCCAGCTTGCTTTAGAGCAGGAACTCAAAATTTTATCACTAGTATTTTTTTAAATTTATCTCTTATCTGACATTATGCCCAAGGACTTGTTTGCTATTTAGAAAATAATTTCCATTCTAAGATTAAAATAACTAATTGACAGGTTTTTTATTATTTTTTATATGAAAATCAATTTTGTTTTTAGCTTTTTAACTTGTTTTATATATTGAAATTGTTTATATTACTTAAGATAATATTATATAGTGTAATTAATAAAGAGTCAGAAGATATTGTCAATAAGAAGTAATTTAAGATGCATAGATGATAATGTAAACCATTTAAAGTATAACTTAGCTTATTTAATTGACTTTGTTAAAGGAAAGTAGTGTTCATAAAGATTTAAAATATGTTTCTAGGTCCAAATACGAGCTTAATTGTGCTTAAACACTAGGAATATTTGAAAAGAAGAAATATTTTTATTAGGTTAATTGATTTTAAAATGGTTAATCCAAATTACAAAGATATACTATTTTAAAATATTATATAGGTTATATGAGCACAGACTTTCACATGCCCCACCACTCTCCATACACTTGAACACATATATGTTGAAAAGGTAAATAATCACCAATATAGGTATTTCATGCTAAACCAGCAATCATCAGTTGGTCCAGATTATTATCTCTACACATATATGCTATAAGTGCTCAGATATATATATTAAGATAACCAATCATCATACTTTAATGGACAGGCTCCAATCTACTACACACTCCACCTCTTCAACCGTCCATCCAATTGAAAATCTGATGATGAAATGCTCAAAGGCCACCCTGAGGCCGAGATTCTTGAAGAGACTATTTAAGAAAATTTAAACTAATTAACTAAAGTAATTAGCTTTATTAAATAGAAGAGTTGTTTTATGAATAATAAATAATTGTATCTATATAAATAAAAATGTAAATGTTCCTTTGTTCAAAATCTTAAATCTCTGAAAGTTCTTCACCGATTGCTTTGAAATTTTGACAATGTTGCATTCGAATACATGCATTTTTATATACCTACTATTTATATACCTACTATTATATAGATGTCACACCTGTCACAGGTAAAAACATGTTTTTTTTAAATAAAAAAAAACAGCACTATCTGTTAAAAGCAACGCATGCTATACTAAATATTTTATAATTCCATTTAAGTGTTTCCGATTGCATTGTTAAATTGAATTTTCATAGATTTTGAGTTATTTTCATTTTGATTTAATTATTTCGTGTGATAATGCATTGGAATTGAGCTGTGTCATGTATTATATCGTTCATTTCGTGAGTATAGTTTCTATTTTTCATTGTTTTTCATTTCATTTTTTTAACTGTTTTTCTTATTTTTCAGTGCAATTGGTGGTGGGATTGAGCTGTGTCAATTGATCTGCATTTGAATTCAAATATTTCGTTAGTAATTTTTTTTCTTTGTTTTTTAGTTCATGTTTTTCCTTTTTTAATGTTTTGCAATTTTATATGTTTTTGTTGTAATTATAAATGTATTTAACACACATTGATTACATAAGTAATATTTACTAAAGCAATAAACCTAAAGCATGTGCGGTTGCAAAGGTAGGGACTTCTACAGGTCTTAACCACAACTTTTCTTCCAATGTGTAAGCTTGTGGTTAAGACCTGTAGAGGTCCCTACCTTCGCATTTTCAACTGCACATGCTTTAGGTTTATGATTTTGTTATAATTTTCTTTCTTCTTTTTCAGTGCAATTGATCTGCTTTAGTTCATCCAAATGATGCCTTGCAGAAGATCAAACTTAGGTTGTCGTATTTGCAAAATTGAAGAAGTGTGACGAGTAATTGCAAATCAAACTGAGGAAGAACAGGCATCAGTGAAAAAGTGAAACAAAGAGTGGCCCAAATACATGCTGAGGAAGCAGCAGGGTGATGTGCAGCCAGACATGAGGATGCATGGTTTATGAGTATGGTGATTGCATTCTGAAGCTTCTGATCTGCTTCATTCTCAACAGAATGAATGTGACAGACTGAAAGTGGCTGAGAAAATAAGCATCAAACAACACTACATGCTCAGCAATCATGCAATTACAATCACCTTGCACTCTGATACAACCCAGCTGATGATTATAGTTTGAGATAGCATGTTCTCATCGATACTATGGCTGAAGTGTATCCTTATTGCAAGGTTCTGAAATTTAATAGTGAAATGAAGTGAATGTGTTGCACTGCCAGAAAAATTAAACGCCTCAAATTGGAGAACCGCCAGAGTCATTAAAAACTTTGCTTGCTGGATACACTGCCAAATCAAAGCATTTTCTATCTAACATCAGGAAGTACAATTCCTGCTTCCAAATGATGTCATTCGGCACAGAAATTGTAACAGTTCAATTCGTGCCAATTTTCAAAGTGAAAGGATAAATTTATCATAAAGCCAGCTCCCTGCTTTCCTTCTCAGATTGTCAACATAAATTACTACAAATGTATTTCATCGGTGATGGCAATAATAAATTGAATGCACACTGCAGAATTTCTACCAGGATCTCTATATCTGTACAGACAATGGAACAACAAAAATATTGTATACCCACAAGCATTGTGAAATTAAAGATATTAGAAACTAGTGCTTTCTCTTTTCTTTCTTTTCCATTTAACCAGACTAAGCCATAGCACTGCATGGCAGGTACGGATAGTAAAAAATAAAATGTTCACATTGTAAATTAATTAAATTAAAATGTCAATTTAATTGGCCTTCTTAATTATTAAAAATAAAAATTATTAAACATTAGGGCAAAAAATATGTAAATATATGCATATGAACATCAATGTTGTGTGGAAAGAATTTCAATCATTAGCAGTATTATTTAGGAAAAGAACAATAATATTAGTTATACACATACCAATTGAATAAGTTTTTAAGGTTTGGTACAGTTTATAAATACATTAAAATATATCAAACTGATTGCTATCTTATTTTACATATTTATAGTTTATTTAAACAAATAAATATTAATAAGTTGTTTTAATTAATGTTTAAGAATAAAAAAGAATTCATACTTTATTCTCAGTGTTATGTGTATTTAAGAGATGATTAATTTTGAATAATCATGAAATGATTTAAAAGGTGAAATTCAAAACTGTTTATATACGTTTATATTAGAAAAGAATATTGATTATAATTTATCTAGCCAACATTCGAAATCAGCATATATCTATTGAAAGCCATGTCATTTTACATGCATTTAGAAATATCTTAGCATTTTGCCACTGACATGCTTGACATTAAAGAGATTAATATTAATTAGCCTTGTATCATTTGAAGATTTATATATTTATTATTATTTTGCTAAAAGCAATTAATGTATTTGAAGAGTCACTTATTAGTCAAATAAAAAATAGTCGTAGATCACATGACCCCATTCTTTTAAGCTTATAAGATATAAACAATGATCATTTCCAATTGCTTAACAAGCTTTGTGATAAATGCTTTCTCTGGATAAGCATTTATCATAAAGCTTGTTGCGCAATTGGCAATGCTCATTGTTTATATCTTACAAGCTTAAGAGAATGGGGTCATGGGATCTATGACTATTTTTTATTTGACTATTTATAATCTCTTCTTTAAGTCTTATGCAATGTTATATTGCTAAGACTACTAATATATGGTTTGGCTGAAGATCTCTCAGTCCCGTATAACTATTTGAGTTGGATAGCTGGGTATAGGTATCTGAAAATTTCAGATTTTCCACTCAATATATAACTTTTAGATAAATGCTGACTTTGGGTTGGTATTTTTAGATCTAGTGTCTGAAGTTATCCTAACATCTTTCTGAGGAGTGCCAAAGCATGAAACCATGGTCAGAGATTGGGGGTGGGTGTCCTGATAGAGATATTTTAAGTGCTTTCTCTGGCTAAGCATTTATCACAAAGCTTGTTGAACAATTGGCAATCCTCATCGTTCATCACTTATTAGTATTTTACAATATTGTTTTATACATCATAGCTTAAGTACTGAATGGAATTATTGGCAACTTTATTATATAGTTGATTTTATGTAATATATATAAGTTAATAATTTTGCTGCATTTGCTTTTTAGTAATTTTATCAATTAATACTGTCTGGTTGTACTCTAACTCTGATAATGATATATTTCAAGCATATGATATTAGAATGTTATTAGAAAAGACTTAAAACTATGAATTATGAGATTAAATGAGCATCAAGAGAATTCATAAAATATTGATAAAAAAATTCATTTCCAAAGTATAGTTCAAACTTAGAGGTGAGCATATATACCAGTTTGTGTTTAAAACATGTGTATGATATTTCAATAATATATTATTAGTGTTCCATAAGAGTAAATAGCATCACATTATATCTATTTAATGATTAGTCATATATAGTAAGTCTATAATATAGAAAATTATATGTAAATCAACAAAATAGTAAAGAGAAGGCAATCGAATCTTAAGAATAAAATAATTAAATAAAAGAAATAGTGCAAAATAAAAGCTAAACTTAAATTTAATTAATATACAAATGAAATAAATATACCTTATGAAGAAAACAAATCTCTGTTAATGTCAGAGTTAAAAAAAGTTGTAATGAATTATTAGTCAGTGCAAGAGTAAATATTTTTATCCAATAAATATTATAATTATGTTTACATCAAACTATTCTTCTTTTGTGTTATCTTGAAAACAATCTCATAGAAACTTCTGACCCCTTAACCTAAGATGAAAATAGTTTGTTGAATATAAGTAACAATGGAAAGAGAAGAAATAAAATAATAGTGATTGAAGATGAAATTATAGAAAGAGAAGAAGAAATAGGACAATGTAACCATTTAAGATTATTATTATTGTCTTTATTACTAAAGTGGTTGTGATAATTTTCTATGGTATCCCACGATCACTCAAAACATACGAATATATTTTAAAAAAGACTGATTTTATACTTAATCTTCCTCATCTTTTAATTTTTGTAAGAACTTAAAGAATATCTAACAAAAACAAATAAATGAAGTAGGAATGTAAAAGAGATATAATAATGTAGAAAATGGTTATTACAATATATATATATTCACATTCATATCGGCTTTTTCAAACCAAATTGTGCAAACGCTTTTTGCGAGTGTTAAATAATAAACGAATACCCTCTGACCCATACAAGATGCTGCATAAATTCTATATCTTGTATGGGTCAGAGGGTATTCATTTATTATTTAACACTCGCAAAAAGCGTTTGCACAATTTGGTTTGAAAAAGCCGATATGAATGTGATTACAATTGTATACAGACGCTATAAAAAATAAATGCTGATTTATATATATATATATTGTAATCTTAAGTTCTTGCATGGAACTTTATATTAAGTATTTGTTATAATACATGTAAAAATATTTACATAGTTTATTTTCTATTAAATGATATAACTCTGCTGACGTTAATGAGTCATTTTGTAAGCTAGTTAATTAATTTATAATTATTATTATTAAATATTATTTAAGACAAATTTATATAGGTAAATCAGAATAATTTTGGCTTATCAATCAAGCTTATTTGTAATAGTAAGGGTATAAACCCATAAAGTGATTATTTTTAAAGTATAACCTATTTTTAAACATATTATAGTTGAAAGATTTAATTATACTTCTAATATAGCCATTGTGCCTATTTATTAAAATAAGTTATCATCAAATAAACACATAAATAGTTAATGTTTTATTGCTTTTCATTAACATAAATGAGTAATTACAGTTTGTTTAAACAATTTATTATAAAGGTAAAATGGTAATAAGCATCTATTGATCCACATCGCCTGATAGTGCTGTTTCTATGCTAAAGCACATAAATATGCTGTTTACAAGGCTGCTCATATATCTTACAGCCTGTAAACTGTTCAAACACTAAGATGATGAAGTGCATCCTTACCCCAACATCTCTAGCATGTTGAACATTATTAGTGACGAGTATACGACACTCTCTATAGACAATACTCTTGACTATTGTACAGCATATGATATGAAGGTTTCTGTGGTTGTAATGACAAAAAGTATATTAGAACGGATTTTTATTTTTGCTTCAATGTATTGTAATTGATGTGAGTTCATAAAAATTGTAATGAATTCTCAAACACCCCTACTTTCACTGTCAGTGGTCAGAGGTCAGAATTCACTAAATGAGAAGTGTAAATCATGATTCGGCAAAATTCACAATCAAGTCGCGCACTTTCTGATACTTTTTTGAGATCAAAACAGTTCAATAGCAGATGACCATTCGGCGTTGTAGTTTTGAGATTTACCTGCCACAGAAGCAGATGCGCTGGCCTTCCTTCAACTCAAAAAAAGAAAATATTTTACTCACCCAGAAAAACAACTGTCTTTTTGGTGGTTTAATGAAATTAAGGCATTGTCAAACATCTGAAATGGAATGTCAATCGCATCAATGGTGATGAAGGTGTCCCATTTGCTCATGGGATGGGCTTTGAGGGCTGTCTGGGAATCACTTTTTCACAAGCAGTACAGCTAATTTATTCTTGAAGATGGGATCAGCTTACAGTGATGCATATTAGAGCTGACTTGGAAAGGTGTCAAAACACTAAGGAATATGATGACAGATCTTAGAGAGGTCTGTCGAGAAAGCCTTGTTTCTTGACAAACAAAAAAAAAGTTTCTTCAAAAACAATAAAAAAGACTTGGTTATATATAAAAAAAAGTTTCTTTAAAAAAAAAAAAAGAGACCGGACAAAAAAAAAAAGATAGAATATTTTAAAAAGCCAACAAAAAAAAAAAAAAAACAATTTTTTTATTTTTAAGAAATATACATCAAACCAGTTACAAAAAAACAAAAACAATAACAAACAACAACAAAAAAATCAAAATCAAACAAATCAAAAAATTAAAAACATAAATCAACAAAATTGAAAAACAGTCCGATAACATTATATCTATTTGTTTTTCACTAGCAACAGCACCATAGAGCGGTATGGGAAATTAGATGATGTATTACCAGTAAAATTTTAAATATTATTTTTAATAACAATTAAATCTTTTATAAATCTTATAGTTAGCCAATAGCTTTACAATTAGTTATTTCTTAACAATTATTTTTAAATATTTTAGTGAACGCATGAATATAATCAATTTTTATTTAAAGTTAAAAAAAATTATGTTTTGGCTTCCTGGTTTAAAAATGATTAGTATCCAAAAATAATTAATGCTTTTATATTACATTTTCCTGTTGAAAAATATAATATTTAAAAAATATATTTGTATTTATACAAGAATATTACACTAAATCTAATATCACTTTTTATAAGAATACTAAATCCAATATTCTGAGAATGTTTTTTAAGAAAGGTTTAAATAAATACATTATTTATTGTTATAATAATTTTAATTCTAAATAACAATTATTTGTAAAAGATGATGTAATCATTATGTATAAAATTTTCAGAGATATAATTAAAAAGTGTTTTAGTGTATCTGTCTAATAAACAGTAATTAGGTAACACATATTAATTAATAATTGCTCATTGTCATTCATGTACTTAATTATTATCACATGACTTACTATATTTAAGCTCTGATCTTGTGTATTTTAGACACTTCATCATTATATTAAGCATTCAATAGTATAATTTTTATAATTACCTTTTATTTTCAGTTTTTATAATGCAGCACTAAAGTAATCATCTACTTCCCAACTGCCAATTCAGAACTTCCCCAAAATTATATGCCATTAAAAAACCCTAACAATGCATAAATAATTATAAAAGCAATATGTTGTTTCACCAATCTATGACAACACAAAATTTTGCTACAGAAGGTATATAAATATTGCTTGAACTGTTAGTAATTTTCAAATTTGCTTGTTTATTCATGCTTAATACTTGTTTAAAAGTGATAATTTAAAAATGTTGAATGACATGACTTTATATAACTTTTCATTAATTTTAAAAGAAGTTTATTTGCTTTATTCTACAAGGAATTATAGACATTATTGTAACGTTTTGTGACTCTTTGTCATGTATGTTTACATTTTTATTTTAACTTTTAAATCATCTGATGTTAAACATTCATCCTTATCAAACTAAATTTTACATTTATTTTTTCCCGAGGGTGAATTTATATGGTGATGTGTGCCGTATTGATAGCTCTTCCCATACAAAGTTTTCCCATAAAATTAAGTCATTCACCCCTCATACTAAGTTTTTTCAAACTTTGGGTGATTCAAAAGGGGCTAGAAAAGAAGCTGACCGCAAAACACATGTATATAAGGTAATTGTATCAAACCCTCCCAGCTTTAACTTAACCTCTAATTAGATCTCTACATTTATGGACAACATATCTTTTTTTTGTTCATTGCCAAGCACCAATATTGCTATTTAACAAGAATCGTAGGGTCTATTAAATATTTGTTTGACTCAGCAATTTAATTTGATGCCTACCTTAATGCTCAGGGTGTGGTAGTGCCTTGCACTGAAGAAAAAACGAAGGGTGAACGAACTTTTAAATCGAATCTTTCTATAAATTTATATTTTTATTCCCATTAAAATCTAAAATAAACTTCTTAAAATTCTCATGCACCTTTCTAACTAACCTGTTTTGCTTTAACTTATTATTAAATGCACACCAGCACGCACATGTATCACATTTTGGAACATATAAATTATATAATGTGTATCAAAACAAATCAATAGTTTAATTTCAGATTCACTAATATTTATTCTAAGAAAAATAATAAATGGCATACTCATGTATATGATAAATATTTTTAATGAATTACAATTAAAAGAGAAAAGAACAAAAAAGAACACTAAATAATACATGTATATCACTAGATAATCGCACAGTTAAGTTGGATTAGATTTAAGGTTAAAATGATATGTGTATATTTACCGGTATTACAGAGTCTGTATAACCTGTGTATATGTTTCTGAGTGCACTCGTAGGTCAATCCCGGGATCTAGCATAGGCAAATATGGCATCCGTCACTTTCACTTAATATTTCAATCCTTTAGTCCATCTAAAGTGGCGTATTAATTCTACTGTTCCTTTTTCCTTTTGGCTAAATTATGGAATAGTGGACGATCTGCACCAGATTCAAATAGTTGTAGTTCTAAAGAGCAATTGGAGATATTGACTGTGGTACATATTTACGTGGCATAGGTAAATGGCTGGAGTTTGAACACCGATCCCGGCATGATGGTGATTTTACCCCATGTGATCCATAAGGTCTCTTTTATATTTATTTCAGTTCACGCAGTTTATTCTCCATCTTTCTGCTTTGCGGCTAATTTATTAAAATCTTCTCTTACTAAATTTTCTTCAATATATTTTATAACACTTGCTCTTCTTCCCCATCAGACCAGCAAAAGTCAACTGTCCATTTTTTTAAAAATTAATTCATAATCCGAGTTTCCTTTCTCCTTATCTCTGGTATTCCTTTGTTTTCAAAAATAGATTTTTTTTTTATAAAATGCCAACAAAAGAAAAACAACTTAGCAATCTCGACTTTTACTTATCTAATTCTTCTTTTTTAAATTCTTGGAACTTTTTAATTATAAATCTTTTTGTCAACTTTAATTAAACAAAAGAAATCGAAAAGAGTTCAATAAATAGTGGGCATTCCATATTCATTTCTCTTAAAAAAAATATTTCCACAAAATCCGTTTAATTAAAAAAATGAGATATCCTTCAAATAGTTAGATCTGTTTTTCTTTTTTGAACAATGAGATACGTTTGGCTAATTAATTCAGGAAGTTATAATTGTAAAAGAAACCTTTCTTTTACATGCTTTAAAATCTTTTAATTTTTTTATTTTTATTTTCAACATTTACCTATATACACTTATGCCACTTAAAATATATACATATACCCCTCATTTCAGCAAATACACGTGCGTTTGTCCGTGCGACTTTTACAGAATAATTATAGCATAATAATAATATTAAAAAATTGTCTAAAATCTACATTTTCTTTCCTTTTATAACAGGGTTTGAACCCAGCTACTGTTACATTATATTTTTCAAATACTAAAGTTTGCTATATTTTACAACATGATCTCTTTTGGCTTAATTTGATATCTATGTCAAATTAGAACTTTTAGCCAATATTGTAGAACAATGTAAATGAAAAAGTACTTATTAAATGATAATTATGAATGTATAAATGTTTTTCCTTGTTCTGAAAGAATCTAATCTATTGTTAAGTCTACATATTTTGAACTGACATCTGTGAAAATTATTATTGTAATATTGTTCTGAAATGGGTGGAATGTTTGTTTCACCATTTATCAAATTTCAAAAATGAATATATTATATTTATTTTGAACTATTTCTTATCATGAAATATTTTAAATGGAAATATTTTGCCTTATTCTAGAATTAGAAATAAATATAATTATGCTTAAATGTACTTTATTAATAATAAATATTTTATGCGTCTCTGAAAAATAAAATATATTATAAAATAAACACGATGCTTGTTTTAATCTACATATTACTGATATAAAATTATTATATTAAATAAATGTATATTTGAGTATTTTATTGCCAAGAAAATATGAATTATTATTTATTATTTGTTTGTTGAAATTTGCTCTTCATTTGTATTATTCATAAGAAAGATTTTTGTGCTCCTGTTATAAAAGTTGTTTATTACTTAATAAAGCTTTATATGCTGTATTATTTAATAAAACTATATTTGTTTTTTGCCTATGTTTCATTGCATGAAGCTACAAATTTTGTTTAAAAAAAAAACAATATTTTATCTACATGCTATTTTAAATTGAATAATACGTTTTCTATTCGTCATTGTTTATATTTTAATCACTTCAAATGAAAGTATAATTCTTACCTTCATGTTATAATAACAAATATTTCATTATTATTTTGAATAGCTTTTCAGTAATGTCAGTGCTTAATATTTCTAAGTACCTCAGATTTAAATTATTTGTTTTCCAATATTTAATATTTATAATTGTATGGATATTCTGCTAAATCTTCAGCATGTCCAAGGACTCTTTATTAGAACTGTTGTGCTACTTAAATGATTTGGAAACCAAGATTTAAAGACTATTAATTGGTAAAAGGTATAAATATTTCGTTTTAAGATTTATTCATATATGTATTATGTCTATGGCTTTTCTTATGTATGATTTTAATATGATTATCATTATAGTTCACAGACTATTACTGTATGAAATATCAGAATATGTCATATCAGTCATGTACAGAATTATTTAGGATGTGAATAAACAAATAAAAAAATTTTATGGAATAGATTTATATTTTTTTCTATTAAATTGTTTAGCCACAAATTTATATGCCTAGCCAATTATTGTTATATTTTATCAGTTTTGCACATCATTTACTCCTTATTGTTATATGAGATAGCAACCGTATCTCTAGTTTTACAGATTGTTCCTATTATGCCAGTGAGTTATAGTATGTCTAGGTGATAGCATAGAATGCTATATTTTAGGCAACCTCTTTTGTGATGATATATTTTTATATATTTTTAGAAAAGAGACAAAGTCCTAATTCTTTATTGCATTTTTGGATATATGTTATTTTAGAGGTTATTCCATCATTTTTGCCTTTCTTTTTAACTTCCTTGATGTTTATCTTTATTTTGACTCTTAAAACATTTTAAGGTCATATGTGAGACTAACCATTCCTTTATTTTGCACTTGGTGAAATAAGAGTTTACATCTGTTGATAATGTTGATATGCCTAACTCACATATTTGTTGTGTTTTTTTAAAAAACCTCAATAAAATATTTTACATTTAAATTTATAATTATTTATGTAGCTCTGAAATTTAAACATCTCAGTTCATCATGTTACAATAATGGTAAGATTTATTTGGTAAAACCATTAAATACATTTCCTACAGGGACATATGCAAATGTAAGTTAGATTAATAAAACGTGAGAGCTTTATGAACATATAGGTAAATCATCATGTGATTATTTATTTATTTTCTAATTGTAATATACAATTTTATTTTTTAATTTGTGATAATTATATTTTGTTTTTATTAAAGTATATAAAGATTATTTTTATCATCCTGTTAGTGTTAATAATATTGTTTAAATTATTAATTTTCGAATCTGTATCCCTATTACCATCATTTGCATTCTCAGAAATTCACAAAAGACATATGTTTTATTATCATAATATAAGAGTATAAGAGTACAAGAAGAGTATGATAAAAATCACTTTATTAAATTTTATATTGTTGATGTTAAGATAACATCCATGGATAAGATTACTTTATTTTGTTTTGATTGAAGATTATAAAATAATCTGCTGTTGCTGCTATTGCTACTGCTACTACTACAATTTATTATTATTATTATTATTATTATTATTATTATTATTATTATTATTATTATTATTATTATTATTATTATTCCTAGGATCACATTCATTATTGGTGTAAGAACTTAAGATAAAGAATAAGATTATATTTGCTTATTAAAGGATTTATTATAGCAAGAATCCTGAGATCTGATTTACTTAAGAAAAAATTATTTTGTCTGAGATTTGATTTATTTTAAAAAAATTTACTTTGAAGAAATCTGACTTGTTTTAAAAAAAGATTTATTGAATAATATTTTGAAATTACCTAATTTTATATAATCTTTGCTGCATCGGAGTTAAGATTGCTTAGAGAATATTAGAAAAATCTTCTGATTAGATATTTTTGTTATAGAACAGCATAAGAGCTAGCTCGCCCTGAAATTATTTTATTTGACCGGTCTTACGCACTTATTTGGTTGTTTGGCTGACCCAAAGTTTATAATATATATAAAAATATTGAAATGTGTGGAGTATACCGACAGTTAGAAAACAATCTGGGAATAGAAATATTCAAAAAAGCTTTTAAAGAGCTATTAATGCCCTTTATATTATATATATGAAAATATTGAATGTGTGGCAAAATCCATTTAAATCAATTTAATTAGAAAGTACTTAATCTAGAACAACTACCTCAGGCCAAAATTCAAGATAAACTGACAGACATGATGCAACCAAAAAAGTGTTTTCTAATTAAGTTGATTTAAAGGGATTATTCCACACATTCCATATTTTCATCTAAACATTCATTAAAAATATTATATTACAATATAGAGATTTTGAATTCTATCTCTTTCGCCACTTATAAAAACAAAGCTTGTTTAGAGCTATTGGTAAGCTCCATCTAGTGTTCATATATATATAAATATGACCATATATATATATATATATATATATATATATATATATATCAGTTATATAGAATGGAGTGATGGATATATATATATATATATATATATATGACTTGCTTTATTGATTATTATAATTTTACCATTAAGGCTTTGGCAATGCTAAGGCTATTAATATATGGTAGATTTAAATTTGGTTCAGTCCCATATAGCTATTTAAGTTAGATAGCTGGAGTTAAAAACATTTTCATGTCCAAAAATTTCAGATGTTCTACTTAAATATTATGTATTAAATTAAGTGCTAGGTTTTGAATTGATATTTTAGATCTATTGTCTGAATATTTTAGCCCCTCACTGAGGTGAGCCAAAATCTCAAAACCAATTGGTCTGGGATGAGAATGTTCTAGATAGTGATTTTAAATATTTTTCTCTTACCACACTTATCAATTAAGAGCTTGTTTGAGCTATTGATACACTCTCTATTATATATATGCGTGTATACGCAAATATCTAGTTAGAAAAAAAGAAAGATTTTTTAAAAAATCATATTAAAAATAGGTACTAATTATTCCTCAATAGTATATGTTAGAATAAACTACCAAACCAAGAACCAGAAACATTTGAAGATCAAATTGTAATTATAAATACTGACGTGTCAATGTTACAAATTCACAGTAATTAACTGAGAACAAAGCCATATCCATTAAGATGAAACAAGCCAAATAGATATTTCTTAAAAAGATGCAACTTTCAAACATTTAACAAAATGAAGCTACACTTTAAGTAATACAATTTATATCAATTTGTTAACAGGAATATTACTTCCTCAGTGTCAGAAATATATCAAATGCAGATCACCATTAATAAAACATATTATGACTTCATCTTTCTTATTGCACTGCCAAATCCATGTAATGTTAATATCATTTATGTTCTTTTTTACTTTTTACAATGCTTTGTACAATCCATTATTGATGTTTTTGATTGCCCCAGCAATCTTTTTCAGAACTTCTATAAAAATATAAGTAGAAGTTCTGAAGAAGATTGCTGGGGCAGTTGAAATCATCAATAGTGGGTTGTAAGAAGCATTGTAAAAAGTAAAAAATGATATAAATGATATTAAAACATATTACAAATAGAATCCTCATTGAGCCTTGAAAAATAATGATAGATGAGAGCGATGTTATACAATGAAGAACAAATTATTTTTATTAGTGATGATTATGTTTATAATTCAGATAATAAAAGTATATACATATTAAAAACAAAACATTATTAAATATAACTGGCAATAATTGAATGAGAGTTTGAATACTAGTTACTTAAGCCAAAAGTAACTGATTTGATTCTGGACAAGATAAAATGTACTATGTATAGAAAAGATTCTTAGTATTGCTTTGAGTGATTTTCAACAGGGAACAAAAATAATTTTAAAATCACCCAATTATATTATCACTTGATACTTCCTGTTCAAGAAAAGACATAAAAAAATCCTTCCTTTGACAATAGGTACATACTTGAAAAAAATGTTTAGATGTAAAGTAAAATAGTTTTTTAAGTTAATGAGCATAGTCGCATTTTAATGATGAATAAGAACTCGTGAAAATTTATAATGGATTGTATCTCCAAAATTGATATGGTTTGAATAAGTTGTGTTAAGAAGCTGGCAGGCAATGATAGACTATTATCGATGACGATCAAACGATACATTACTTAGTTGTAACTCTCTATTGCCTTGTCATGCTATATGTTTTTGATAGAGAACTTAACATATATATACAGTTAAAGAGCTTTGTTTTTATATCTAAATAATGTATTATCAATACCAAAATATAAGCAAAATGGTCGTTTGTTTATATTCACACTATTCTTTAATAATAACACTATCAAAAAAGTATTGGATATCCCCCCTCCCCATGTGTCATAACATCAGCCGGGAAGCGAACCCGATAACCCGGACATTTGCTTATAAAGTAGCTGTCGCTGACCTCTCGACCACCAATGCTTGACAAAAAAGTATTGGATATTTGAGAGCAAAATATCAATCACTGAAATTTGGGCTAGAAAGCGGTATAAAAATAATTTATAAATAGGAAGGAATAAGTCATTTAGAAGTTACTTA
The DNA here is from genome assembly GCA_028023455.1 of Epiperipatus broadwayi. Classification (NCBI taxonomy): domain Eukaryota; kingdom Metazoa; phylum Onychophora; class Udeonychophora; order Euonychophora; family Peripatidae; genus Epiperipatus; species Epiperipatus broadwayi. The sequence continues at coordinate 22,593 of JAQFVV010006303.1, forward strand.
ATCCGGTATAATTTATTATCTAAATTTAACCTGCCGCTTAACTGTATTAAAATTTATTTTAAATCTTTTTAATTAAAGAATATTAAAGTTCATTTAATTCACGTTTTAATTAAATTATAATTTCATTACTTTTTGAAGTTAAAATTTCACTTCTTATTATAAACGTCAGTTGTAAATTAAACTTTTAACCTAATACACACGGGCATATATATATGTGCATTAGATTAAAATGGGTTCTGTTTTGTTTTTTTTGTATTTCATATTAATATAAGACTCTTGCAACCAAGCAATTGACAAAAGATGTTATTTCTGAAGTGCGTGTATTTTTTTTTTTTTTTTATGTAATATAACAATCGTAATAAATATATTAAGCATGATAATTGGAGTTGATATCTCTTTAGAAGTATTTACAGATACAGTGTATACATGGAAATGTACAAAATTAAGTAAAAAGTCTTGACCATATTGAGTCTCTTTTTCAAACATTTCTAATACCTTTAATACAATAATTTCTAGAATTAATTAATATCTAAAATGTTTTGTTTTTAATATTGGTTTCAGTAATGTCTGATTACCAGCCTAATGGATAAGGTGACTGACTTTAGATCAGAAAACAGGTTTTAAATGTTGTCACAGACAATTCTGCAATTATCTCTTTTTTTAATTAAAATTTTGATTTTTACTGGAGAAAACTTATTAGAATCATAAAACAAGACAACAGTAGTATCATTGGAATTAATTAAATGATAAAAAAAATATGATAGTATGAATTGATAGATAATCATTCTATCGTGATTCAAAAATAAGGGAAGAAATTCCCAATATTCCTGAAGAACTATGTCATGGATCATCAAAAACCATTATCAATCCACTGCAGGATGAAGGTCTCTCCAAGATCAATCCATCTTCTCTGATCATTAGCTTCTCTTCTCCACATCACCCCTGTACTCTTTCTTATTTCATCCATCCATCTCACATGTGATCTCTTTTTGGGTCTTTTACAATCTCTTGGAATCAGTTTAAGATTTCAATTGTCCATCTATGCAATATGTCCGGCCCTATGTCATTTCAGTCTTTTAATTTTTTCAACGAGGTCAGTAACACCTGTTTGTTCTCTTACCCATATATTGCATTTTCGATCTCTTCTTGTTATTCCCAACATGCATGTCTCCATACTTCTTTGAGTGGTATGAAGTCTCTGTATTGCTCTTCTATTAAGTGTTCAAGTATTAGATCCATAAGTAAGAACTGGTAAAACACATTTATTAAAAACGTTCCTTTTCAAACACATAACATATTTCCTTTTAGTATTAAGTTATTTCTATCAAAAGCACTCCAACCAAGTTTAATACTACGATTAATTTCATCTATGTATGTTTCCTTCCATCTATATTAATAATCTGACAAACGTATTTGTAGCTGTTAGAACAATGTATGAAATAGTATTTTAAAAATAATGAAAGAAAGAAATTTATCTAATTGTACTTATATTTATACTTATTTATTTATAGTTTTATCATCATCAGCTATAATTATTTCACCGCAGGTTAAAAATTCTTCACAGATGTCTAAACCAATCTTTATAATGCAGAGACTTTATTTTTCAAATTTCAAGTTCAATCTTCTAAAGAAGGTTTTTTTTATTTTTTTTTAATCCAGTCAAGAGTTGCCATAGACAAATAATTATCCTCTCTTAAAATATTTCCAATTCATCTAATTCTTAAACGAGGACATAAATAAAAAATACCTCTGAAGATGAATCTTGTCATTTCTCTTTCTATTCTTTTTCCTTTGTTTAGTTGTTATAAAATATATATATATCATATTTTTCCTCGTTATTTATAATTTACACTTCATTTTTATATCGTCCATGTTTTGTAGTTATAATTAAAATATTAGTTAAACACTTATATATATGTATGTATATATAATCAAAATTATTCCAAATTCACAATTCAACCAAACTAACCAAGAAAATAAATTCTAAACCACTGCCAATGGTTTTACTGCAACAAGCAGACTTCTCAAGTATAAAGAACTACAAAATAACACATTTATACTAAACATTGCCCATAATTCCATTTACTTCCCACACACCTTTAATATTAAAAGAACTTTTAAATAAGTTCATAAATTTTTAATAATAAAGATTCTTTAATTCTTCTTTTAATTTCATTTCTCTCAAAGAAGACAGACAACCTTAGCTTCATCAAAATTAATAAGGTGGCCTGTTTTTGTATGTATGTATATATATGTAATCTTATAATAATCATCACTTAGGAGCGCTTTCAACTATCCTCATAGTCTTTGACAGCTAATATTTTGAAAGATTAATCTTCCCATAATTCCATGATCTTATCGTTTGCTGCCTGCCTATTGATTAAGTCCTTCCTATATTTATATATTAGCATAGCTTTCTTTATTTTCCTTTTATTGTTATTCAGTTTGCAATATTTTTACATTATTATAATTGAAATTAATTCTGGTTGTAAAAAACAGAAGCTGATACGTTATTATTACTTTTACAATTTTGTTTTGTATTTTGAACCCTTTTTAATAACAGCAAGTGCTCTTTAGTTTTTTTCTCCAATGTACATCTCAATTCCCCTATATATCTGTTACCACACCTACATATTTATTTATAAATGATGCAATTTTTATTTATAAATGAGGTTTTGGTATTTATTCTTTAGCCGTGTGCATAGCTTGATGGTGTTGTATTATGTGAAAAATCACATAAAAATGCCATTTACGTGGCCCAAGTTATGGCCTATAGAACAGTTCTGTTCATATTAGCCAATAGAAGATCTATATTGCATTTACTGCAGATATTACAGTCTGTTGATATGCTTCATAACACTATGCAGAATGCACATATTTCAGATATCGCTACCGTATCATGTGAGGATATATGGAATTCAACTGATCATATGACTCCTATAATCTGTTTTCGAAGTAATGATTTTACACTCTACCTGACATAGTATTATATAGTAATAATTGTAAGACTATTGCCATGCTTCCCCCTATACAGTTTGCAAGGTGGAAAAAATTGTCTAAGGGTAGTGACAAGCACTATTTGACAGAATTCACCTAAAAGGCATGTTTGCAGGAGAACTGTTATGAGACAAATGAAATGGCTAGGGTTGAAATATTGTTTTGTAAATAAGCTTAGTTTGCTCAAACTAGTGCATCTATTAGACGATCCTTTGGATCATCAAAAACATCAGGTCCTGGGCCCTGCACATTCCAGCGCTATGTGCCCTCATTTATAATGTAATTGGAAAATGTAATTAATGCATTTCAAAAAAAGATAATGCTTACATTTTTTAAAATAATATTGGTTCGTAAATTCCATTATGTAAAGCGCTCTATGTCATAGCTTCTTTGGAAAGTTGTAAAAAGGTGCTTTTTATTTTTTTTTCCGATTTCACTTGAAAATTGTTTAAAAAAAAAAAAAAAGTTTTAAAAAGTAAAACAAAATTTTAAAAAAAGTAATAAAAATTAAAAATTAAAAGTAAAAGATGTAACATTAAGTAATCTAAAAAAAGACAACCCAGTCACATTACATTTTATGTGATTTTGCAAATAAACAATGTCATCAAGCAGCGAGCATGGCTAAAGAATTAAAACCGAGGTTTTATCTTTAGAGTTATTTATTAATTTATTTAATGTAGGAGGTGCATAAAATGCAATGTCACATATACATTTATAAATTTTCTTTATGAAATTTGCTTGTTGATTCAAAATATATGGTATTGATATCCAAATTTTTTTATTAGTAGAAGAATCAACCTTATTATTAATATTTTTTTACTTTTATATTTCGTATTAAAATTTTTAATAATATAATAAATATGATTGTAATTATAGCCAACATTTAACAATTCATTAGAACATATTTCAATATTTTTGTCTTTATCCAATGAATATTTACAAAGATTATCATTTCTAAATAAGAAGGACTTTAAACCTGCTATTTTATATGACATTAGTACTCTTGATTTATATGGAATATAGCATCTTTTTGCTATTTGTTTAATAGTCATATAGTAATCCAGCGTACATCTATTTCTAGTTATCTTAAGATGGAGGAATTAAATGCACTTTAAATTTTGATCTTAAATGAGAAAAAAAAAATTATAATGTACATTTTGACTAAAAAGGAATGATATACATCTTAATGGCACATTATATATATATAAGTTTTTGCCAAAAGAAGCAAATCTAAATTGAAATCAAAGTATATGGTAACATTTGGTCAAAAAAATGATTTAGTCATAGATGTTATCAGTACTTAGTAAATTAAATTTAAAACAGTAAAAGCTTTTTTTCATCACCCCTTTAATTATATATATATTTATTACTTACATAAATGAAAAATTAAATATCCTCTCCTCATTTTATTAAAATAATAACATCAGTAATCTGTTTATTTTGGTGCAATGAAAGATTGGAACAATCTGGAGTTCAAAGTCCATGGATCATGTCTCATTTCTATCACTTGTGGTGCTCAAATTTCTCATAAATTCCTGACCAATAAACCATTCAATTACTTAGTGTTTTCCTGAAGGTTGGTGATGATGATCTTTTAGTTACATTTATATATTGGACTGTTTCCATCATCTAATATTAAGTATTGAATGTCTTTGGAAAAATTTAACTTTGTTTAAATAATCCAATTACCATTCAACTATTAGTAATAGTACACAATTTTAGTATATGCACAACATTTAAGAGATAATAGTCTCCTCTCTTCTTCAGGTATTCCTGGCTTAACCAGTGACAATAATAGCTTAAAGCTGAATCTTTGGACTATTGAGTAATGAATTTTAAGGTAACACTCTAACCAACAGAGCCATCCTGCCAAAGAATGTGCATTCAGTAATATATAAGAAACGATTTTCTTTTGTAAAGACTTGTAAAAAAACAGATGGCAAATATTTCATATTAATAGAAAACCTTTAAGCTTCAACTTTCTACAATATTAATAAGAGTACCAAACTTTATACAGTAATGCCACCAGGTGCAAACCTTCATAATCAATGGATGCAGAAAGGTTTGTACATAAAATTGCTATCTATTGCCCACTCATCCAACATCTCCAGACTAGTTTCTGATTTACATCAGTGAGGAGTCTCAGATTTAAGAACACTGCATCTAGATCTTAGGATTCAATGTAATCCTTCAGCAGCTTCCCTTTACCTATTTGGTTAACTATAAAGTGAGGAGCCCAAGATGAAAATACCATAATATTTCCAACCCAAGCTCATTCACTTATATAGTTATATAGATCTGATTTCAGTTCAATATCTATACATTTTGGTGTCTTTGGTTTTTCAAAAACCACAAAAACCATTATCCCATGGTCAGGATAGATGTAAAACCATCAAAACACCACATGATCACCATTTCATATACCTGCACATGCTGTTAATAAGAGCACCAAACTCTAAACAGTAAGGCCACCAAATGCAAGTCTTCATAATCAATGGATGCAGGAAGGTTTGTGCCTAAAATCTCTATCTAGTGCCTACTAACTGGTCTGGGGATGTTGGACGAGTAGACAGTAGATAAGGATTTTATGCACAAATCTTCCAGCATTCATTGATTATGAGGCTTGTACTTGGTCACTGTATATAGAGTTTACTCTTATTAATAGCATGTGTAAGCATATGAAATGGTTATCACGTGATGTTTTGATGGTCTTCTATGACCTTATTTAATCATAAGATATTTTAGGTTTTTCCTCCACGTCTTAGCTCATAATTATTTCACTATCTCCTTTTATACTTCAGTTTTTATTTGATTTGTTAATATAAATATTCTTAATATACTACTATTTGATCTTTACAATGTCTTATAATTGTTAATATAATGATCCTAATGCTATTACATTAATCAAATATAATAACTAATTGCATTATTCCACTAATTTAAGTTTAGAATTCATATCGTAATGTGCTTTACATTTTAAAAGTAAAATTAAAGCAAGGATCTTTTCACTTCCTTCTATGAAACTACTATCTAGTCTTTGAGACATTTCAATCAGCTCTTCTAGGGTACCCTTGGCCCAGAATTGTTGGCTTTTAAAACAAAAATTAAAAATATTTTAGAGCAAGACTAAAATAAGAATTAGGGGTGGACAATTGTTTTGGCTCGGGGGCCACTTTGTGGAAGCAAAGTTTAGCGTAGGGCTGCACCTTTTTTTTCATGATACAATAAACACACTGCTTTATTCCCTGTATTACCAAAGAAATATTTGTTTGTCCATTCTTCATTAAACAGACATTCATCACCAATTTTATATTTTTTCGAAGGGTTCATGGTTTTGCTAATGTTGTAAATGTATATGTTTGCTAATACAAAGACAAAATTGAAATTAACCAGATCAACTGGAAAAGCACTGCACATCATATCTACACTGCACATATGTATTGATGTGGCCATCCTAGTAGAAAATATGGGTTGAAACTTCAGTCATGCACAGGAAGGAAATCTCAGTTCAGGGTGGATTTTTCTGATTGTCTTGGCAGGGCGCATAAAAACTTTTAGTGGGCCGCATGTTGCCCTCGGACTGCTATCTTCCCACCCCTGGACTAAATAATTTTCTTATTGTGTAAATAGTAAAACTCAGTGGCATGCAGTGTATAGAAACAAAAAAAAGCATTATTTATTCTTAATAAAATTATATATATATTTTAATAACATTTTTATATTTATCCTACTGATGGGTGATAGTTCAGCATGAAATATGTCTATTGATTTTTTTTTCACATGTGTGCGGTCATGTCTCTTAGCTGTATAAGATGGCATGAATAGCTGAAGGGAGCTTGAAGGTCTGGGTTCAAATTTTCTCTAATTTATCATATTTTATAAGATTTCTTAATTTTTTTCTTAAAAATTTACAAAAATCAATTATTTATTCTAAGCTCTGTTTAATAAATAGTACTTCCGGAATGAATCCTTTATTTTCTAACACTGATGTGTTATCTTTCACAAACATATACGTGTGTGTTAACAAATAATGTTTGACTTAAATCCACAGAGTTAAAATAAGATATACTGTTATTGGTACTTACAGATAATTCAACCGATGACGTATTTGACCTACCGATTTCCCTTCCGGTAGACATCAATGTTTTTTGCATGACAATGTTGTCATGGCAACCAAGTGACTGGCGTGATTAATCCATCAGAGAGTCAATTTTTTTTTTTTTTACCCGCGAGATTTAAAATTCGGAGAGAGGTTTGGGAAATTTTTTGATTTTTCTGTCTATTGTGATTTTGCTATCCATGGCATCACAGTGACTTTTTTGAGCTCTTCTACTTTGTGATATTTGCGTTATTTGCATTTATGATGGCTGAAGCTACAAAAACCTTATTTAATTTACCAAGTACGAAGGAAGAAGCGATCACCTTCTTACAAGACTGCGGACTTCTCCCCAAAAGGAAATTGTGTCAAAATGGTCATGAAATGAAAAAGTATGTTCACAATTCGGGACCCAATTCAGTGAAACAATGGCGATGCAATTGAAAAATTGTCTATCCCAAATCGCAATGAGAAAAGGCACGTGGTTCGTTGGCTCCAAAATGACTTTCGTGACCGCTATACGTTTCATCTACAGTTGGTCCAAACAATTAACATCCATAACATTTTGTGCGGAGGAATTGAATATTTTGGACAAAACTGTTATCGATTGGAACAACTACCTCCGCGAAGTTTGTACCTGGAGATTGTTAAGAAATGAAAGGCGGAAAATTGGAGGTCCCAACACAATCGTGGAAATCGACGCATGACAGTAATTCAAAGCTGGGCATAATAGCCTAGGCAGTATTTTGTCCTGGAAGCAGTATTGGAATTAAATACACCCATGGTGTACTATGAAGTTACGTCACTTGTGGTATGAGAAAATTACTGCTCAAACATATTCATAGCCTATATAATATTTTATTAAAAACATTTTTTTAAAAATTATTATATGCCAGTAATAGAGAAATATTTCAGTCTGCTCTTAGCTTTATATTTGGAGTACTTTTAATATTTTTTAAAGCAGTTGTAATTTTAAAATAAGCATATTTATTGATAAATGATACATAACTGATTCTTATATTGATAAATTGGATCTCATAGTTTTAATAATAAATAAATATTAATAAAGACAGGAAGAATCACAGATTTTACCTTCGTATTTAAATTTGATATTTTTTAATTTCAATACTAGTAATTACGTACAATACTTTGATTAATAGAATGGAATGAAAGAAATTGTGTCTGCTATTGCTTTTTTTTTAAAAAAGGAAAAATATATATAAAAATCAGCTGGTTTTAATTTCTTAAATAGTTTGTTTTAAAAATCAAGAGACATAGAACATCAATAAATCATCTAAAAGCAGAGATTTCAATTAAAATATTTGGTTGTTTTAAATTGATTAAATGCACAAACTGCTTCTTGTATTTTGACTCACAATGAAAAGTTAAAAAAAAAAAAATTGAACAATACTGGAACATTTAAATATGATCACGTGTCAAGTAGAAATACACAAAATTAGTGTTTGTGAGTCAAGAAAAAAAAGATCATTTTTACGACAAAGGCAAATAAATACATGGTCATTTAAATTCTTCAAATATTTTTAGAACTTTCAAATTAAATATAGAATGATTAATAGTTTCTGTTAGAAATGGTTTACTTAATTATATTTTTAATGAAATAAGAGTGTTTTATTTGATAAGATTTATAATATTTAAAAGTAATAGCGCATTATCAGAATTCGATTTCCGATCTAATGGTTTCAAGATTTTCAGCACTTTATAACAATAGATTTATAAGTTGTGTTTGTTTGATCATGGGTGGTTAAAAATGAAACACTGTCTTTTTCCTGCAATAGGGTAAATAGATTTGTACAATTCAAAATTTGATTATAACAGCGCCTAGGCACACAATAGACTCAAGCCTGATTTAGTATGGTCAGTGAAAGTTGATGTATTTATAGAAATGCACTCTAAACTTAAGTGATTCACTTAAGTTTTTTAAACTCTTAATGACGTGTGAGTGAGCAAAGATTTATAATATTTAAAAGTAATAGTGCATTATTGGAGTTCAACTTCTGATCTAATGATTTTATATCATACAACAATAAAACTAATATTTCTAGCAATATTTCCCAATCAACTGACCTTAAGTACTATTTAAATGGAAAAGTTCATGATTGATTTATAGAATTTATATATATAAGCCATGCTAAAACATCATTTGCTTTAGTTGAATAATATGCAACTATTAAAAAATACGATTACAAGATAAATATCAATGCACAAATCTATGATAGCCAATTATCTAGACATTTGTCAGAGCTTCAAAAAAGTAAAGCAGCAATGCTCAAAATTTCTCTTATGCTCACAGAATAAACATTGTTTTATGTCAGCCTCTGGTAAAATCACAAATCAAAACAAAAATATAGGGGATTTGAATACAGACTTTCAAGCACCCTTCAACTATCCACACTATCTCATACCACTGACACACATGACAACTGCTTATATATATGTGTGTGGGGGAGATGATAATCTGGACTAAGTGATGATTGCTGGTTCAGCATAAAATACCTATACTGGTAATTATTTATCTCTTCTACATGTATGTGGTCATGTGTATCAGTGGTATAAGATAGTGTAGATAGTTAAAGGATGCTTGAAAGTCAGTGTTCAAATCCCCTATATTTACAACTAAGCTCCAGGTATATGAAGTATTCCTGTATTTCAAATCTTGTAAATCGAAACAAACAAAATCATCTTTCCAACAGTTGTAATTTAGTATCTTTTTTCAGTATTTCTACAAAACTTACTATGAATTACATAAAAAAAGATTTCCGTCTATAAGTATAACAAAAAGGGTATATAATAGAAGAGTTAAAGCATTCTGAATGTGGACAAGATTTAATAACAATATTTAAAATAATTTTAGAAGCAAATAAAAAAGGAAGACATTTTAATGATGTCACATAGTTAGAAACATTTAACATATTATGATTATTTGACATATTAAATGATATCAACTCTTGTTTGTTTTTTTATCTGTTTTTCTAATATATTTACTTTCACTTTAGTTCTATACAATATTTTACAAAATAAAACTAATGATATTAAATATTGATTTCGAATACAAACAAACAATCACTTTAAAAAGGGATCAGTTTGAAAATTACTGACTTAAGTCAAACAAAATGCATACATATATTCGTTTTTAAAATATTTTAGAATTCAAAATGTAAATAATCCGAAAAAGCAATTTCAGGCAACTTTGCTCATTTGTTTCATATAAATGTGTTTTGTTTTATTTAGCAAAATGATTAATTTAAAAAAATCACCAAATTATTGCATATTTTAAATTCATAAACATAAACAAATATTAATTTTTATAACATTTATCAAGGAATAATTATTCTAAAATATAAAATAAATAAACAAATTCCTTGAAGATACTTCTAAAAATCTAAAACATATTTGTAGTAGATATTTTGACTTTTTGAGATTAAGAAGTGAATTAATAGGTATTATAATTCAGATGATTTAAAAAGCAAAAGCACTTATAAAGAATATGGATTTAAATTCTAATTAGCTATAATTAGTATTACTTTGCACATAAATCTTGATCGTACCTTTTATCAATTTATCTGTAAAAGCATCTATCAAAATTAGCATTAATGTCAATTTTTAAATTAAACATAGCTCAATATATAGTCAAGTGTTGGTGGCCTAGCGGTTAACATAGTTGCCTGCCAAGCAATTGGCCCGGGTTAGCTTCCCGTCAACGCTTTGACACATGGAAAAAAAACATATCTCAATATATTATATAAACAAAAAAAGTAAATTACTCTTCCATCAGGCTATGACTAAAAACACTCTAAATGTTGTTCAAATTTAGAGTGCTTTTAAGTTATAGCCTAGGGAAGAGTAATTTACTCCCTTATTTTATATTAATGTCAATAGAGAAGTCATTATAAACTACTTTGTTTACCCATTACAAGAAAATATTTATAGAGTATTCGAAGATTTTGTAAAACCAGTAAGAAGGTTTGATTTCATTTTTAAATAAATAAAATTATAACTATAATTTTATAAATAAATATTTTTAATTAATTACAAAAAAAAAAGAGTCTTTCTATCTCATGGTATAATTTGATTCATATCTGGCCAGTTTATATTAAGTCATTTGTTATTTAATTTTTACTTTGCAATTGATTAGTATAAAGATAGATGTCATTATTTTGATTCACCATAGTTACTTCAAATTATATATTACTAATTTAATTCTCATAAGAACTAGTACCACTATTTATAAAAATGAAGCTGTGCCAATATTAATTCTTAATATTATATATTAACTTTAAATATTCCCAATACCTTCAATTGTTAGTAATAGGACATCAAACAGGTTAGTATATGCACAACGTACTGACCAGTGACAGTACTAGCATGGGATTTGAACCTGGACTCTTAGATTCTTGAGTATTGAATTTTAAGGTAATGCTCTAACTATCTGAGTCATCCTAGTACTGTCACTGGTCAGGGCAGCAAGAAGAGGGGAGAATAATACCTCTCAAAACATTGTGCATATACTAACCTGTTTGATGTGCTATTACTAACAATTGAATGTATTTGGAATATTTAAATATATTTTTTATATTTATTTTTTCTAGAATCAATATTCTTTTATAAATTAGTAAATTTTTACACTTATCTATTTCTTTTACAATTTATTTTAGTTTTCTAGTAAAAATTGTCATAATCCTGTTAAAACCCTTTTTTAAAAACTATTTATTTAAAAATGTCAGAACAGATAATAATAAAGATAAAACCATATTAAATTTCTTACAAAGCAAAAATTGTCATCAAGATCTTATCTTGCTGTGTTAAGTAAAAATAATAATTAAAAAGTAATTTAATATTTGATTTTAATTAAATATTTATTTATCATTTATAAAATAAGATAAGTTAAAAAAAATAAATTAATTTGTATACAGTATAGAAATTGTGTTAATAAAGGATATAAAATGACTAATGATAATAATGAAAAAAGTTTCTGTAAAAAAAATTAAATGTAATTTTTTTTTTTTAAATAATGTTTTTATGTAAATACCCAACTAAAAAGTAGAAAAATAACAAAGTAATCTGTTTCTCAGTTAATATGCCATTTTTGGAAAATATCAGAGATCTTAATAATCTAGACTTGTTATAGAACAATTGGAAATTGCAGGAATATTGTCACTTCATAAAAGCATTTGAAGCTCAAATAAATCATAAAAATCAAAAAGACCTCAAATTCTTTCATGAAACAATAATATTCCTGCAATTTCCAATTGTTTTATAATAAGCTAGATTATTTAGAATGACAAATTAACCAAGAAGTGAATTACTTCGTTATTTTCCCACTTTTTAAAAAGTCAGTGCTGTTGAAGATCTTGCTCTTGAAGATCTTCGTGGAGATGTTTTCTCTTCTACTGGTGTTTTGTTGGTCTCTTGATCGTCGTACTTCTCTTCTACTGGTGTTTTGTTGGCTCCTTCAGTTTTTTGATCGTCAGATTTCTCTTCGCTTTTGGGAATGCGCGGTGCTGCAGTACTTCCGGTTTGCACTAATTCTTCTCGATGTCTCACATGATTTATGTGCTTGTGCGTTGTTTTTCCAGTTTCTGTCTCTACAAGTATTATTTGTTTTGACAGAATTTCTTTTATGAAGGCCTTCACCCAGTATTTTCTGATAATGTCTCTAACCCAGACTTTTTCTCCCTTGGAGTAAATAGTATCTCCAGCGTTGCCATCATAGTGTGTAGAGTTTTGTTTTGGGTGGATTAACGATAGTTTCGTGCGGAGTTTCCGTCCGAAAATTAATTATGCAGGAGATTTGCCTATAGCACACGGAGTACTATGTTGATATAATAAGGCAGAATGTAAGGTATCTTGTATATTTGCAGTGCCTTCCTTCCGTAACGTTTGCTTCAAAGTTTGTACTGCCTTTTCTGCAATACCATTGGACTCCGGGTGATATGGGGGCATAGCTAAGTGTTTAATTCCCCATTCTGTGAGAAACTCTTCAAATTTAGTGGATGTGAAACTGGTACCATTGTCAGACACAATTGTTTCAGGAATCCCATGGAAAGAAAAAATCTCCTTCAGTTTTGCGATTGTTTCTTCGGTACTGGTGTTTTTCACTACTCTATATTCCATCCACTTGGAATAAGCGTCGATCACTATCAAAAATATGAAGCCGTGAAATGGTCTAGCATGGTCAACGTGAATACGGCTCCACGCTCTTTCAGCTGCCGGCCAAGCAGCATATTTTCGCTCGTGCATATTTGCATTTATTTGTCAACTATCACATGATTTCACATATTTCTCTATGTCAATATTAATGGCGGGCCACCATATGTAACTACGAGCCAGAGCTTTGGCCCGCACTATCCCAGGATGACCTTGATGAATTAAGTGAAGAATCTTATTCCGCCCACTGCTCGGTATCAACACTCTATCATCCATTAAAATACATCCCTTGTTTATGGACAGTCTTTGTCTTACGTCCCATAAAGTTTTATGTAGTCTCTCGGGCCGACTTTGTGGCCAGCCTTTGCTGATCCATTTACTTAAGTGTTTATATCCATGGTCAGCTTTAGTCCAATTAGCTACCCTTTCACTGGTTATTAATTTGTTGTTCCAATTATCGATATAGTTAATAGTTTGGTCGTCTTTTTGTAGTTCAGCTTTAATGGGCATTCTTGACAGTGCGTCCACGTGTTTAATGATCTTTCCTTTTTTGAAATTTAAATCAAAATCATAGCCTGATAACAGATTAACCCAGTGTAACATTCTAGGGCTTAGATGATCAGGGGCAGTTTTATTTTTTGCTAATAATCCCAACAGCGGTTTATGATCGGTAAAGATTTTAAACTGTCAACCATACAAATATTGATGAAACTTTTTTATCACAAATATGATAGCTAGCGCCTCTTTATCTAGTTGACTATAATTTTGCTCAGCTTTTGTTAACGTTCTGGAAGCGTAGACAATTGGTCGCTCACCGTCAGCTACTGTATGGCTTAAGACTGCTCCTACTCCAACTTCGGATGCATCTGTTGTCAATATCAATTCGAGGCTACTGTCATAGTGTACTAATAAGCTGTTTGACATTAATAATTCTTTTGTGTCACAAAAAGCTTTTTCTTGGGGTTGATCCCAAATCCATTTTTGGCTCTTTTTTAATAAATTGTATAGCGGTTTTGCTATGTGAGCTTTCCCCTTAAGAAAAACTTCAAAATAATTAAGAAGTTCTAAGAAAGCTTGAAGTTCTTTAACATTTTTGGGTCTTCGTGCTTCATTTACGGCTGCAATTTTTTGAGGGTCAGGTCTCTTTCCCTTTTTTAAGATTATGTGTTCCAGGAATTTTAATTCAGTTGCCATCCAGATACATTTGTCTGAGTTTATTTTAGCTCCGAAACTACATAACTTGTCGCAAACTTTTAAAACTCGTTCATGTAATTCCTCTTCTGAATTGGCCATGACCAAAATATCATTAAAATACGGTGTTACACCATCCATTTGCTGGAACAGCATGACCATTTTGGCCTGGAAAATATTTGGTGCAACCGTAATTCCATAAGGCAATCTATTATACTTAAACAATCCCTTATGAGTTGTAATAGTTAGCAATTCTGAGGTGCGTTCAGAAACTGGTATCTGGTGAAATGCGGCCTTTAAATCAATTTTAGTGTAGTGACTTGCCTTTTGCATATTTGCCAGTATTTCCCTGACATTTGGTACAGGATACTGACTTTTAGTGAGGTTTTTATTTATTGTGGTCCTATAATCTCCGCAAATGCGAATCTGCCCTGTAACGAGCACAGACGTTCGTTACATTGTTTTTTTTTATTTATTAAACATGAAAGTAAATTAAAAAGTTCGCATTTAAAAATTTTCTTTACGAATTAAAAATTGAAATTAAATATCATCTTAAACTCGTATATATTAAATCGCACAGATAATGAAAAATTATTAAAATAAAACTTTATTAAAGAAAAAGTATTTTAAAACTAAATTTTAAAAAGATTTGGAGATAAAATTATATCTTTAAATTTATCTTTAAATATATCTTTGATTTGGAAAACAGGTTAATTAATCAGAAATGGAAATGATAAATTTAATTAGTCAAATGTAAACCAGCCTTGGGCATTTAAATGTAAAAACATCGGTCAGATAGGAAAACAATAGAAACTTTTAGCAAATGAAATAAATCCATTGGGAAATTGGACCTCAACGAAAAGGATCATCACATCGATGACGTAATGTTAAGTCAATCTTTAAAAGTAATATAAAAGGACAAGTTTGGAAATTATGAGTAAATGATAGATTATTTACGATGTGACAGATAGGTGTTAGTGCTGAAGTGAAGGAGAAGGGATTGAAAAGACAGCACTCTTTACTCCCTTCAGTTCTGCTAAGAAAGAAAGAGAAATGAACTATCGTTTTCTACATTGAGGACTAGTTAAAGCAAAAATCTCCGGATGGATAAATAAATCGGCCTTCAGAATATTAACCTCTTTAGGACGGTGTGGGAATTCACGTTCATGGCAAGCAACGGATAAAGTTGGACGTTTTAAAAATCGTAAGAATTTTATATTCACTTGAAACAATAAGAACTCTAAATTTTAAAACTTTTTAGTAAATAATGCAATAGAATCCTATCTGACCAAACTAAATTCTTCATTAATAATGTTATTTGATGTATTTGTTATTTATTTATTTAAAATCATTTCCATTTATTTAACTTTGTTCTTTAAGTTTATTTATGATTTCTGTTTTCCGATAAATTAAAATATATCAATGTTAAACTTAAGTCGGGCGTGAATGGCTGTATAGATTTGTAAAGTTATATTAGGGGAGGATAATCTTAGGTTATTTATGTCGTTGTTAAATTGGGTCAATGGATTGGATATATTGATGTAGTTAGTAGATGTAGTCGGAGATTCGCTACTGGCAGAATCGTTTATATATACGCCGCACTCACCCATTTGCCTATGGAAGGAATTATAAGACGGAGAGCACAGTTCCTTTCTATGGAGTTTTTTTTTTATTGCTCTTCTTGTCAGATAGATGTCATATTCCTATTTGACGAGAGGCAATTTCTTCTCTTAACTTTTTGGTGCCGCTGTATTTCGTATTACATTGAATACATCAATATATCAGATGGATTGGCACCGGTTTGGCTGTGATTTTTAGCCTAAGGTTAAATAGGGATAGAATGTTTATTTTCAAAAGCAAATTTATGTAGTCTATTCATACTCGACACTAAATAAAAATGCATTAAATTTAAGTTGTTTATAGACGTTTGCATGGATTCATTATCGGTTAATTATGTTTAGGATTTCATATTTGATCAAAATATATAGACATTCGATAAATAATGATACCTTACTGGTGAGTATCTAAAATGTATTTATTCGGATGTCTTTTAAGTTATTGGTGAATACTATTGGGTTACGTATAAATTTCCCTCTGCAATTGTCAGTAATCAATAATTTTGTATTTTGATCGTTTATGTTTATTTTGAAATGTTTTTGACCGTGAAATCTATGTAACCAATCTATATTCAACATTATAAACAAGCTTTCATAAATTTATCTGTGCGAACTTAATTAAAATGTAAAATTAGAATATAATAGTAATTAAATGTAAATTAAAGTCAAAAATCAAAGTTAAAAATGTAGGTTAAATTTTGAAATGTAAAACTAATACTAAAATAATTTTAAATCTTATATATATATGAAATAAATAAATGTTTGTGTGTTAATTACTGGCAGTGGCTTATTTTATTCTTTTTTTATATATACTCTCAGATTATATTTTTAAATCTCTGCTATTCCATTGAGCTAGTGACATGGGCTAACGACCGGAATCAAAATTTAAAAAAAAAAAATAAATAAATTTTTTTTTGACTTACGTATCTGTCTACTCTATAAATTTTTCTAGGTTCAAATGCCTAGATGGCGTCCTGTAGTGCAGTTTACATAAGTCTACATTCTCCGGATCGTTACAGCCCATTTGGTTTAGATATAACCACGATTGGAGTGGCCCATTCCGTTTTCTCGACTGGCGTTAATACACCTTTACTAACCAGATTTATCAACTCTTGTTCCACCTTAGTTTGCAGTGCAAAAGGAACTTTTCTGGGTCTGCAGATAATGGGGGTCACACCATCTTGTAGCTCTATGTTTATAGGCGTCGTAATAATTTCCCCCTCATCACTTTTAAATAACTCACTATATTTATTTCTCATTTCTTGCTCAATAGCAACTTTATTTATCACACATATCTCTATTCCCAAAGCATCGAACCATTCCCTACCTATAATAGGATTTAGACCGCCTTGTATTATATATAACGGTAGTGTTCGAACCTTACTATTTAATTCAATCTGAGCCATCACCTTCCCTAATATTTTCATACTATTTCCGCTAGCATCTTTTGCTCTTAAACTTGTCTTCATTAGTAAAGGAGGATTTTTCCGATTTTGCACTACTTTCTCCCAGTCTTCAAGTGTCATCATTGACACGCCTGCTCCACTGTCAATTTCCATTTTCACTGGTGTCTTTAATAAATTAACTGTCAGCATAAACTGATTTCCGTATCCAATCTGTGTATTGTAAATATCACACTTTTTTTTATTTTCGACTTTACAAGTTGGCGAGCTGCCACGATCCTTTTCTACTTTATTTCGACATACTTTCTGCAAATGCCCAACTTTACCACAAGTCCTATAATGCTCCTTATTATATTTACACTTACGAGCCATGTGGCCTTTTTTCCCACAGCAATAACACACTATCTCATATGTTTTGCTCTTAATAGGTTGGGACTTATTTTCAGTTTTCCGAATATATGCATTACCATCATTTTTGTGGGTAAAATTTCTAAATTCTTCTGATTGGTTGAGTACTATTTTGTGGGCTACTCCCATTTTGGTTACTTCATCATACGTTAACTCTCTTGAGGCCAGTAACTGCTGCCTAAGCCTATTGTCTGACATGCCCCAAAGTAATTGCTCAAGCAGATTATCCTCTAAGGCATCGCCATAACTGCAACTTTTAGCAAGTTCTCTTAGAGCTTGATCATAATCTCGTATATGCTCTCCCTTGTTTTGCCTTCGGTTTCTGAAGTGTAGTCTTGCGACATGCTTCGAAGGCTGGGGACTGAAAAAATTATTTAATTTCCCCATAACTACATTGTATGGCAAATTTTCTGGCTCTTTGTGATCACAGTCTATTTGCTATTTCGATTACTTGTTGCCCGGCATAACACAATAATGTGGCAACTTTAATGGGGTCGCTTGTCGTGCCATTAATCAAAAACAGTTTCTCGATTCTCTTAAGGTAAATTGGCCAATCAAAGGGATTATTAATGTTGAACTTGTTAATTGTTACCTGAGGCACTGATGTCATCATTTTCTATTTTGCTTTTTTTTTTAAAAAAAAAATTTCTATTTCACTACGAGATAACTATTAAATATGCT
This sequence comes from Epiperipatus broadwayi, assembly GCA_028023455.1. Lineage (NCBI taxonomy): Eukaryota > Metazoa > Onychophora > Udeonychophora > Euonychophora > Peripatidae > Epiperipatus > Epiperipatus broadwayi. Next base: position 41,150 of record JAQFVV010006303.1, read on the forward strand.
TACTGGGACAAATTTCTATTAATATGCTTGCTAAAACAAATTATTGTTAATACGCTTACTAAACAAATTAATACGCTTACTAAAACAATTTTTCCGACTACTAATTTGATATTCACCCGGACTTCGATTCTCAATTTCCCTGTAGCTTTCTTTACGTTATACAATTCAATTCAAATCCACTACTGTTTCTAAATTACACCAGATTTTTCTACTGGAATGTATCCTGTCGATTAACTGTGCCAATTTTCTGCTGTGTACAGCCACTCACTTGGCTTAACAATCAGGTAAATAGACAGCAGAAACCAATGATTAGACAAATAGTTTAATAGAATTATCAATCGGAATAATAATATTACACATATAGTTATAAGACAATTAAGTTTAACTTACGAACACTGGCCATGAAGGCATACAAAAAAACATAATATAGACTGGTGTGGCCTGCAAAGTTCCTAGGTCCACTTTTTAACCTTCAGTGGTGGAATTCACTGGGTTTAATCCGTTGCTAAGTTAAAACTCTTGACCTTCGTGTGCATTCAATGAGTTCCTCACTTCAAGTGCTGCTTAGTTATTTTTTGTTCTTTTTTCTTGTTAAGGAATGTTTTAGAAACCAATTAATTCTCCTATTGTCTACTTTTAGTAATCAGCACTTTTAATCTAGCTGCTTAATTAGTTTCTAATCTGAAGCGCTTATCTTTAATAGCGTACCAAATTTAATTACAAAATTCCTGTCTATTTCATCTAACAAAACTTATTTTAATAAAACTTTAATTATTATATACTATAACTTATTTTAACAAAACTTATTAATTATTATATATGTATATAGCAGTCAGCTTACATAAAAACATTTTTTTTTTTTACTTTTATGTTATATTTACATATTATTTTTAAAAACGATTAAAATTACAAAAAAATCTGACAAAAATTATAATTTAATAATAAGATATGAAAATAAAAATACACTTTCTAATCTAACAAACAAATTCTAAATATAAATATCATGTGATTGTCCACTATATAAAAATATTTATGAACTATTTTTTTAATTAATTTAATTAATTAAGTATGAATTAGATCAATATTAACAAAATTTTATTCTACAAATGTAATATTTCCATTGACTCATTTGCTAAAGAGTTTTCTTGGGAAGAGTAGAGATGTGAGTTCGAGTTATAAATGGGAACGGATTTTTTTCATTGTTAATTCAAAAATGTGGACATACCAACAGGAACAAAGGCAGAATAAATTAATATAAAAGCATTTGATAAAATTGATAATTAACTCACAAATTTAAAAGTACACAGAGGCTAAACTCTCCATACAGTAGTGCCACCATTGCAAGCCAGAGTAATTAATGGGTGCAAGAAAGTTTATGCATAAAATCCCTATCTAGTGCCTACTCTTGCAATATCCCCAGACTAGTTTTCCAGCTTGTGGCTTTCATCAGTGGTGATCATGTGATGTTTAATGATTTAAATTTAAAAGCAATGGGAAAAAAAATTAAATAAATTAAAAGGAAAGCATGCACATAAACATTAAATATTTAATTCAAAATGTTATATAGAAATACAGACGGTGGAAATGCTGGGAAATGACCAAAATAGATAAAATTATATATTATGTTATTAATAAATTAGACATATCATATATATATTCTATTGAGAACAAGGAATAAGAGAAATGAATAATCAAAAAAGATAAATAGATAATATGATAAAACACAAAATAAATTCATATCCTATTAAATCTAAAACAATTTTTAGCTTTTCTTACATTAGCAAAAAAGTTTCAGTTTACAAAAAAGAACAAATCAAAATTTCCAAAACATAGATACTACTAGTGTTATTATGTGTTACATTGTTGTTGGACTGAATCAAAATAGATTCTCTTTAGATGAAATCAAATATGACTAAAAGTCTAATTATCAAAATTAAAATTATTCATTACCTTTTGGAAACCATTATAATCATATCATCATTAAATTATTCTACCAATAATGGTATCTATAATATATTAGAATATATAATTTTCATAATTTTGACTTTAAAAAATGGGAGAGAGAATATCATATGACTATAGCTAGCTTTTGCCCAAAAAGATAAATGTATAGGCTTAAAAAAGGATTTAAATTAAAAGCAAAAACTTCCAAAATGCTTTAAAAGATGCCTTCTGAAAGTTTTTTCCTCTCAGTCCTGATAGATGCAAGCTCATTTCTGTGAAACTGGTTAGTTCTTTCATTATCTACAAAATGTTCTCCAAATGAAATGTAATGTAGTAATTTCCTTTTTCTTATCTGCTTCATAATGGTATGCCAAGGATATTCTATCTACATCCATACTTTGCAGTCATCAAAGTCTTTACTGTTAGCATTATCAGTAGAGTTTATACTTCTACTACCATTGATAAATGTTAGTAGAATCTTTTCAAAAGGTATACTTACTATTATTCTTTCTACCTTTTCTAAAGCAGTTGATATCATATTCTTTAAATTATTTGGTAATCTTAAAATCTCCATTAATTATTAGTACATTCAATAATTTTAAGCAATATTAAAAATCATTTCCTTAAACTAATCTTATACTCTAAAAATCTTCTCTATCAACTTTGAGACCTTTAAGAAGACAGATTACTACGGCATATCCATCTTCAATGTCAGATTACGTACTTCATCTCTTTATTTCCTTTTTATTTTCCTTAATTGGAAATAGAATCATGAGCTTTGTTCAACAAACTGAGTATTAGAAAATAATAATAATCTATAGCTCTCTACTGTGCTCAGAATTCCCAGTTGGTCAGACCTTCCCCTCCAGTTTTTTAAAATAACATGACGCCAAGTTTAAACTCTTACATTAATATAAAATTTCTGGTAAGCTTTTGTGACAACATATTTTAGCATCAAAGCTGGTTATATCAAATCTAATTTGTACTGAGAGAATCATTTTTTAATAATCCAACAATTGCAGATTTAACATTAACACTTTAAAAATTGACAATCTTTTAATAACTATTTTACTGTTATTAAAAATATCTAACATACAGGCTATACCTGTACAAACAATGTAATATATAGGGTATTTTGAGCTCAGGCTATCACACAACCCTCAACTCTCCATAAAAAAGCGTGTCAGTAGTATGAAATAGTGTGGAGAGTTGAGGGTCATGTGAAAGTCTGAGCTCAAAATACCCCATACGTTGTCAAGCATCGGTGGTCTAGTGGTTAGCATAGCACCTTCTAAGCAGCTGACCCGGGTTCACTTCCCAGTCAATGCATTTGACCTATGAAAAAAAATACCCTATACGTTATTAAAAATATAATTATACAGTATAGTGAATTGATGAGGATGTCATGTGACATTCAAGCACCAAAGTTATTAGCTGAGCATAGCAATTTTACTCAAGAGACCACTGATCCTGCCCCCCCCCCGCCACCCACCGTCATTAATGGGAATAAATTCAGTGATCTTAGCTATTTCTCTACCATTGCATTAAATTGAGCATGATTATTACTAAGAAGAGACAGAAAGTAATCATTTTTTTTGTTTAAAATTCTTGGAGAAGGAATGTGTGTGTGATTATTTTTAGGTATTCTATATCATGGCAGATGAGAACTAAAGTCCGTTGTAATGATGATGATGATGATGATAATAAAATATATAAGCAAAATTTATTTTACATTTAAGATCAATAATTCTTGAAATCTTCTAAAAGAGTGCATTTTGTAGTGACTAATTAAATGGTTTACTTAAAACGGTTTCGATTAATAAATACAAAAATTTGAAAACAATACAGTGATTATGGATATGTAAATATTGCAAATGGAATGTTAAATAGAAAGGTTGTGCAATTAAAAAAAAAATCTTTCGATTGTATACATTTGGATATTGTAGCTCTGATGATGAGTGCAGGACAATTGAAACTGAAAGAATAAAGTTTTAGTATAAAAAAATAGTACTGTTGAAGTGTATAAAAAGGTTGTAAATGGTATGATATGTAAATATAGAAATCAATATATAAGAAAAGGAGGAGGATAAAAAAATTGTATAACTTTTAGATTATATAGTAGTATGATATTTGATATACACATGTAAGCTTAAAAGTTTCTTTTTGTGATATTCTTTTATTGTTTCATATAATTTAGAACATGATTATCTTACTGACTGAAAAATTCTTGTGAAGTCTTTATCAGTAAATTTATTTTATTAAATAAACATTCTGTATTAATATAAAAAAACCCAAGCCCTAAAAGTGATAGCAATTCATGGACTTTGGCTATGCAGACCACCATTTTCTCACTATCCTAAATCATGCAAAACTAAGCTACTAATAGAATGAAGTTTTGATTTTTGAAAAATCTTTGGACTTACATATATATTTTTAATACAAACATCACATGATCAACATTTCCTGTTTACACAAGCTGTTATTAGCAATACCAAACTTTCCAAATAGTAGTCATATTAGTAGTAGTAGTAGAAGTAGTAGTAACAGTGCTCTCAGATCCAGAGCCCCTCACTGATGAAAGCCAGAAGATAGAAACTAGTTTGGGGATATTGGATGACCAAGTAGGCATTACATGGGGATTTTATGCAAAACCCTTCTTGCATCCATTGATTACTAAAGCTTGCACTGGGTGGCACTTGCTATTGTTAATATTTTTAATACAGATTCATTGCTTTCTGAGATTCCTTCGGATTTACAATTGTATAGTAAAGTTAATTGATTTTCTACATTGCCTGTGTTAGACTTAATTTTTGATTAAATTTAATATACTAACAGGTCCACACTGAGTACTTTTTACAGTTGAATGTATTTAGAGAAAAAATATTTTTTTTAAAAAATATTTAAGAAGTCTTCTAGATAATGGAAATAATCCAAAATAATTATTTGGAGTACTTTTTTTAAGAATATGAGTACACAAAGTAGTGAATATGGCCTAAAGTAACGTTAAAGATTTATAAAAATATTATCTCTAGTTATCTAGTTAAGAGTGAAATAACTAAACCTTGATGTGATATGATGCACTGTGGCATGTCCTTTTTTGAAATTCAGAAATCTCTCAACCACTATGCCCAGAGAAACCTGTTAGTCACCATATCTTTCTGGTCCATTCCCCACCCTAGGTTTTTCCCATAGTCTTCTCTATCCTGCTTCATCTCATTTCCACAACATTAACTTTGTCTACTCTGTGGCCATAAATCCCCCCAATCTTTTCCCCAAACCCAGCATAAAAACCAAGAACCCACTTTCTGTATAATCACTTTGTTTATATTTATTCTCCCACAACTTCATTATTTGTACCCTTTCTGCTTGCAGGTATTTACATTCAATTAACAGATGCCTAATATTTTCTATGCCTTCCTTACATAACGTGCAGATTAAATCACCCAAATTTTTCCATGTATGTGTATATTCCCTTGTTGCTAAAGATCATGTTCTAATTTTAAACAGTATACTACTTTCCTTGCTATTGTAAATTAACTCACACCTAATATTATGTTTATTTCTATACATATTTAAACTCTTTTTATTCTCCATTTCTCCAATTTCCTATTTTTTATTAATGCATTTATTCTTCTATCCCATTCCTTGCCACTATAACATTCAAAAATTCTCCTAACACAATCATGCCATCTTTTGTATAAGTATATTGACATAAAGTCTTTATCCAAATCTTCTGCATACTGTATTATCTTTCTCACTCTTCTTGTTGTTTGCCCTTTACTCATATCCCAATTAAATACCATTTTGGCTATTCTCTTATTATCCATAAATTGCAATCTACCAAGCATTTTCATTTTGCTTTTTTGCATTTCTGATATCAAAACTTGATTATCTCATTTCTCCTTGTATTGCCTCCTTTGATGCCCATACATCAGCATCTAATGCATGTCTTCCTACTTCTGTTTGTACTTTTTCTAAGTAATCTAACACCCCCTTACTTAAAAATAATGCATTGTTACCATAAGTTAAAACTGCTACTATCACTTCCTTCCATACAATTCTAGTTTCATTATATTTATTATATGAATTTCTTTAGCAATCCTTTCCTTTTCTTTATTTCATTTATCAATTTTGTCCCCCATTTATCTAAGCAATTTCTCTGATTACTTAAGACAATTCCCAAATAGTTATATCCATTCACTACACTTTATATTCCCCAATAAAAATTCTCTCTCTTCTCTTTCCCTAATATTAATCATCATCACTTTTGATTTTTCTTCACTAAATCTAATCCCCTCTTCAGCATAATTTCCATATCTTCCCTACTTTCTGTGCACAAGAAGATATCCACAAATAAAAGACCCTGTAATGTATATATTCCCTTGCTAACTATACCACCCTTCCTCGTCTTTCTATTGCTCTCTCCATTTCTCTCAAATATAAAAAACAAAAACAAAATTAGTAACATTGGCAACCTTGTCTTAGTCCCATCTCATTTTCAACTTTAACTGATTCTATATTTTCTAATTGATACATATAGTAATTATTTTCATACAATCTTTTAATGAGATCCACCAAAGCTCCATTCATTCTCAAATTTACTAAACTTACCCATAATCTATTTCCATTTACTCTATCATATGCCTTCTCTGAATCTATAAAAACCATATATAACTGTCTATCTGTATTCCTACTCATATCTACATGTTGTATAACTACAAATAAACTATCTCCTATATGCCTATCCAATTGAAAACCTCTTTGGATTTTTCCCATTATATTTTCTTCCATCCATTTTGTGATCCTTCCAGCCATCATATATGCAAAAACTTTATACAGAACTGTTGTTATTGCCTTTGATCTATAATTTTTTAACTTTCTATGATCCTATCTTTTCCATTAAATAGTAACCTCACTCATATTATTCCAGCTATCTAGAAATTCTCTCTTCTGTGTCATCATAATAAAACATGATAATAGATTTAATTTTGCCATATTTCCTAAATTCATCACCATCTCTGCTGTCCAACCATCTAAACCTCTTGCCTTTCCACTTTTCAATTTCTTCCCTGCCTCATTCAATTCATTTTCTGTAAACCTAATATTTCTATTACTATATGCTTTCATATTTGTTATCACTCTGTACTTCACATCTAACAGCTTTTCTATATCCATTACATACTTATTTAAGATTATCTCTAATTCTTCTCTAGAGCTACACTTTATTCTCTCATCATCTAGTAATACTATTTCTTTCTCCTCTACATTCCTTTTTTTAATATATGTCCAAATTTTTTTACTTCCATCTCTTCCACCAACATTTTACTATTTAATTTCATTCTCTCTATATAATTATCTATTTTAGCCAATTTCATTTTTTAAAAATACTTTTCCTATTTATCATTAACATCTTTTTCACTTTCTTTGTTTTAATAGCAAACTTATATTCTCTACATGATGTTTTCTCTCTTTTACACTTTTACTAACTTTCACTTTTTCTATTACTTTTATTCTTCTGAATATTCTCACCCAAAACCCTATTTGCCATTTTCTCTATTTCACCACATCAATCCTTATATTCATTCCCAACAAATTGTTCCATGATTTCTTTTATTTATATTCTTTTAACTTATTTTTATCATTCATTCACAATCCACATCTTTCACTATCCTTTCTACTTTTATTACTATTTTTCATCACAATACTAACAATGTCTATTATAAAGAAATTTATGGTCATTATTACATACTCTCTCTCTTCATTATGAAACACTTTAATTTTCCATACTTTATCCATTTCCTCTTTCTCTACTAATATAATTTATTGTATGAAAGATATTAGTTCTAGATCATAAATATTGTCCCTCATACATATTTGATAAATTTCTAATGCTCAAATTCACTCTCAGACAAAAATTCTTCAAAAGCTGTGCATTCTTGTTATCTTCATCATCAATTTCTTCAATATGCTCATTCATATTCCCTATAACCATTATTTTCTTCTCCTTTTTTTGAAACTATGTATATCCTTAACTAGGCATTCATATATGCTACTGTTCCATTTCATTATAGTTTGATTATCTCTGGTGACTATATACACTATAGCCGCCATCCATTCTTGTCTTCCTAATCTGATCTCAAATCACAAATGTTCTTGACCGTTAATAGTATTTAAATATTTTTTTGACATAACTCCTATACCACCATCACCCCTCTTATTTTTTTTTCTATTTATACCCTGCCATGCCACATCTTCCAGTATAGGTTCTTCCTTTTCTCTTAGGTGCATTTCCATTACTGCTAATCCATTTTTAATTGCTTTGTTTAATTCCAGCCACTTTTCTGGTCTCCTACCATCTTGCATATTCAAATATCCAATTTTAACAATTTCTTCTTTTCTATCGACTCTTTTTTCTCCATTACATTTGTAAGTTGATTTCCTCTCCACATCTATATTTATATTCAAATCAGCTACTCTTTGCCTATTTCTTACATCCCATCCATTCTTCTTCTTTTTGATAATACTGCAATTTAAAACCATACCCCCACCCCTTTATAAGTTTTCTAAACTATAATATTCTTTTTAAATCAAACTCCCTAATGCTTCACCTTTCTAATCATTTACGAAGAAGGACCTCTAGTTGATTTCATTGACAGCACGTTAGAGTTCTTCAATTGTATCATTATTTTAGACTTAAGTTACCACATTGATATAGTAAATAAGCTTAAGTTAAAATAAGCTTTTAGTAATTTTTATTTATTTATTTAAAGAGCCGATGTGTTTCTGGCAATCTTAATGCAATTAATAGTTCAATAATGCAATATAACGTAACTTTAAAAATTGAGATGTTAGGAGAGAGAAAAAAATTCAGTCTGGCAAGAAATGCCAAAATACTTCTGACATCAAGAATTATTGTTTAGATAAAATATTTCACTGCTTAGTTACATCATTTTGTCTTTGGTTAGAAAATGACAAAAATATATTCAGTGCATACAAGTACTGTAAGTGGGATTAGTTTAGCAAATGGAAAATAATGGTCTCATGAGCTAAAGAACCGATTATAAAAACTTTGGTCAATTAAATGAAATTGTTGCACTTAACTTACATTTAAGTACTTGAACATTACGAGAACTTATATGATTATTTATAGTTGATGAAATAAAAGGGGATCTATATTTACAATATACTAGTATTGATTTATTATAATGGACGAATAAATTGATAAAATTAAAAGTAGAAAGCAAATGGCCCATATTTATATATAAAAAAAGAAAAAACGAAAACCATATACGTGATAAATAAATAGAAGAAAAGATAAACAAAGAATTAAAATAAGTAGACAAATAAAAGTTGATACCGGTTGGCAAATAAAATTATTTTGTTTTTAAAAACAAGCTTGTTTAATCTCTCAAAAAATTTACATTAGAATGAAAAATATGTTAAAAACGTTTAACTTTTATCTAAGTTAAATTATTATACTGGAATTATACATACGTGAGAAAGTGCAGGAATACTATAAATGTGCGTGTGAACATATTTGTAAAAAAATAATAATGAAATAAACTTAACTTACCGTTAATATTTGTTCTGTCAGATCATCACAATTTCCTTTAGTAAAGAACTCAAGATCTGCTAAAATATGTTGTATCCAAGTTAAAATTACCTGAACGGTATCATAGTAAACTTGAATGAACTCATTATCCACGCTATCCGCCATCTCTATAAAATAAAAAGATCAACCATTAGTTCGATATCACAGGAAAACGATGAAGGAAGTAAGGGCTTAAATTTCCTTTTATATATTTATCTAGCAACATTTTAGTTTTATATCTGCACAGAATTTATATTGAGAAATGAAAACAAGTTTTTGCTAGTTTACTATAAAATAAAAATCTTTTTTTTTGTAGAAGTACTGTCAAAATGATCTTCAAAATTCTTACAAAATTAATCATTTATTGTGTAAATATTGCAATAAATTTGTAGATTTAATGTTAAAAATAACCTTCCTTAGACAATGAATTTTTTATTCTCTCTCTTTTATGTACACATATATTATGAATGACTAATTATACGGTTATTAGATTAAACCATTGAATGGATTTATTGCCCGGATATTCGGAATAAATTATTCGAGGGCCGGAAGTGTCAGGACTGAAATCGATTCGATGATATTACGCTCTAAAGTCTGACCTTATACCACCACGCTAAGCTTTCCAGGGAAATATACGATTTTTCATAAGGGATGAATAAATTAATAAGATTAAAAATGAGCATCTAATAAAATTCATTGTACGTGATTATAATCGATTATCTACTTTGATATTCTAATAAAACAACATTAAAAGAGAAAAAGTAGAATAATCAGAAATAATATTTGAGAACTCATTATTATTATGTAAAGCCTTTTTATTTTTGATAATTGAATGAAATTTATTATAAAATTAAATTTGATCGAATATTAGTTTGGATAAAAAAAAAAAGTTTTACGTTTCGTAGCTCATAGCTGAAAAAAAGAAAGGTTTTATTATTATATATAAATGGGTTCTTTCAGTACTTTTTTATTTATTTATATAGATCTGATAACGTTTAATATATATATTTTTAAAAAAAAGCAATAGAGAATGTAGATTATACAGCAAAATATGAAGAGATGCATGTTGGGACTGATAAGGGGATATCAAAAGCAAAATATATGAGTGGGAGAGAGAAAACAGCGTTGAAAGAATTAAGGAATTGAAACGAAGGTGAAAAAAGATGCTAATAGATGGAAAAGAAGTTTTGAATATCAGAAGATTGGAATAGACAGATCATATGTGAGGAGATTGGCTAAGATTATTGGAGTGATGTAGAGAAATTACGAATTCGAAAACTGGATTAAAGTCAGTCACCCTGATTGAAAAATGGTAAATGTTTGTATCCCTTACCAACAGTGAAGTCTGTATCGTATTTTAATCACTTTTTTTTTTCGTAATCAGCCAGTAACAACACCATTGACCAAAACAATCTAGGTGTTTTATTTTTTAAACATTGGATGGTAATTTACTCCCAAATATAAACCCTAACCCAATCCCCCCCCCCCATTTTTTCCCCAGTCGAGCACTATTACTACTTTTGTAATGAGTTCAGGACTTTAATTAAATTGTCATTATAAACCTCAGTTAATATATATATACTTTATAATTTTCAATTTATATATATACAAATTATTAGGTTCTTATTTTTAAAACGTAAAAATTAATACATATATTTTCAGATGTTTTTGAAAAACATTGATCTCCAAATCTCCAGTAAAAAGCAGTTGGAGATTTAATTTAATGTTAATATTACAATTAAAACTGAAAATATATCTGACTAAAGGCTTATGATGATGATATATTAGACGTGATAATATGTTGGATTGTTTTCATCGTCTATCAATAAATGCTGAATGTATAGAAAATTCTAAACTTTATTTAAATTTTTCAAATATAAACAACTTGTTAGTAATGACACACAAATAGGCAACACAGGTTAATAATGACATGTTTCGAGTAGTATTATTTCCCACTTTTTTTCAAGTGTTGCTGGCCTGACCAGTGACAGTATTCGCATAGGAGTCGAACTTGCACCTTTAGATTCCCGAATATCAAACTTAAAACAAATGTTCTAACTAACTTAAAATTCAACTTAAAATTCAATATTTGAGAATCTAAAAATATAATTTCAACTCCTATAGCTAATATTGTCACTGGTCAGGCCAGCAACACCAGAAGAAGAATGGAGAATACTATTTGAAATATTTTGTAATTACTAAACTGTGTTGTCTATTTGTGTGTTATTACTAACAAATTGTTTTTATTTGACAATTTTAAATAAAGTTTAAAATTTTCTATACATTCAACATTTACTGGAAGATGATAGAAATAGTCTAACACAGGAATGGGCAAATAGCAGCCTGCAGGCCACATGCGGTCCACTAAAAGTTTTTTTGTGGCCCACCAAGACAGTCAGAAAAATCGGCCTTGAACCAAAATTTCCTTCCCATGCATGACCAAAGATTCGTCTCATATTTTCCACTAGGGTGACCATGTCAATACACATGCGCAGTGTAGATACGATGCACAGTGCTTTTCTGATCAATCTGGTTAATTTCAATTTTGTCTTTGCAACAGTAAATATAGAAAATTCCATTTTAATGAAACCATGAACCCTCCCAAAAACATAAAATTAGTGATGAATGTTGTGTGTTTAATGAAGAATGGACAAGCAAATATTTCTTTGGTAATATCGGGAATAAAGCAGTGTGTTTATTGTGTCATAAAAAAGGTGTAGCCCTCCACTAACCTTCACTTCCACAAAGTGGCCCCCAAGCCAAAACAATTGCCCATCCATGGTCTAACATATTATCACATAAAAATGTGTCTGTATTTAGCAAAAGTTTTTACTTCTTAAAAACAACAACAACAACAAAATCTATATTTCTTTAAAAAAATAATAAATCAATACTAGTATATTGTAAATACTGAACCGTAAGATGTAATTAAAGGGGATTTGAACAGAGAGTTTTTATGCTTCCTTCAGCTATCCACTTCATCCTATACAAAAGATACACATGATGACACACATGTAAATAAAATAAATGATCAATATACATTATTTGTGCTGAACCAGCACTCATCAGTTGATCCAGATTATTATCTCTCACACACATATATAATTAGTATTCAGTTTATATTGAGATAGCAAATTTTCAACTTTAATGGACAGACTTCAACCTTCTCCATTCGCCGATTCTTCAGCCGTCCATATCATTGAAAATCTGACGATAGAATGCTCAATGTTATTGTCAGACCCATGTTGACCTTAAGTCACATGTGTGAGGTCATGCATATTGGTTATGTAAGATGGAGAGGATAACTGAAGAAAGTTTAAAAGTCTGTGTTCAAATTCCCTATTAAAATAAATAACATGACACAATGGCACATAAATCATCTTTTAAATATAAAGAAATTTTTTCCCCGCTATATCAATATAGTAATAAAAGATTCTATGAAGATATTTGTTCAAAAAGAAATATTTTTTACATAGCTTCATACAAATAGATAGCTATTTTTATATTTTTCAAGAAAAAAGAAATTGGTTAAGCCATTCATTAATTTTTTCTTTGCCCTTTGTTTAATGTGGCCGTAGAGTGTCTGATTGCAGAGTTCAAGGTCAATGGATAGCAACCCAGCCTTGTCACTTCCAGTGCTGAATTTTTTATGATCTAATCAGCAATGAACTAGTCTTTTTTCCTAGGGAATTCAATCTCCAATTCATTTCAGAGCAGTATTTCTCAATGTTTAATGGGTATGATCATAAAGTAACAAATTATATATGACCTTATCATAAGCATAGAATCAAACCAGTGATCCTTGTACAATTATTAAAAAAAGTTGCTTGTCACATTCACTACATTTCAGAACAATTTTAAACACGGCATAAAAAACTGTTTTTTTATTATTATTCTGAAAATAGGATGGCTATTAAATCTTCTATTATAAAAGCATAGTTTATTGAATTGGACATATGAAGTGAATGCAAGCTAGCAAACTTTCTAAAAATATATTTTATGATGAACTTGTGCAGGATTTTAATGGAAGAACCTCATTTACATTATGAAGATTATCTCAAAGATATTCTAAAGAGATCCAATTGAAAAATTATGGTTTGAAGATAGAATAAAGTGAAAAAGTATTGCTGGACATGGATATTTGTTGCAACATGTAACAATGAAGGCAGAGAGTGAAGCAGGCTTGTCATTGATATCTTATAAAGACTGGTTAAAAATCAGCTAAAGATATAGTAAGAATTCAACACTCAAGATTATGGATATTTTTGCCACAGATATTAATGGAAGTAAAATTGATATATGTCAGAAAATAATAGTACCTGTTACACTAAATTTGAAGGGTTTCTCACATTATCAGGCATGGATCCAATGCCTGAGAAATTTAGAAATTCAGTTTGCATATATTTCTCTCTATTGAGATATTTTGCTAACTGTTTTTTCCAGTGTTAAAATGTATGTATAATTTTTTCTAGTATTTTAATTTCAAAAAATTTCTAAAGATATCAGTATATTTAAAAATGTGGGAATTTCAAAACTTGCAAAACTTCACAGTTGATGGATGTCCATTGTATTATTGGAGGTCTCAAACTTTGCGATATTACTTGGAGAAAATATTATGAACAACTAAAAACTTGATTTTTTTGGAAAGTTTAAGATTATTTTTGCACAATAATTTGTGATAATTATTAAAAATCAAGAACATATATGATTATAAATTTATTTTCTACAGAAGTGTTTTATTTTTAAATATAAAAGGTTAGCTTTTTCTGAGTAACATTACCATGGAAATTATGGTGGTGGCAAATACGATATATTTAGAATATGTCATTACTAACAGTCTTTTAGAAAATATAGCAATATTGTAAAAATTACTAAAAAATTTTGAACTTTTAAAGCATAAGGTAATAGATTTACCACATATTGATAATTATTCATTTATATTTTAAATGCAAGCATCAAACAAAAAAAAAATTATTCATTTTACAAATTTATTCTGCTCCTCACAACAGTTGAATTATGAAACAATGCTCTGGATTAAAATCTAATTTTTAAAATAATTGTGAAAGTGAAATGTGATTTTTTTAAAATTTCTAAACAAAACTGTCTATCAAGTAAAATCAAATTTATTATATTTTGATATATAATAATGGTTTAATACTAAAAGCTTACAGCAGGTGGAAACAAAGAAATCTGTCAAAGTACAGGAGAGTTAAAAATTTATTCCATTACTGGAAAGGAACTGGTTTTAACTTTTAGGAATCCATGAAAATATAATAAAGAGAGTTCATTTGAAAGTTCTATCCTTAGCTGTAAACCCTGCAAGGTTGTATTTTCCCTGAGAGAAAAAAGTTAAAATGCTCAGTGAGATGGTTCAAAGAGAAATTATATTAATGCCAAAAGGATTTATATTGGTCTATATCTGTAGTTATTATAATAAAACCAGATGGAAATCTGAGATTGAGTAAACTAAACAGAACAAGGGTTATATCCAGTTATTGAAATGGATAAAATATGGCTGGCCTAAAATTCACTCTATGAGAATGGAAATCTCATTTGGAATGTATGTGGTAGTCTATCATTTTGCAATGACTGTGTGTTGATGACAAATCAAGTATTTGTCCCACCTAAAGATCATGATCATGTGATTGATCTACTTCATCAGATCACTTTAAAATTGTGCATATGAAAGCTCTGACTCGATCATACATTTGGTGGACAAATCTCAGTGAAGAAATAGAGCAGATGGAATATATATATAATGTGTCAAACCGTAAAACATCCTTACACAAGATGGCTGTAGCCAAAGATTTGGCACAGCTGACTTTTATTCAACTCCTTGCATAAGTAATGGGAGATGGTCTATGCTATATTCCTGTCCACACACATACACTATGAATGCATAATGTTATTGTAAATACTTTTACAAATACTCTAAATTCATATATATTGAATATAATTATTATTAATTTGTAATTGCTATTTACACATGTATAAATAAAGAGAAAAAAACAAAAGAGAAGGGAATAAACATTTATTTACGTTTGGAACATTTTTTTATTTATATTCTTATTTGTAAATGTTCTAACATATTTATATAAAGATTCATGTACCTACATAATTCTTTTTATATATTACTTGTAGAAATTGTTTTTTAAAGAAAATAATGTAAAGTTCTTTTTTTTTTGAAAGAATGTACATTTTTTTTAATCCATTATAGTAATGGATTGCCTATGTAATTAGCCATTGTTTTGTAGTATATAATTATATTTAGGAAGGTTTCTTTTAATTTAATTTGTAAAAATGAAATCGAAATGAAATTTTTTATCTAAAGAATGTAAGTAATGGGTGGTCTAATTACTCCAAGATGGAACCCTGTTAATTATCTAAAAGGTTAAAAGAGAAAAGAACGAGATTTTAAAAACAAAATTCTAAAGAAATGTACAAAAATTAAAATTAGCAATTTTGTTAGGTGTTGTAATACTTCATAGAGGGGTTTATGAAATCATCGCTGATAGGCAGACTATATAAGCTACCTACCAGGTGCTGGCTTTATTCTTCATTCTTTATTCAGTTTTGCATGCTATATTCAGTCTTATCCATTATTTATATTTTTATGCTGATTTGTCCGTGCGCTGTCACATATATATATTCGACAGTGGTGCCTTCATGTCCAGCTTGGACCGGCTGATTTGCCTACTTAAACTCCATTCTGGGTATTTGTATTTTTTGCTGTTACTGACTGAAAGTGGAAAAAAACAGCATGATTATTAAAAATCATTTCTACAAGCAGTAACTAGTAATGGCCATCAAGGTAACAAGAAGGAGAAGGAAGATGAGATTTATTTTAAAAAAAATTACAGCTAGTAACCTTCATGGAAAGAAGCTGTTGCTAAAAGTTAAGTAAAGCAAAAGTTGGTGTATCCAGAATTCACTTAAAGACTCACCTATAACTTATAGAGAATTCTTGGAACTATGGATAGAAACTATACAGCATACAATAATTAATTTACAGTTAAAAGAAGTTTGAAGAAAACCATTTCTTTATGAGAAGTTTGCTATAAAGAACCAACGAGATTGGCAAGTTTTAATTAAAGTATTTTTTTGAAATGAACGTGCGAAAGATGGTCCCAATAGCTTATTTATTTGACCTAATGGATATGGAATAATTGCCCAAGGCAGTGCACCCGCACTGTTAATATCCTCACTGCCAAAATGTGAATGCAAATGATCCAGCCTACCCTGTTGAAGATTTGGACAATACATGTGTATAGACAATGAAGCCCTTTGCAGCCTTGTTTCATGGTCATGTGGTCTACCTAGAAGTTCAACTTGGAGGGAGTCAAGAAGCCAAGATGAGTGTATATATATTTTTTTATTATATATTTTATAATTTTAAGTATATTATCTATTTCATGTTGTATAATATTAAGTATTCTATCTATGCATACATTATTCCTACTAATTATTTACTTTTAATAACTTTTGATATGAAACATTTTAGAGGTTGCGTAATACATCTAACATCAATCCGCTATGTGCAGGATCCATTTCATTTATTGATTTCTAATCATGGAGGCAACACCTCACACTGAGTGTCTTAATACCCATGTCATTTAAACATTATCGATATACATCCAGAATAAGGGTGATGTAGGTAATGTTTGTTAAAACAAGTGTAATCGAAACAAAAAAAAAGCTAGATACATTCGTAAAAGAAATTATTTATTTTATATTCATTACACAGTGTTTATAAAGTGGGGAGGGAGTATAGACCAAACCCATTATGCAACGATCTTTTACTTTATTTATAACCTAACCAAATTGTTATTTCAATAAATAAATTTATGATATAGGCTGCTATTAAACAAGTCAGTATTCGGTGTAGGGAATGGGGAAAATAAATATTATTTTATACCTTTAATCTGTTTCTAGTATAATTCATTTGTGTTTAAACTTATAGAGATATAGTTGATAAACTTACCCAAATAACCTGAGATAAGAAACCATTTAATGAGCTAGTGAGTGGGATAAACTTATCAGCGGGTTAAAGTATAACCTTACTTGGTATCCAAGCTTTCTTTATTTAATATCATTATTAAAATGTTTACTCAAATCTTTTTTTTTTTTGCATACTCTCTTGGGAGAGAAAAGGGGGTGAGAAGATTTCTTTAACAGGGGTGGTGTGCAGAGACTCCAATAGTGCAGTCTCTCAAAGGTGTGCAAAGGAAGGACGGAGATTTTTATTAGAACATATATAATTGGGTGGAAGTGGGTTTAATTTAACAATGGAGGGTTTAGATTGATCTATTTTAGATTAAATCTCCCTCTTCTAATAATTCTTTAGTACATACTTATTTGTATTTAATCAGGGGTATTACTAAGAGTTATTACCAACCTTTCAACTTTAATATATACATCATTTCATGCTCGATGAGTATATGGGTCATTTACTCATAAGACCGAGAGAAGGAAGGATGGACTGGTATAATAAGTTGCCAACGAACTCCCAAATTGCTACCTAAAAAACTTGAAACTTGGATTAAGTCCACAATCCCTTGGAAATGAACAATGTATGGATATATAATATGAATATTAGTCAACTTTTTCATTGGATAGAATACAGAATAGTGAAGAATATGAACGTAGAATGTATTATAAAGACTATACACAGTAACCTGGAGGTATTATAATGGATAATGAAACTGGTTTTATTTCACAGAAGTTTGAGAATTACTTGAAAAATAAGAGAATAAAACATATTTTTACTCCACCTTATCATCCTGAGAGTAATGAAATAGCAAAGAAAGCTGTTTAACATATGAAGGATAACATATAATAACCACATTCCACTCTTTTTACACTTTAAAGCAAAATATTTATTAATATTACAGTTTCGACTGTTTCTAGCAGTCTTTGTCATAACTACAAAAATTTAAACATTATATCAATACAACCATATTTCATACATATATCTATTAAATTTTTACAATTTTACCAACTTAATTATTAACATCATTTTATATATAAAAGTTACTATTATATAACTTTAAAATCTACTTTACCCTTTATTTCTTAATTATTATCATATTTATATTTATTCACCTTTTTCCTTTGCCATAAAAATTCAATGTAATATTTATAAAATCTTTTTTATATTATTATATTCATATATTTATTCTTATTTAACATATTACTATATTCATAAATTTAACCTTATTTTACATATAAGAATTAAAATAATTAAAATAATTTTATAAAAAATAAGTAAATGGAAGAAGCAGAAATAAAATATGGGTGAAATGGAATTAAGGAATGGAATAAGATAATTAAAAATTAAGATAATAGATGAAATATAAAATAAGGTTAAATTTATGAATATAGTAATATGTTAAATAAGATTAAATATATGAATATAGTAATATAAGAAAGATTTCATAAATATTACATTGAATTTATAAAATTATGGCAAAGGAAAAAGGTGAATAGATATAAATATGATAATAATTAAGAATAGAAATAAAGGGTAAAGTAGATTTTAAAGTTATATAATAGTAAGTTTTATATATAAAATGATGTTAATAATTAAGTTGGTAAAATTGTAAAAATTTAATAGATATATGTATGAAATATGGTTGTATTGATATAATGTTTAAATTTTTGTAGATCTGAGACTGCTAGAAAAGAGTGGAATGTGGTTATTATATGTTATATATTAGAAAAGCGAAAATAAAGAAGGAAAGAGGAAGAGAAATATATGAAGGATTCATTGAAAAAAACTGTTTTTAAGGATGTACCAGAAGCACTAAACGACACTATGTTTAATCAATAATTTTTACTTCATACACAACAACAAAAAAGACACAAGGAGAGTTATTAATGTGCTGTCAGTTTCAAACTCATTTAATTAAACTATTGCTGACCACTATTGAAAAAAAAAAGTTTTGAATATGAAAAATTCAAAATCGTAGAAAGCGTGTAAATACATGACATTTTAAAAAGAACACAAATGCCAGGCATATTACCGCAACTTTATCAAGGCAATTATGATTGGTTAATTTAGAAAACAGAAAAGAGTTTAAAAAACTTATAAATCATCTACAATCTCATTTAAAGAATTACTGCTGAATGTTTATGATAAAAATGTGCCAATGGATGAAAATAAAAGGAGAAAGGAAGGAAGTAGAAAGAAAATATATTTTGTCCACTGATCAAAAAAGTGACAATTATCCACAACAAATAAATGATCACAGTAGGAATCGTATAAATGATGTCAGTGGAGGAAGATCTTTTCCTGAAACTTTACACATACATAGACCACCTGCTAAACTTAAAAATTATATATGTTAGTGAGAGCAGTATTTCTAGAGTGGCGAAGATTGGTATGTGTGTGTATAGTGTATATTTTAAGTAAAAATCATTTATTAACTTTTGTAAATACATATAGATTATTTCAATATTTAATTATTTCAATTTAATTCTTTTAGAAAAATCTACGTACACACTGTCACAATCTGCAAATCAAAATGAACAGAATTGTAGGTAAATTAATCATTTACATGCAAGTAAAATAACATATAACCACTCTCGCTGTCTAATAAATGATATTACGCTGATGCCATATTAAAATGGATTATCAGTAAAATAATAAAACCAAGGAATCAACCCTGATAGGTGTAAGAAGTTAGTAACTGTACTAAAACTGTCACTGTGAACAGCGCATATGTTATGTAAGCACTTGAAACTTTTAGAGTCTGATATGCTTGAAGAAATAATATATTGCCAAACAAAGAAGGAATAAATTTCAAGAAGAAAACTACTTCTAAAAGCTATACTTATATATCTAAGTGAATCAAGCTCATTTGTATTTCAAGTGACTATGATATTTAAAACACAACATGTCTAAATTCTATCCTTGGTGTGTGAAATGCCAAACACCACTAGAGGATAAATCATAGAGATTTATTTAATTTGAATGAATTTTCAATTTCTTTATTTTTTTTACTTTATTATTATTAACTAATTATTTTATTACAAAAACTTGAATTTAAGTTTATTATTTACATTTAAGCTTCCTGGCTGCCCTCGGGACATAGAAATTAGAAACTTTGTTTATACTTTTTTTCAATCACTGGAAGATTATTTCCAAATAAAATGTTATTTGGGTAACCATACCATGATATTTTTGATCTAATCATTAATTTTCACAAATACACCACAATTTCAAATTGAACATTTGAGAGGAGAGAAAGACATATCATCTTTCAAGATAATAATGCTCCGATTCATACAGCATATTCACTTAATGTTAATGTGAACATTATGAGGATTATATTACTGTCTTCCCATTATTTCTCTAATCATTTGATTTGACTATCATCTAACCTTCTATGGGTTATCTTGAATAAGTGATAGGTTGACATTCATTATCAATATCTCTGAAAATTTATTTTTCTCCTTTGTGAAAAATGACTTATTTTACTAGATACTGTTCAAATGTGATCCTATTCATCTGATACATAATGCAAATAATTATTGATGTAAATGTGATCTTACATCTAATTAATGGGGGAAAAAAATCTATAGGTATTCCTTTTATTTTGACCAATCTCTGTATGTAGTCCAAAAAAAGTCTTTTTAAAAAAAATCTAATTAAATATTTGTTTTAGAAATGTTATTCTGACTGAAACGTGATCAAAAAGAAAGAATGAACACATATGAACGCATTTGACATGATGACGAAAAAATATATTGGGAAGTAAGTTTAGGAATGTGCAAGTTAAAAAATAAATAAATAAATGAAAAAAAAAATTGATACTAAAAAAATTTAAAAATATATAAGCGTTGAAGTCTCCTGTTTTTAGATGTGGATACATTTTGGAATATATTTATTAGAAAACGGGTAGGATCAAAGATGTTAGATAATTAAAAGAGAATAGCTACGTTAAATTAAAGATTTAAAGTACTGAATTATATATACTTGAGCGATTAAATATCATTATATATATATAACCTATTTCTGAGTTGACAACTTATATAGAAGCTCTTAACCAATGGGATATTAAAAGTGAAGTTTTTAGAGTATTTATCCCTCTTATAATCATTTAGTAGTTTATGAGTAAATAAATAACCGCTTTTGCTGAAAGGGTTTTATTTTTCTATATAAAAGTCATTAATAATTACGATAAAAGCATTTTCTAAAAAAAAAAAGTTAATCCTTACTATAAATAAAAACCGGAATAAAAACAAATGAACTGGATAGTATTTTTTATTTAGTTTGCACTTGTAAATAGATTATATCAAATTAATAAAAGAAATTTCAAACGTTATGTAGAACAGTGAAGGAAGTAGGTTTATAGGTCTCGTAGTATAAATCACCTTTATAAGTCAAGATCATCAGATCAAATTGGAATCTAGGAAATATTAACAAAATCAATAATAATAGTAGTAATAGAATTGAATATTAAAATAGTTTTCTCTTAAAAAAAAATAAAAAATGAAATCTTGTTTAAATTTTTTTTAACTATATACCAAATGTATATCCGATTACATAATTTATATATCTCTATCTATGCATTCTTCTTTTCTTTAACAATCTAATTCACTTAATTATTTGCTATCGCAATAGTATATATATATGTATTTAATGAAAGTTGGCGACACTGATTATCTGATTTTAACACCGTTAACTATTGAATAGTTGTAACTTATACTAGTGAATAGCTAAATATATCGAGCATTTTCCATCTCTATATGCCACCTCTTGAAATACCAAGTAAACAGTTTGAATTAGTAAATACAGATAAGATGGCTTATCTTTAATATGATATAAAAGATATTTTCTCTTAATATTTTGAAACTTACAAGAGATTATAACACTAGTAAAATGAACACAGATACCATCATTAAAAGTAACTTTTAAATCACTGGTCTTTTATTTATTTAAATGTATACCAAGTTTTGTATTCAGTATGGCCGCCAAACTGCTTTTCTAAAAAAAAAAGGTAGATCTATCTATTGCAGCGGTGCTCAACCTATGGGTCACAACCCCTTTGAGAGATAAATAACGCTTTCACAGGGATCGCCTAAGACCATTGGAAATTACAGTTACGAAGTAACAACAAAAATAATTTTAAGGTTGGCGGTCATCAATATAATGAACTGTATTAAAGGGTCACGGCATTAGGAAAGTTGAGAACCACTGATAGCTGAATTTTTTCTTCTTTACAGGATGAGTTACTTAAGAGCAGTTATATTAGTCTTAAACCTTGACAGTTTTTTAGTATAAGAATGGTTTTACAATTAGCTCTTTAATAATTCATAGTCTTGAAAAGTTCACATATTTTATGTAACTACATTTAAGGAAATTGGAACTATTTGTCTCCATTATCATACTAACTTCTACATAAACCATTATAATCTGCCGAAAAATAAAGCTAAACTGAATGAATAACTGATTACAGTCAAGGTGTTAGACTATTGCAGTAACTAATGAATCATTTGATAAAAATTAAATTATTAATAGGTTGTGCTTTAATTATGTCTTAACTATCTTATATATATAATTTGTATTTCTCTTTTTTCTAACTGGTGGATGAATGTTTGTCCGATGTCACATTAAATTAACTTTTTAAAATCATTTCAATTAGTCAAAATGGCTGCTACATAACTGCATGACCAAGATAAAATTTTCTGGGTTTGAACTGTCTAAGAGCTCCATACTTCAAGATAAAAAATCATGTATATAAGATCAACAGGCAAAATTGAAGTAATTCTGCCATTAAATAAAACATGCTGGAGAAAAATCAATATGAGTGGTTTTAACTATGAAGATATAGTATACATTTAATGGTAATTGTTCTATTCAGGTGCAGAGATAGCAAAATGCTGATTCATAATTTGATGCTAAGGCACTTTGTGCTTTAATGGTCTGTCAATCCTCTAATATAGTTCAGATGAATGACATACTTAGCAATGGTAATTTAAAATGTAATAAACATTTATATATTAGCAATGTTTAATAATAATACAAAACATATTTACATTAAATCTTAAAAAAAATGTTAAAGCAACCAATTAAATTTTTTTTACAAATATTATATTTAATAAAAAAAATATTACAAAGACAATGGGCTCAAAGACCAGCATTTTTGTATTCCAACATTAATAAACAGTAATGTGATGATGTCAGAAAATAAATAAAAATAAACTTACTTTTTATTCAGAGGGCGCTCTACTAAATGTATGTATTTCGCTATCAAATATAACAGGTATATTTTAAAATGTAAATTTTAATTTAGCTTTATTAAAATTTGGAAAGTTATTAATATAATATTAAAATCTTTTGTTTAATTTACATTAGATCTTTAAAAATTTTTTGTTAAAGCAACCAATTAAAAAAACAACGGGCTTTTACAAAGTCAGGTTTATATATATAATAATAATTAAATACATGTATAGTATTTATATTTTAAGCTAGATGTAATTAGAGGGAATTTGGTTCAGCATGAAATATATATATATTGGAGATCTTTTTTTTTTCACATGTATGTGGCCATGTGTATTGGTTGTATAAAATAGAGTGAATGACTAAAGGGAGCTTGAAAGTCTGAGTTCAAATCCCTCTAGTATATATATATGTATGCTTAAATTATAACTTTATGACTAATTTGAAAATTATAAAAGTAAATTCATCAGAAAATACATTTCTAAAACTATAATTTACTTAATGTTTTGCAACATTAATTTAAAAAATGTGTTTTCAGTCAAACTAGATTAAAAATTTAGAATAGTTTAATTGCTTTTCAAAAACAAAATCACCTCATTAATATTTTCATTTTTAAAAGTTACTTACAAATGTAAGAAAGGAATGTACTAATTTACAAATTACTACTATACAAAATTTACTTTCTATACAAATAATAATTAAATTTAAAATACATAATTATAAATAATATAAATATATAACAATAAAAAAGAAAAAGCTAAAAAAAAATTGTTACAGCAACCAATTATTACAAAAACAATAGTCTGAAAGTCCAGATTTTTTTTGTATTCTGTCATTCTCACATTTAAAATCTTTTGTTTCATTTACATTAAATCTTAACAAGCTTAATTTTTTTTTTTTTTATGATAAATGCCACAAGAGAAAATACATGAAGCTTTTATCTATGATGGTCCCCATCCCCAGACCGGTTGCGAGCTATGGCCCTCATCAGTGAGGAGCTAGGACATAAGATTCAAAATATTAACTCAAGCCAAGCATTTATCTAATTCTTAAATATTAAGAAAAAGATCTAAATCTTCAGACACCTACATGTCTTCAAACTCAGCTCTTTAACCAAAGAAACTATATGAGCCTGAACTAAATTCAGAGATCCCATATATTAGTAGGCTTAGAAATTTAATATAGCCAAAGCCCTAATAGCAAAATTATAATAGTAAAAATCAGTCATATATCACATGATCTATATAGCTTGAAGACATGTAGGTGTCTGAAGATTTGGATCTTTTTCTTAATATTTAAGAATTAGATAAATGCTTGGCTTGAGTTAATATTGTGAATCTTATGTTCTAGCTCCTCACTGATGAGAGCCATAGCTCGAAACCGGTCTGGGGATGGGGACCATCATAGATAAAAGCTTCATGTATTTTCTCTTGTAGCATTTATCATAAAAAAAAAAATTAAGCTTGTTAAGAGCTAGTAGCAGGTTCTTTATATATTACATATTGGTAATACAAGCGGTCGTGGTTTGCAGACTGTACTGTCGCCGCTAGAGGCGCTGTTTCTGTGTTTTCACACAGAACATACAGGGTAGGGGCCTCAAAAGCAGACGACGCTTTTTCTGCCGATAGGTGGCGCTGTTCACCATGCGTACGCACAGGAACTTTCCACAAGCTGGCTGGCAGCTTGCGTCGTCTGCTACCAAGAACCTAGGTGGCGCTGATTGCCGTAAACACATCGAGCTTATGTGTCGTCTGCTATCAGAAACTACCAAGATTCTAGCCCACTACGCGGCGCTGTTTCTCCACGTTACACACGGTAAAAACAGCAACCTCTAAATGCCTCATTGCTAACGTTTATGAACATAGTACTTAAAACATTCAGGGCCTATAATGTACAGGGGTGAATAATTTATAAAGTCATAACTATTTAAATATACGGTCAAACGTAATAATTTTACATTCTATTTCACCATTTCATGAATCGATGTATTTTTAAAGTATGACTTTGTAAAAAGCGATCTGTTTTTTTAATTATTTACTCTAAAAGTGGTTTTTTTTTTTTTTTTTGTAAATAAAACAAAACGTGATTTTCGGTCTGTTAAAAAAAAAAAAAAAAGCTAATTTTTTTCCCTACGGCAGTATATCGTTCAAAAATATATTATTTTAAAAGATTATTGTTTGTAAAACTTTTTTTTTTACACTTTCAATTAATATTTTCAATAAATTTTAAAGTAATATAAATTATATTTCGGTTTATAGATTACTATTTCGAAAAATAAAGTGTTATTTGCGTGCTGGAAATACCGTGTGCTTGTTACTCGCGAGCAATAATTCGAAGATATGTTTATCAAAACTTCCTCTCACAATAATATTAAAGGCATAAATATTTATTGAAATTGTATTTAAAATTTTAGAATCATTTTAATAACTAAAAATATCATATACTCACAAGGAAATTTCAAAATAATAGGTTTAATATGTGCCGTATGAGAAAAGTAAGAGTCAGAAAAAAAAAAGATTTAGAGCAAAATATATATACATTTAATATCTTTATTGATGGTTGGAATTTAAAAAGTTTCTTTCAAAACTGATGCTCGTGTTAGGCTTGTATACTGTTAAAATTAAAACTATTCGTCCTCATAAATAATTTGGAAGACATTGCCTGTCAAAATTGGATAATCATTGAAAATTATATATGATCTTAATAGCCTAAAATTCAGAAGCCTGATAGTACTGTCTTTGCCAGTGCACTGTTTCTTTCTTTCATTATTGATACATAAGTAAGAACAGGTAAAACACATTTATTAAAAATCTTCCTTTACAGACACGTAGATATATTTCCTTTTAGTATCAAGTTATTTCTACCAAAAGCACTCCAACCAAGTTTAATCCTATGATTAATTTCATCCATTATGTTTCCATATGTATTAATAATCTGACCAAGTTGTTTGTAACTGTTAACTTCTTCTAATTCATCATAATCAATCTTTATTTTCATATTTTGAGAAAATCCATTAAACTTTACTTTAGTCTTTTAACATTTATCTTTAGTCCTACTTTCATCTGATAACTCCTGCAACATTTCCTGCAGCTCTGAAGCATAAGTTGCAAAAACAACTACATCATCTGCAAAATCTAAATGACTTAAATAATCTCCATTTACTTTCACTCCTATAGCTTCCCATTTTAATCCACAAAATATTTCTTGCAGCACTGCTGTAAAAAGTTTTGGAGATATGGAGTCACCCTGTCTTACACTCTTCTCAATGTTGACTTTCCCAGTATCATTATCTAATCTAATTGTTGCTGTTGCATTTTTATAAATATTCTTTAAAATTTGACAATATCTTGGGTCTATACCTTGATGATCCAATGCTTTAATCACTGAAGAAAAGTTTATAGATTCAAATGCCTTTTCATAGTCTACAAATCCAAAACATAATGGCAACTCATATTCATTTGTCCTTTCTATAACTTCTCTCAATACCTGGATATGATCTCCTGTACTAAAACCACTTTTAAATCCAGCTTATCTTGGTTGGGGGAAATCCAATGTTCTCTGTAGACGAGTTGTAACTATCTTGGTAAAAAATCTGTATGTAACTGATAAAAGGCTGATAGGTCTGTAATTTCTAATATCCTCTTTATCACCTTTTTTTAAATATTAATATTAATACTGCATTCTTCCAATCATCTAGTACATCTTTATCATTTAGACATTTGGTATATAACATTGCAAAAAAAAAATTCTATTTTTTCCCCTGCTTCTTTTAATATATCAATTATAATTCTACTATTACCTGGAATCTGGAATCTTTTCGTTCTTCATATATTTAATTGCATGTCTCACTTCTTCATTTAAAATTCTGGGTAATTCAGAAGATGTCATAGATATAGGAGGTATTTCTTCTTTATTACTATATAATTCATCACATGATCACATTTCCTATATATGATCATGTGATGCTTAATGGTTTAACACCAATCCTGCCTAATAGGATAGTGGTGGCTATGGTTGTAAAAGAGCCAAAGACACCAAAATGTATGGGTGCTGAACTGAGTTCAGACCCATATGACTATATAAGCTATTGAGCTTAGATTGAAAATATTTTTTGTGTTTTCAATTTCAATCTCATAGTTTTGTAGTTAAGTAGAGATAAAAGGTGGTTGCTAGAGGGTTGCATTAGATCCTAAGATCTAGATGCAGTGCTCTCAGATCCAAAGCTCCTCACTGACGAAGGCCACAAGCCAGAAACTAGTCTGGGGATATTGGATGAGTAGGCATTAGATAGGGATTTTATGCACAAGCCTTCTGGCATCCATTGATTACTCTGTTTAGCACAGGTGGCAATACTGTATGGAGAGTTTTGCTCTGTTTACTATTTACTATATAATTCTTTATAAAAGTCTTCTATCCATTTCATGATGTCATCTCTCTTTTTAGTAATAATTCCAGCTTTTTTTTTTATTGCAGATATGAATTTCCTACCAATACCAAAATGTTGTTTTACACTTTTGAGACTTTCATTCCCTTCTGCTGCTTTCCTTGCTAGTTCAGTTATACTTTCTTATATCATTTTCAAATCTTTTCTGCATCATTTTACAAAATTTGAGATATTCAATCCTTTTTAATGCATCATTTTTGTATATATTCATATTCCTTCTTTTTTTCATAAATTCTTTAGTCTCAGTAGAAATGTTATTGGTCAAGTGCTGCTTTTTTCAACCAGCTATTTTTGTTGCAGTTTTTAAAAGTGTATCAGTTGTTTTCATATTAATTTCATTCAAATCTGAATCATGTTCAAAATCTACTAATACTTGAAAATTATTTGTAAGTTCTAATTTAAATTCATTAGAATGTTTCTGAAAATTAGGATTATCAACTGTAAATATTGTTTTTCTTAATAATTTTTGTCTCTCTAGTTTTGCATTAACATGTATTTCACATCTTACTAATCGATGATCACTTCCTCTGTTAAATTTATTAAGAACATTACAATCTTGAAATATGTATTTTCTGTTAGTCAAAATATAATCCAATTCTGCTGTATTTTCATTTGGATGCTTCCATGTCCATTTCCTTTTAAAATTTTTCTCAAAATAATTCATAATATAAAGTTTTCCTTTTCCTGCAAACTCCACAAGTCTCTGTCCTCTCTCATTTCTATTAACATAACCAAAATTACCGCCAGCACTTTCATCTTTCATTTGTTTACCAATTCTAGCATTAAAGTCTCCCATAACAATTTTAAAATGTTGTTAACTCTGACCAAAAGCCTTTTGTGCATCCATATAAAAATCTTCTACTACTTCATCACTTTGAGAACTTGTTGGGGCATAAACCTGAATTATCTGCATTTGGTATCTGCTATTAAGTTGTATAACTAATCTTGCCACTCTGTCCGATACACCATCAATCTCCACAATGTTGTTCTTCTACTTTTTATTTATAATGAATACTACTCCACTTGTATTTCCAATATTTGTGCCTTTATAATAGAGTACATGTTCACTTTTTAAAACAATTGTCTCTTCGCCTTTTCTTCTAACTTCACAAAGTCCAATAATATCCCATTTAATATAAGACAGTTTTTCTTCTAACTCTTGCAATCTTTCTTCACTTGAAAGTGATCTGCTGTTGTAAGTGCCTAAATAAAAAAGGCATCATCAAATGGCAGCCTGTGTCCACAATCAGGGGATTCTGTGCAGCCTCTGCCTTCGGCCACCAACTGCTACCTTGGTTGGTGACTTTAGTCTCCTGGGAATAAGGGCCATGATTTATTTTTGTCTGTCATAACTGTATATATATATTGGCATTTTTCCATTATCATTTACACAAGCATTCATTCTGCCTTATCAGGCAACTGAGAAGAAAGTCCATGGTGTTTTTTGATCTTAAACTCAGAGGTAAAAATCCAATAACTTCGTCGCGCTGGTTAATGTGTGTTGGTGAGCAGCCCATCCATGTTTATATACTGTATGAATAATCACATAGTAATAACAGCTGCAAATGACAAGAACATATGGAGTGGACATTAAAAATTTGCCTTGCTCAGTTTCTTTAAGGCCTCCAAGAGGAATCAAAGGGTTTCCTTTCAATTAATAGGATGACAAGAAATTTGTAACCTCCTGAGTGTAGACAATTTCTTGCATTAAATCAAATCTTAACGATTAATCAAAGTAAATTATAGTTTATTAGTTGATATTGTGAAATTGGTAAATATTTAAGTGTCTCTGTTGGGTGATATATATTAAAATTTGTCTATTTAGAAATTCATTTATAGATTCATTAAACCACCTAACTACTCACAAACATTATATTAGAAAATTTGTAGAGATTCTAACCAGTAAATAAATTCAAGTATATTTATTATCTCCTTTAAGTTTGCCACTGTTTTCTGTTTGATCACAAATGCTATAATACATCATAATGACAATTCTAGAGATATCGTTGAGGTATAGATCCAAGATATTGTCATATTTTAAAGAATATTTATAAAAATGCAACAGCAACAATTAGATTAGATAATGATACTGGGAAAGTCAACATATTAAAGTAATTTCCTTGAATTATTAAATTGAAAACATTTTTATAAAGCATGTTTATATATATTATTTGAAGTATATTTCTAATATTTAATGTAATGGGTGCTTTATAATTAACAATTTTATAATTAATGAATATAAATAAATATAAGAAGTAATTTTCTTTTGAGTGGTATGTTAAAGAATTATAATTTCTTTGTTCCTAATATGAAAGATACTTTCTATATCTGTTTTCGTATCATTAATTTGAATTATTTGAAAGTAAGACAAAAGAGTTACTAATGAATAATATTTTTACCTAATTTTTCATATTGTTAGGTTCAACTCTAAATTATCTTAAATATCATAAGAATTAAGAGGTTATTAAATGTTTAGGTATTTAGCCTTTATTGGTACATAATTAGATATGAATGAAATTAGAGTTTTATTTTGTATATTATTATCTTTAAAATGAATCACAAATTATGCTTCCCCCTTCCCTAATGCAATTTGAGAATGTTTGTAATTTTTATTTTTATGAGATTAGTCAAATAATTTAAATATTTAGGTTCAAGAATACAAAAATTGGACAGTTACAATAGTTGTAGGCTACATAATTGCCCAGTCACAAAATTCAGGTGTAGCTGCAGTACAAGTTATAAATGAAATTCTATGGAGAAGTCCAAAGATACTAAACCATTTTAATAGCACTTTATAGTAAAAACAATTACTGTGTGCATTGGATTTCTGACTTTCAATGCTCATATCTTAATTAAAAACAATCAGGGAACAAATAATTTTAAAAAATTTTCAGGAGAAAAAAGAAAACAGACAAAGAAAATCTTTGACCATTGATCATTTTTTATTAATCTGAGCTAGGATGAAATAGTGAATGCCCATGCCTTATTCACTCCAATTTTATTTAAGTATAAATTTGGTCACTTAACTACTGGAGGCATTCAATCAAGAGCACGATGTGCAGTGCTAAATATTCAAGAAATTAATATTTGTGTTGGGGGAGGGAGAATCAATGGTCTGGCATTCGGTCAACTCAAATACAATTACTAGCTTTTTAATAACAGTGATTTTAATATACATCATTAGACCTGAAATTATCTTGACTGCTATAAAACAGACTTATCTTCTGATAGATTTTCATCTCACCCAAAGCAATGCCATTCTGATTGTAATGCTTTGCATAAGTCTCATTTACTAAGTCAAAGACTTATGATTTGGAGGTGAATAACACAGGTTATGAATGAACATATAAAAATTTTGCAGTTTTAATTTTAATAAAGAACAACTATTGATAAGCAAATATTCTATAAAAACAAAAATAAATGAATTTAGGAAAAGTTACTGATTTTAGCTTTTTCAGAATTTCAAAATATGATATACATGTATAAACAACATCCCATTAATAGTTAAATCCCCCAGCCAGATAGTTGATTAATAAAACCTCAAAATATCTAGTCAACATACCATTGCAGTCAAATTCCTTACTACATTAGGTGTTTCAATTCAAATAAGTCTTTAGACTATTCTGGAGAAACAAAAACAGTCCCAAGCATTATACATATTGACTTGAAAACAGGAAATGTTTATCTGAAAATTTGTGATGATAGGGATTTTACCTGTAATTATATATTGAACTATTTCCATCATCTGTTAATAATTATGAAATATTTTTAAAAGATATCTAACTTTATTTAAACTTTTAAATACATTCAACTGTTAGCAAAGCATACAGATTAATTTATTACAACATTTTGAGTGCTCTTCGGAAGAGCTCATCTCTTCTTCAAATGTTGCTGGCCTTACCAGTGAAAGTACTAGCATGGAAATTGAACCTTCGATTTTAGTTTTGTGAATTTAAGATAATGCTTGCTCTTACTAATTAGGCTATTCTGAAAAACCAAGTCACTAGAAATTTTATATATTTATCTATGAAGATTCTCTTGGTTTCTCCAGTTTTTTTAAGGGCAAGGTTAATGAGTAGTTTTGAAATATTATGAATTATTTACATTAGACTGATTTATAAAGTTATCTACTATAAATGTGAATGGTTTATACAAATTTTACTTTTTACTTTCTGCCTGTTATTTTTCTTGTCCAATGTATTTTAGGTCCATTTGGTTTTTCTTTTTAATCATTACTTTTTGTTCTTTTAATTACGTATTTTGAAATGAGTCAGATGATTTCAGCCATATATGTTCTTCCATATTCACATGGTATTTCATAGATGCAGTTTTTGTTTTTCAATATTTGCAGTTTGTGTTTTATAGAAGTTAGACTTTTTCATAGGGCACTTATGACTTTGGAAAGGAATCTTAATATACTGATCACAGATTTACTTTAGTTTAGCTGCAATTACTAATATCTATGGATATGCTTTAATACCTATAATTGTTTTTATGGTGTTTCTTTTAATTGGCTATTTCATAATGATAGCTGATGGATAAGTATTTTTCATGAGAGTTTATGCTTTATGATTTTTCTTTTTCCAAGTTATTGGTTTCTGAATAAGAATTTTTATTCTGATTAGAGTGTGTGAGTTTTCTGTTGATTGTAATTTTGATTTTGCTATGAGGGAATCTTGTCAAAAGAAAATTAAGAACTGTAATGTCTGTTCTTGTTTTAATTCTATTGTGAACTTAATTAAAAGAACATAATTATTGATAGTATCCAGAATGTTTGTAGAAATGCTTTACCGTATGGCCATAGAAAAGCCAGACTTTAATTGTAGATAGAATTTTATTTATGGTTGTAGTTTCAAGTTCTTCCATGTAAATATTGCTGATCAG
Source organism: Epiperipatus broadwayi (assembly GCA_028023455.1). Classification (NCBI taxonomy): domain Eukaryota; kingdom Metazoa; phylum Onychophora; class Udeonychophora; order Euonychophora; family Peripatidae; genus Epiperipatus; species Epiperipatus broadwayi. The sequence goes on from JAQFVV010006303.1 coordinate 74,237, forward strand.
AGATAGCAATAAGGAATCAAAAAGCATCTTTTGATTTTGTTGGAAGAATTCTATAGTATATAATAATAGTATGCTGTGCAGAATGTTAAGTGTAATAAACTATCAATTGGAAGAATTATTCTGGTTTGTACACTACTATTGGTATTTAATCTTTTTTTTACATTAGATAATGCTTTATCACAGAGTACTTTTGTGATTAAGTTTTTCACATCAAAATTTCCCAATATGTTAGTTCTTTCACTTTTCATGTTGATTAATTCTACAATTTTCTTAGAATCTCTACATCGAACTGTCTCTTCCGAAAGGACTAAGAACATTAGAATTTTTGATATAGTGAGTTTTCAGAATTAACAATAGATCTTAATGGAACCTGGCCTTTATTGATTTTAGATGACCACAAAGATGTGGAATTTTTGCCAAAATATGTCAATCTAATTTTTTCTGAATCATTGAAATAGTTGTGATCAGGGATGCTTTCTGAATAATATTTACAGTTGTGATTCATAGCTAGTATGGGACTTTTAGTCTGTTGGGAGAAGCTCTTATTGTATCATAATTACTATTATCCATTTACAAATGTTACATTGCTCTTGCTAGCAGGAAGAATGCTTATAGATTTGTCCAGTTTAAGATTTAATAGATTTTTCTCTCAACATAAGTGATATTAGATTTGTATTGTTGGTGTCTCATTTTCCAGCGTAATTTTGCTTTCTCTTAACAAAGTCTCACTTGCAGTCTAAATAATTCTGTCTGGGAATGAATGAGAGGATTTAGTTATAAGCTTTTAGAAGCTGATTGGAAAACTTATGAAATCTTTATCAGTAAATTTATTTTTTAACAAAGATTATTAAAGTCAACATTGAGAAGGGTGTAAGACAAGGTAACTCCATATCTCCAAAACTTTTTACAGCAGTGCTGCAAGAAATATTTTGTGGATTAAAATGGGAAGCTATAGGAGTGAAAGTAAATGGAGATTATTTAAGTCATTTAGATTTTGCAGATGATGTAGTTGTTTTTGCAACTTATGCTTCAGAGCTGCAGGAAATGTTGCAGGAGTTATCAGATGAAAGTAGGACTAAAGATAAATGTTAAAAGACTAAAGTAAAGTTTAATGGATTTTCTCAAAATATGAAAATAAAGATTGATTATGATGAATTAGAAGAAGTTAACAGTTACAAACAACTTGGTCAGATTATTAATACATATGGAAACATAATGGATGAAATTAATCATAGGATTAAACTTGGTTGGAGTGCTTTTGGTAGAAATAACTTGATACTAAAAGGAAATATATCTACGTGTCTGTAAAGGAAGATTTTTAATAAATGTGTTTTACCTGTTCTTACTTATGTATCAATAATGAAAGAAAGAAACAGTGCACTGGCAAAGACAGTACTATCAGGCTTCTGAATTTTAGGCTATTAAGATCATATATAATTTTCAATGATTATCCAATTTTGACAGGCAATGTCTTCCAAATTATTTATGAGGACGAATAGTTTTAATTTTAACAGTATACAAGCCTAACACGAGCATCAGTTTTGAAAGAAACTTTTTAAATTCCAACCATCAATAAAGATATTAAATGTATATATATTTTGCTCTAAATCTTTTTTTTTTTCTGACTCTTACTTTTCTCATACGGCACATATTAAACCTATTATTTTGAAATTTCCTTGTGAGTATATGATATTTTTAGTTATTAAAATGATTCTAAAATTTTAAATACAATTTCAATAAATATTTATGCCTTTAATATTATTGTGAGAGGAAGTTTTGATAAACATATCTTCGAATTATTGCTCGCGAGTAACAAGCACACGGTATTTCCAGCACGCAAATAACACTTTATTTTTCGAAATAGTAATCTATAAACCGAAATATAATTTATATTACTTTAAAATTTATTGAAAATATTAATTGAAAGTGTAAAAAAAAAAGTTTTACAAACAATAATCTTTTAAAATAATATATTTTTGAACGATATACTGCCGTAGGGAAAAAAATTAGCTTTTTTTTTTTTTTAAAACAGACCGAAAATCACGTTTTGTTTTATTTACAAAAAAAAAAAAAAAAACCACTTTTAGAGTAAATAATTAAAAAAACAGATCGCTTTTTACAAAGTCATACTTTAAAAATACATCGATTCATGAAATGGTGAAATAGAATGTAAAATTATTACGTTTGACCGTATATTTAAATAGTTATGACTTTATAAATTATTCACGCCTGTACATTATAGGCCCTGAATGTTTTAAGTACTATGTTCATAAACGTTAGCAATGAGGCATTTAGAGGTTGCTGTTTTTACCATGTGTAACGTGGAGAAACAGCGCCGCGTAGTGGGCTAGAATCTTGGTAGTTTCTGATAGCAGACGACACATAAGCTCGATGTGTTTACGGCAATCAGCGCCACCTAGGTTCTTGGTAGCAGACGATGCAAGCTGCCAGCCAGCTTGTGGAAAGTTCCTGTGCGTACACATGGTGAACAGCGCCACCTATTGGCAGAAAAAGCGTCATCTGCTTTTGAGGCCCCTACCCTGTACGTTCTGTGTGAAAACACAGAAACAGCAGCGACAGTACAGTCTGCAAACCACGACCATACAAGCTATATAGGTCATGTGATATATGACTGATTTTTTACTATTAAATCTTAAAAAAAATTAAAGCAACCAATTAAAAAAAAAAATCACAGCCTTTACAAGGTTGGGATTATCTGGTCAATAAATACCATATACTCCTTAATTAACACTTTACAATGTAATTTTATCATAGGATTTATTTCTTCTTGCTTACAGTTTCAACTGCCCTGCAATCATCATCAGAGCTACAATATTTAAACATATACAGTTAATATCTAACTATATACACATACATATATAAAACCACAAATAACTGAAACACAAGCTTATTATATACCTGTGTCTATATATATGTGTAATATATAGGATATATGAGCACAGACTTTCACATGACCCACCACTTTCCACTCGTATCTAATAAACACTGATACACTTAAACACATACATGTTGAAAAGATAAATAATCACCAATATATGTATTTCATGCTAAACCAACAATCATAAGTTGGTCCAGATTATCATCTCTACACATATATACTATAAGTGCTCAGATATATATTAAGATAGCTAATCTTCATCCTTTAATGGACAGGCTTCAATCTACTCCACACTCCAACTCTTCAACCGTCCATCCAATTGAAAATTTGATGATGGAATGCTCAAAGACCACCCTGAGGCCAAGATTCTTGTCACACTCATGTTGACCTAAGGTCAGTCTGAACCTCACATGTACAGGACATATAGTATATATGTGTAGAGATGATAATCTGGACCAACTGATGATTGCTGGTTTAGCATGAAATACAGATATTGGTGATTATTTATCTTTTCAACATATATGTGTTTAAGTGTATCAGTGTTATTAGATAGAGTGGAGAGTGGTGGGTCATGTGAAAGTCTGTGCTCACATACCCTATATATAACATATATGTAGACACAGGTATGTAATAAGCCTGTTTCAGTTATTACATTGTAGAGATGTCTGCCCATCCTTGCATATGTATTAAATGGATTATGTCCTGGACATGTGGGGTTCAGATTAACCTTAGGTCAACATGGATGTGACATGAATCTCGGCCTCAGGGTGGCTTTTGAGCATTCCATCATCAGATTTAATTGGATGGACAGTCGAAGAGTTGGAGTGTGGAGTAGATTGGAGCCTGTCCATTAAAGTATGAGGATTGTCTATCTTAATATATATCTGAGCACTTATAGTATATATGTGTAGAGATGATAATCTGGACCAACTGATGATTGCTGTTTTAGCATGAAATATGTATATTGGTGATTATTTATCTTTTCAACAAATATGTGTTAAGTGTATCAGTGTTATTAGATAGAGTGGAGAGTGGTGGATCGTGTGAAAGTCTGTGCTCATATACCCTATATATTAAAACCATAAATGATATTTTAAACTGTATTTTAAACTATAGATTTTTAATATTTTAAAAAAGACTACTATTCTTTTATTCTATATTTATAAAATATTAAAAATCTATAGTTTAAAATGTCATTTATGATTTTTTATGTGTATATATATATATATGTGTGTCGATATATATACATGTATGGTTAGATATTAATTGTTATATGCTTAAATATTGTAGCTCTGATGATGACTGCAGGGCAGTTGAAACTGTAAACAAGTACAAATAAATCATATGTTAAAATTGCATTGTAAAGTATTAATTAAGGAGTATATGGTATTTATATAATTAATCAATGCAAATAAGAAGAAGTGGAAAAAAAAAATTAATACTTCAATAAATATTATGTAAAAAATTTTTTTAAAATAATGCTTTTATATAAATAGCTGACTAAAAAGTACAAGATAACAAAGTAATCAACAAAATAATATCTTTTTTGATTAATTTGTTGTTCTTGGAAAATATCAGAAATCTTAAGAATCCAGTTTTGTTATAACACAATTGGAAATTACAGGAATACTGTCATTTTATAAAAGCATTTGAGGCTTCAATAAATTATAAAAATCAAAAATGCCTCAAATGCTTTTAAGAAATGACAGTATTCCTGCAATTTCCAACCAAGTCAAGATTCTTAAGATTTCTGATATTTTCCAAGAATGGCAAATTAATCAAGAGGTGGATTATTTTGTTGATTACTTTGTTATTTTGTACTTTTTAGTCAGCTATTTACATAAAAGCATTATTTTAAAAAAAAATCATTTTTTTACATCTTATTTTTTTACTTTTCAATTATACTTAAACATTATTTTAAAAAATGGTTACAACTACAAAAAAAATATTGACAAAATTATAATTTAATAATAAAACATGAAAATTAAAAAATGCACCCTCTAATAAAAATTTTCTCTTTTTATGTATTAGATTTTTAATTAGTTCTCTAACCTTGTTTTACACATTTATTCTTTTTTCCACAAAATATTTATGAAATATTAATTATTTCAGAAGAATAATTCAGATTTTAGTAGAAAATATATACTTTTAATTAATTAAATATGTGTTGTATGAAAATATTAATATAATTTTACTCTACAAATATATTTTTATTGGTTCAGTTGCTAAGGATTTTTCCTGGGAAACATAAGTACATGAATCCAATTTCTAAAGAAGAACCAATATTTTTTCATTGTTAAAAATTCAAAAATGTGGACATTCTGACAGAAACACAGATATGATAAGTTAATATAAAAGCTTTTAACAGATTTACACTACACATGAGCTTCAATTGCTTTATTTGCAAAAGTAGATAAACAATGTAAATAAGTAATTTTTAAAAATTTCTTTAAAACAAATTACTTTAAAAAGAAAATCCTCATTTAAAAAAGTGAAATATTAAAAAAGTGAATTAGCTAAAAAAAATATACTACATTTACCACACAAAACAATAAAAAGAAAATAAATTGCCCATGAAAAAATTTAGTCAAGAAATGAGTACAATTTTACATTTTTTTGTACTCTGTTTATTATATTACTCATTTCCCATCATTTCTCTAATCACCTTACTGAAATATCATTAACTTTCTGTAGGTTATCTTGAATGAGTAATAAGTTGATATTCTCAATCAACATATCTAAGAACTCGAATAATGGTTTAACATTTCACTATACATTGCTTAAATAACATATAATTGTATTCATTTCACATATAATACAAACAATTCTTAATGTAAATGATAGTTCCACATCATACTAATAAAAAAGATTATAAACAGTTTATTACTTTGAGTAATCTTTATGGTCAGACTTTGTGATTCAGGTTGCCCAAGTGTACAAAAAAAATAGGTCAGAATCATTTTGTGCATAATTAAAGAATGGCACTATGGATGTGTACAATCATATTGTCATGACTGAAGGCAATAAAATAAAAGAGTAAAAAATAATCAAATAGTTTTATTGCTTGGGAGATCTTAAGATGTTCAAGAATTAGAAGTGACCAAACCAGCATAATTCATGGACTTTAAGCTCCAGTATCTACTCCTACACCAAACCAAAAAGGAGAGAACTTTTCAGAGCACATAGAAGAGATAGAAAAGACATCAGAGCAATGAATCAACATAAGCCTACAAAACCGCACATATTTTATTTATATAAGAATGAGACAGTAGCTTCTCATAAAATGTTGCAGGAAATGCTTTTGTTTTTGCATTATATATATTGTGCCAGACAAAAGCTTTTAATTTCCGTCTATCAATCTATTCTGATACAGAGGACGCCACCAGACCACTACATGTCTGGAAAATTTGTTTACTGTGATCAGAATAGATGATGATGATGGTTTGCGCTGACTAGACTCAGGGAGAAACAAGAGATCTTAAATTGTTTAGACAACTGAGACAAAAGCACAAAGACAAATGTCAGCCAAATTAAGTTTAAACATATTTAATAAAATTTTATTAAGAGAAAATTAACTTATAAGAAAAGTTTATAAGTTAACAAATATGATTAGCTCAAGCGTGTACCAGAAAGACTAAATGCAATGCTCTGGCAGATCTACTGATTCTCTAATAAACAAATTTAAAAGGGAGGAATCAAATTTCATTCAGCTGAGGATTCATCTTAACATTGGTTCTCACTTTCAGATATTCAAACAATACGTCCTTGAAATAGATCAAAGAAGCCAGTGCCAATGAGCTTTTCGAGATCTAAACATGGTCAGACCTCGAATGTCCTTATATCAATAAGAACTGCACCTATTACTACATTTAAAATAATGATGATTGATCCACCTCAAGAACAACTGAAAAATAAGATTGAAAGGAAGTAAAACAATTAAAAACTGGTGAATCCCAGCCAAACGATTGGCGAAAATTACTTTAAAATTAATAATTAAAGGTCTCAATAAGGGATAAGTAAATAATTATAAAAACAGTTACGTCTGCCCAGCATTTAAAGAAAATAAACTTACAAACAAATTCTGAGTACACGCTCTGATAAATTTAAAGCACACATAATAAATACAAAAAGAAATTATCAGAGAGTGCACATGAGTACGAAATATTAAAAGTTTAAATACTCTAGCAGGACGAAAGTATTGCTCACCTGTAATTTAAAGAGGGATATATATTTTATTTTCCTGCTGACAACTTATAAAATTACAAAGAAAACAATTCTAATTTCCACCTTCAGGGATATAAGAAACAAAATCCCCACCTGCGGAAAATTAGACAATAAAGTCGTCAGCCAAAAGATTTTGGAGGTTTAGCAATAGGGCAAACATAGAGTTTAAAATTAATTATTGAATATTAACATAATTACAGGTAAGCATTTAAAAGGCATGATTGCCAAAGAATTTATAAAAATACATAAAAATAGAAAACTCACTTATCCCTCTCCAATAAACAAAAATTGAAAGCAACTTGGAATCTTAAAACTAAGATTCCAAACATATTACAAAATATTAGAAATCACAGCAAATATTAAATATAAGGCTATATTGTTTAGGAATACATATTTATGATTAGATTGAGCGGAGATTTAATGAGAATTAATTTACCCTGGGAAGAATAAAAAGAAAATAGTTATCTTTCGGTAAAAGCAATGTTCACGTAGAGTGCGCACTTTTACTTAAGTTCATTTTCAGGTCTTTAGACTATGGCAAGGTAGATGTAATGAGGTTCCGGCTTCTTGTAGGTGTTTAAGGCATTACTGGAGCAAATTTGAAAGTCAGGGATCTGTCTTTTGTTGAGTTAGCAAGCCATTTGGGTGGTGGCAACACGTATAGAATTTTTCATCTTGTTGCAAGCGAAATGGTTTAATAACAGCTAATTTCCCTTAAGAATTTTAATGTCTGAACTGATATAAACTTTCCTTGAGAAGCAGTTTGTCTATTTAAGAATATTGAATTAACTTACACTCCAAATTTTCAGGGCTATTTATACGTCACTCCATTTCCCGCGAAACACCTTCCTTGTTGTTCAATTTCTTCGCCTTAGGCAGGGCAAATATTAATCTCTCGCTCAATCTATCTAAGAATTCTACCCAGGGATTATTGAAATGAAAACAACTACACAAAAATCAAATCTCCATTCTTTAAAATAAAAGCCACAGGAATGTAATTAGCTAGGTTGCTTGTTTTTTTGTTAATTGATTTAAAGTAAAAACAAGCGGTACATGAAAACTAAAATAAATCGATAAACATTAAAATGATATAAACGCGTTTTACATATAAACGCTTGTGTATTTTGATACACGTATTCTTTTTTAAATAATAATAAAATTTAAACATTAAACGTTTAATGAAAATTAAAAGCTTAATAAATATTTTTGGTAATAACACCATTGAAATGGATTTCAATCAGGTTCAACTGCCTCAAAACGTGATCAAAAAAAAAAAAACATTCCTGCAACTTTTTTTTTAAAACTATAAACACTTTAAAAAATATTCTTAGAAATTCGGCCAGACATTTGCCTCGCACTCATGAAAAACAAAACAATATTTCATTTTAATCAAAACCTTTCTCCATTCTCGTAATTCTTTAACAAAATCCTTTTTTTTATTTTTATTAAAAACAATCTGTCCGATTGCTAAATGCTGAACCCTTAACTTTTGTCTGGCGGTTCTTTTACTCCGTTTACTAACTTATTGAAATAAGTTCCTTTCCCTCTCTTATATTTTCTTAGCTTATATAAATTTCTCTTGTCTCTTTCTCGTTCTGTTCTCTTTTCTAGCGTATATACCTGGATCTTTTTCTTAATGAAACTTCCCAATTCTTCCTCCTTTCCTACTTTATTTTTGAGCATATCAACACTAGCAAAAAGAAAATTTTTATCTTCTACCCATTTTTCGAACGTTTTAAATAAGATTGTTCTATAGATGGATTCTATTTCCACTTTAAAATCATATTTCTTACTCTTTCTTTTAACTCTTTTCTTCTTTTCAAAACAAACAGTTATTGAAACCAATTTATTTCTAGTTTCACTCAGACTCTTCTACCTGCTTTTCTGTTTTTACCTTATAACTTTCTTCTATTGTTTTATTTACATTTACTAAATTTTCCACCACACTTTCTACTTGTAACCCATCTGTGCTTACTTCTAACTTTATTTCCACCTTTTCTGTCCTAACACTATCCTGTGCTACCTTAATTTCTATATCTTTTATGACCTCAACTTTTTCTACTTCTTGAGCTTCTTCTACTTCTCCCATCATTTCTCATCTCATTTCTTTCATTTCCCTAATCATTTCTTCCTTCATTGCCTGCTGGCCCTGCTTAACTTCACTAATTTCTTCTTTAAACTCTGCCATCATTGCTTGCTGACTTTTTTTGAATTCATTCATATCCTCCTTCATTTCTATTACCAACTTCATCAACATCTTCATCATCATCTGTGACTCACTCTCTTCTTTGTTAACTATTCCCATTTTCACACCAGACTATATTTGCAATACTAACTTCTTAAAAAAAATCTAAAAATCTAAAAGCAAATATCTATTTATTAATTATTTCCTGTTCACTAATTATTTATATGCCAAATGACAATGAACTATATTATTTTTTTTAAAACACTTTTGAATTCGAAAAATTAATTCTGAAAGATTTTTATCTAGAAGAAACGCTTTTTATTATTTATTTGTTTGTCTGAAAAAGACGGACTATATTTAACTCTTCAAATAAAATTACTCCGACAGACTTTTTGAAAATACGCTTTTTAAGTTTCTAAATTATTTCATTAAAAGGAAGACGAACCCCATTCTATCAAATTGCTCCAAAATACATGCAATAATTAACAAAACTGAACCTCCACCTACTAAATCTTGCCTCTTATACCTGAAATCTTTCTCAATTGTCTAAACAAAATCTCACATGGGTTTGAAAAACTCGAAGCCTTACGTTGGTTGCGCTAAAATTCCTATTATGTGCTGGACGAAAGCTTTTACTTCCTGTCTATCAATCTATTCTGATACAGAGGGCGCCATCAGACCACTATGTGTCTGGAAAATTTGTTTATTGTGATCAGAATAGATGATGATGATGGTTTGCGCTGACTAGACTCAGGGTGAAACAAGAGATCTTAAATTGTTTAGACAATTGAGACAAAAGCACAAAGACAAACATCAGCCAAATTAAGTTTAAACATATTTAATAAAATTTTATTAAGAGAAAATTAACTTATAAGAAAAGTTTATAAGTTAACAAATAGGATTAGCTCAAGCGTGTACCAGAAAGACTAAATGCAATGCTCTGGCAGATATACTGATTCTCTAATAAACAAATTTAAAAGGGAGGAATCAAATTTCATTCAGCCGAGGATTCATCTTAACATTGGTTCTCACTTTTAGATGTTCAAACAATACGTCCTTGAAATAGATCAAAGAAGCCAGTGCCGATGAGCTTTTCGAGATCTAAACATGGTCAGACCTCGAATGTCCTTATATCGGTAAGGACTGCACCTATTACTACGTTTAAAATAACGGTGATTGATCCACCTCAAGAACAACTGAAAAATAAGATTGAAAGGAAGTAAAACAATTAAAAACTGGTGAATCCCAGCCAAATGATTGGCGAAAATTACTTTAAAATTAATAATTAAAGGTCTCAATAAGGGACAAGTAAATAATTATAAAAACAGTTACGTCTGCCCCAGCATTTAAAGAAAATAAACTTACAAACAAATTCTGAGTACACGCTCTGATAAATTTAAAGCACACATAATAAATACAAAAAGAAATTATCAGAGAGTGCACATGAGTACGAAATATTAAAAGTTTAAATACTCTAGCAGGACGAAAGTATTGCTCACCTGTAATTTAAAGAGGGATATATATTTTATTTTCCTGCTGACAACTTATAAAATTACAAAGAAAACAATTCTAATTTCCGCCTTCAGAGATATAAGAAACAAAATCCCCACCTGCGGAAAATTAGACAATAAAGTCGTCAGCCAAAAGATTTTGGAGGTTTAGCAATAGGGCAAACATAGAGTTTAAAATTAATTATTGAATATTAACATAATTACAGGTAAGCATTTAAAAGGCATGACTGCCAAAGCATTTATAAAAATACATAAAAATAGAAAACTCACTCGTCACTCTCCAATAAACAAAAATTGAAAGCAACTTGGAATCTTAAAACTAAGATTCCAAGACATATTACAAAATATTAGAAATCACAGCAAATATTAAATATGAGGCTATATTGTTTAGGAATACATATTTATGATTAGATTGAGTGGAGATTTAATGAGAATTAATTTACCCTGGGAAGAATAAAAAGAAAATAGTTACCTTTCGGTAAAAGCAATGTTCACGTAGAGTGCGCACTTTTACTTAAGTTCATTTTCAGGTATTTAGACCATGGCAAGGTAGATGTAATGAGGTTCCAGCTTCTTGTAGGTGTTTAAGGCATTACTAGAGCAAATTTGGAAGTCAGGGATTCGTCTTTTGTTGAATTAGCAAGCCATTCGGGTAGTGGCAACACGTATAGAATTTTTCATCTTGTTGCAAGCGAAATGGTTTAATAACAGCTAATTTCCCTTAAGAATTTAAATTTTCGAACTGATATAAACTTTCCTTGAGAAGCAGTTTGTCTATTTAAGAATATTGAATTAACTGACACTCCAAATTTTCGGGGCTATTTATACGTCACTCCATTTCCCGTGAAACACCTTCCTTGTTGTTCAATTTCTTTGCCTTAGGCAGGGCAAATATTAATCTCTCGCTCAATCTATCTAAGAATTCTACCCAGGGATTATTGAAATGAAAACAACTACACAAAAATCAAATCTCCACTCTTTAAAATAAAAGCCACAGGAATGTAATTAGCTAGGTTGCTTGTTTTTTTTGTTAATTGATTTAAAGTAAAAACAAGCGGTACATGAAAACTAAAATAAATCGATAAACATTAAAATGATATAAACACGTTTTACATATAAACGCTTGTGTATTTTGATACACATATTCTTTTTTAAATAATAATAAAATTTAAACATTAAACGTTTAATGAAAATTAAAAGCTTAATAAATATTTTTGGTAATAACACCATTGAAACGGATTTCAATCAGGTTCAATATATATATAAAATGTTGCAGGAAATGCTTTTGTTTTTGCATTATATATATATATATATCCACAGTTAATTTTCACATCTAAAGAACATTCCATTGTCCACCATCTATAAATCTCAGTTGTTGTACTCAATACCTTGATAGAATTGCATAAAGGAATCTTTAATTTGCTGCTTTGCCTTTACCAATAAAAATATGTTTAAATTTCTATTTTATATATTTATTTAAATAAAGTGATCATATTTATTTTAATAGCAATAAAAAGATTTAGTACTTAAAAGATATATATTGATGAATATTAATTACATCAATATAATGTTCAGTAAAGATAAGGGTTTGAGAGTGTTTGACTTATGAAAAACATTGCAAAATTATTCTTGATGTTGTTTCATGAAAAACTAAATGCTGTTTTTGGTGCAAGCAATCTTTTCTGTCTTCTATGTTCTTCATCTCATTTTCTTTCATCTTTTATTTTCTGCATTGTCTTCAATCAGATTGTTATAGTATATAATCATGACATTTTCATGGCATTAATAATCTCTTTACACTAACAGTGACAATGGAATTGCATGTTATGCATATTTTTGCATGTTGCACATAATTCTGCATGTTATGCATAATTTTGTATGTTATGCATAATTGCATGTTATGCATAATTCTTTAATTATATGCAAAGTAGTTCTGACTTAAGTTCTTTTTTCTAACCATTGATAAAATAAGGATAACTTAGAAGAATAGAAGTTCTTCATTCAAACTTGCATAAGTTTTATGATAATCAATAATTTAAATTATTTTAAACTTGATTTAGTACAATAATTTCACTCAGTAAATGATAGTATGGTTGGGCAATTCTATTTAGGAATCTTTTGTTTTAACCCAAATATGGAAGTATTTGGAAAAGGATGATATCAAAATGACTAGTATCACAAAATCTGATTAAATCATTATTGAAGGATTGCAGGTTTGGAAGAATGAACTGGTCGACTTTAATTAATTACCTCAGTTTAGATTGGAGATTGTGAATACTATTTTCTTTTTATGCTGACAGATTAACTTAAATTAATATTGACAAGATTATCTAAGCAATCATATTATGAGAAAAAAGTTGATTAGAATTGTTCTTAACAGACATTGTTAAGCTTAATAGAGATGTATTCTTTTGAAGTCTGGCTAAAATCACATTTTTTTCTCATTTCCAGACTATTTAGTATTTTATCTAGAATAAATATATATTTTTTAAAGGAATGGAACATTGTAACATTGGTTTGATAAATCAATCAAATCTAGAAAATGCTTCTAATAAAGATTAGATCTCCATTGGATTTTGGTATTTTCCAATACTTTATTACTCACCTATTTATAAATTTTTTCTAAATATAATTTTGTTTCAGGAAAGTTGCATAGCGCACGCACACACGCGTGCACATAATACAGATTGACAGATAACAAGACATTTGTATAAATGTGTCCTATATGTAAGCATCTTTAAATACCTACACATTTACGTTTACATATATGCAGGTATAAATAAATAATCAGTCTAATTATATATCTATATCTGTCTATTTATCAATACATTTTTATTCGTTTTCATCCTTCTATCTACCTGTTTTTATATAAATAAATAACATTTGTAATTAATTGGAGTTGTAATTTTTTTCTCAACTTTTTAAATTATTAAATAAAATATTTAAACAATAATAATTAAAAAATAAATTATATTGGAAATAAAATATGAGACCAATAAAATATAATTTAGACAACTTGAGGTAAATTTCAGATGAATGATACTGTATTATTTTAAATATTTTTTCCCCTAAAGGTGAAAGCCAATGATCTTTCTTGCACCTGAAGATTTATTTTTTATATAAAGAAGCTACTAGTTATTTGATAACATTATCAAGGTTATGAGAGAATTAATAAATGTCAAGTTTTAGTCAAATTATTAAAATTCTAAATACAAACTTAATTTTTTTTTTTAAAAAAAAAAGAGGGGGGGGGGGATTTAACTCACAAACTACCGAAGATTAAAAAAAAAAAATGCTAGCGACAAAATATTGGTTAAAGATTTTTTATTTTTAAAAAATATATTCATTCACAAAGATTTTAAAAAAAAAATAATCACGTGTATAGCGATCATCTCAGTTTTTTATTTAAAATATTAATAAACACAAAAACTTAAAAGTAAAGTTTAAAAGAGAAGTTATAAATAAATATAATAATAAGCTGAACGTTTTCGAGGATCCATGCCTCATAATCATAGCTTTCTTAAAAATATATAATAAAATATATACAAAGATATTTAAATTAGCACGTGTTACGTGGACCATTTCTTAGATATATCAAAGCAAGTGTCTTATCTACTTATAGCATTAATATTTCCATTAATGTAGAATGCTTCTTTTATTTTCTTCTTATGATCATTTGATTCAGTGCATATAATTACAGGATTGGCAGGAGTAAAATTGTGTCCAGATTTCATGGAATGCTCCAAAAATACAGATGTATTGTTGTTCTTCTGAGCTCTATTGTAAGTGTACAGTGTTGAGCAAGTCTAGTATTAATAGTAGCTATAGTTTCACCATAATATACAGCGAGGCATTTTTCTTGAGGACATGAAATGGAATATACTACATGTGGGATGAATGATTGATCAATATGATCTTTTGAGTTGTTGATCAATATATTAGAATTAGGAGGAGTTCTAAAACCTATTTTAAACTTATTGAACAATGCTTTAGTTAGTTTGTTAGATATTTTGGAAATGTAAGGAATGGTAATTCTAGGAAGTTGAATACATGGTACAATATTATTTATTTTGTTATGGAATTTAGTAATATTATTTTTAATAGATTTAAATTTAAAACCTGCTGTCATTAAATCTTTAATAAAATTATTCAGATTTTCTTTTTTGTCTGCTTCATATTTGCAGAGATGCAAATTTCTAAATAAGAAAGAATTTAAACCAGCAAATTTGTGTGATACAGGTGAGTTAGATTTAGGGTGAATACAGCTTCTAATTTTAAAAGGCTTAATTATCATCTTGTAATCTATCATGTTATTATTTCTTGATAATGAAAGGTCAAGATATTTGATTTCTTTGTTGTTATTTTCATATACAATGCTAAGTGATAGATTACATAAATTTTGAAGTTCTTGTCATATGTGTAAAATATTATCCATAGAGGCAATAATAAATATATCATCCACATACCGAATATATGTTAAACATTGGATATAGTTATGATTATGTTTATTATACTATTAAAAATTTTAATTCTAAATATAAAAATAAGATTAATAATAATGTTCATTCTTCTGATAAAAAAATTTGGATATCAATACCATATATTTCGAATCAACAGGCAAGTTTCATTAAGAAAATTTATAAAGGTATATGTGATATTGCATTTTATGCACCACCTACATTAAATAAATTAATAAATAATTCATAAGATAAAACCTTATTGACAAATAAAAATTGTATCATTTACAAATGGATGTGTAGGTGTGGCGGTAAATATATAGGTGAGTCAAGGTGCACATTGGGGAAAAAAAAACAAAAGAGCACTTGTTATTATTAAAAAATGTTCAAAATACAAAACAAAATTCTAAAGATAATGATAATTTATCATCTTCTGTCTTTTATGTCCATAATAAATCATGTATATATATATATGGTTTTGATTTTAATTATAGTAATGTAAAAATATTGGAAACTGAAAGAAATAGTAATAAAAGAAAAATTAAGGAAGCTATGTTAATATATAAATACAAGCAAGATTTAATCAATAGGCAGACAGCAAACATTAAGATCACAGAATTATGGGAAAGTTGACATCATGGAATTATGGTAAAGTTGACCTTTTAAAAGTATTAGTTGACAAAAACTACAAGGATAGTTGAAAGTGCTCCTAAGTGACGTTTATATATATATTATAAGCTTTTAAGTACTGTATTTTCTAATATTTATTTATAAATTTACATATACATATATATATATGTGTGTGTGTAGATAGCAATTTATTACAGTTTAATTGATAAGTGTTGATCATGTTGCCCCACAATGTCCTTGGTCATATGTATATGATTACATCCCTCCACGAGATTAAAAGTGGACAGAAACCAGTCGCTACTTTGGATAAGAATGCAGCAAAAATTACACTACAGAAATATTGTTCATTATTGGATAATCTATCATCTAATGAAAGAATAATAAAAATTATTAATGTACATTCATTAAATGATTTGTATTAAAGTTGTGAAGATAACATGTTTGACACTTATCAAACTGTGGTAAATTGCTATATATATATATATATGCCAAACATTGATAAATACATCTATATATATATATATATATATATGCTGAACAAAAAATATACGTGTATCAGACTAGCTGGTGAATGCTGCATTTAAATGTGTATCTTGAGGATCATAGATCTTTTTCATGTCTTTAGTCATATATTTATGATTACATTCTTCATAAGGTATTAAAAGTGGATAGAAACCAGTCCCTATCTTGTGTGAGAGTAGATTGTCATCAATGTCTTTGCAATTTTATTCTTCCAATCATTTTTAGATGTCTTGTTAGTTGCTAAACTCATCTTCAAATCTCTATGTGGGTTTAAAATTATTTAATTTACTATTCTGTCAAACAGAAGTCATTAATAATAGGGTCATTGTCAGAAAATTTGTCAACATTCTTCTATTTAATGAGTCCAAGTTTAGATAAACATACTTGCATTCACAATATTTTCAATTAATTCCAAGACTCATTAATGTAATGATCTTGAAAATTCAAATAAGCATGTTTTAGTGATTAAAAATTGTTGAGATTGATCATGAATAATAGATCTTTTATAAAGACTTTTTGGATATGATTGGAATAGGCCCTCCTGTTTAATGTAACTATTATGGAATACTGGAGTCCATGATTCGTCTAATAATATAAAATTGTAAGTGCTTGTAACCATCTACTTGTTTAGTGAAACATCTTTTTTAGTTATAAATTTTGTCCTCTGGTCAGGGTGTGAAGAGTTTATACATGAAATAAAGTTTGCACATTTCTACTATTTATATTTTTAAAACATTTAAAATTCTTATCTTTCTCATTGACATTTCTGGTTTTATAATTAGTTTTATTGGTTTAATGAATAATTTGCCAGATCCAGCAACTCGAACAGAATGCATGAACATGCTATTTTTAATCCATTTATAATGTTTATAGTATATGAGGGAATCCCTATATAAGGCTGCTTAAATATATAATCCTTGTTAAATTGAAATTCTTGTTCCAAATTCTGTTACAACATGACTAATAAGACCTCATAGTTTACTAAATACGGTCTGCTATAGCTTTCACGAATTGATGACTTGGGCAAAAAAAAGACGAATAAAAGTTTGGACTTAGGATTGCTGTGTAATTTAGTCAACGTAATTTGCATAATCACACGTCTAACATAATTCGTGTAGGAAGATTACTGATGATAACTAGACCCATTCTAACTTAAGTGACTCAACCCCCCCCCCCCCCAGAAAAGACTATTAGTTATTTGCAGTCAGCCTGTCAGTAGCCCGAGTACAACATTAATAAATTCATAGAATCTTTTTGATTACATCCTCAATTTTTTCTATCTATATAATAATACCTTACCCTGCGTACTAAACAGTACACGCAAATATAATAAAGTATCCACTCCTCGACATATGTATTAATATTAAAGTGGAGTACAAAATCATATACTAAATACTTATATATATGTTTGCTATGTTTATTCCATATTAAAGCAGTTTTAGTAGGCCAATGTTGTATAACTATGTTAATACTGCTTGAGGGATTAACATAATGGAATTCGCCTTTCGTTTTATTTATGTACAATACAATACCTATAAATTTATAAAAGACCACTGAAGCATAACTTAAATCTGGATATTAATTAAATGCAAAAGATTGATCAATTAACCTGTATTAAAGAATGTAAGCGTTTGATTTTTTTTTTTATTGTTGTTAAAAAATTAGATACAATATAAAAAAAAAAACACCTGTGTAAATGTATTTGTTTTCAAAAAAAAAAAAACACTTGTTTTTATGATCAAATCCACTTTTTTTTTTTTTTTAAATAAAAGAGAAAACAAGAGAAGAAAGGGGGTCAATATCAATATATATATGTGAGATGCTTTAGTTTCATCACTTCTATGATAAAAAAACGCAAGTCATTCTTTTAAACTGTATATTTCTTAAATTAAAAAGTAATATTTGTATACAAGTATAGTATATATACTTAAACTAGATGTAATTAGAGAGGATTTGAACACAGACTTTCAAGCTTGTGTCAGTCATCCACTCCATTCTAAATAACCGATATACATCACCACATATATGTGAGAAAGATAAATGATCTCCAATATATGTATTGCGTGCTGAACCAGGAGTTTGAAGATTGTTTCAGCATGGCATACCTATAGTGGAGATCATTTATTTTTTTCACGTGTTGTCACGTGTATCGGTTATATAGGATGGAATGGATGACTGAAGGGAGCAATGAAAGACTGGGTTCAATCGTAATAATATTATAACATATGAAAGCATTATAAAAGTCCAATATTTTGATAGTTTGTCTATACATTTTTTTAAAATTAAATGTAATTAATGTAATATTCAGGGAGTTTATTGTAAAAGTCAATTAAATCTGAAATATTTAATGAGATAAAACAAGCTAAAAAATAAAAAATAAATAAGTAATTATGATACAAAAATTGTCATTATATTTCAACGTTTACATGTATAAGTCTGTAGAAATCTATAAATTATTATTTAAGTAATACTTTGGGTGCAATTTGGACATTATAATTATAATTTGTAATGTTATAATTGACTAATTTATTAGTCTGCATTCCTGACAAGTTATATTTACCTGTTTAAGAAGGTTTAGTTAAATTTCTTTGTATCAATAATTTCCATCTCTTTGGTCAAATATATTGGATCATAATAATAAAGATGGGAGGGATTCCACTTTTAATTGTTAAAAGGAGGTTGCCATGACAACAATTTGAGATTGTTGATTGTTATCTATAATGGGATTGTCTACGTGTTGACTAGTTTCTATGGTTATATATATGTGATTATTTAATTTAATGATTTACTTCATATATTGCAAAAATCTTTCATGTACTATAACTAAAAACAATAACTATCCTGAGAATATGTAGAATCCTGACTTCTTTGGCTTCATATACTTGTTATTCAGAATATTTATATCTGAAGAAAAAAATAATCAAACAATTTGTTTATGAATAAGGCAATGGTCTGATTTAAATGATATTAAAAAGTTAACTATAGCCAAAAATATAATTAATTTTATTAACAAAACCAAAGATACACAGAGGCAAAACTCTTCATATAGTGGCGCTACTCATTGCAAGCCAGAGTAATCAATGGATACAGGACAGTTTTTCATAAAAAAACTAGTCTGGAGATATTGGATGAGTATGCACTAGGTAGGGATTTTATGCAAAAACTGACCTGCACCAATTGATTACTCTGGCTTGCACTGAGTGGCACTACTGTATGAAGAGTTTTGCCTCTGTGTAAACAGCTTGTATAAGAATAAAGAATGATGATTGTGTGATGTTTAGTGGTTTAATTTAAAAGATTGTAAGAGCTTAATATTTAATATTTTAATTTTTAAAGAATTTAAACTTATCTGAAGCTACGTAAAAATTTCAACTTTCTATATAATATTTTTTAAAACAAAATATTTAACAATTTTTTTTATGTTAAAAATTAATTTTCTAATAAATAAATAAAATGTATTTATAATTTTAATGTCCATGTAATATTAAGCCAGTTACTGATAGACAAACAATGAGTTTTTATGATGAATTTTAATTTAACTCAAGTTATAATCAAAATCAAAACGCTTGAAATTCGTATTAAAAGTTCTGTACAAAAATGGTAATAGTTTTAAGTTGGCATAAAATTACATAACTCTAATCCAATTTGGAAATATATTCCTAGTACCTGTATATAGTTTCTCTCAATGAAAAAAAAAATGAATTGTTTAAAAAATCAAATCAGTTTGTTATTTATTTTCAATAGTATATTTGACATTTTATGCCAAACATTTATCTCAAAATGTAAACAGAAAATCAATTTTTATGAAACAGGCATTTTTGCATTATAATTTTTTAATATTTAAATACAAGTATATTGTTTATATTTTTAAGCTAGATGTAATTATAGAGATTTGAACCCAAACTTTCAAACTCCCTTTTGTCATTCGCTCCATCTTATACAACCGATACATACACACCATATACATGCGTAAAAAATAAATGAACTCCAATATATGCATTTCACACTAAATCATCAATCATCAATTGGTCCAGATCATCATCTCTCCCACACATATATAATCAGTGCTCAGTTTATATTAAGTTAACAAATCTTCAAACTTTAATTGACAAACAAGGGCTTTAAACATGTCATCATCAGATTTTCAATGATATGAACAGCTGAAGAATTGGAGAGTGGAGAAGATTGAAGCCTGTCCATTAACGTTTGAAGATTTGCTATCTTAATATAAACCAAGCACTGTTTTATATATATATATGTGTGTGTGTGTGTGTGGGAGATGATGTCTGGAACAGACTGGGGTTAGATGAAAGGAATATATTGGAGAAATTTTTGCATGTATGTTGTCATGTGTATCAGTTGTATAAGATGGAGTGAATGACAAAAGGGAATTTGAAAGTCTGGGTTCAAATCCCTATAGTTACAATTTTTTGATAAAGCAAACAAAGAAATTAAAACTTTTATTATGACTTTTTAACATGTAAGTAATGTAAAATTTTAAATGAAGGTAAATAGTTAAATATATTATGACTATTTTTTCTCAAAAGCTTTGCTAATAAAATGAACGTTTTAATGTTTACTCTGACTTTTATGATATACAAAACTAGCACAACTTTTATTTCTATATTTCTTGATAATCAAATAAATATAAGTAATGAATTTAAATTTATTTATTTTGTTTTTTATTAAATCAATATTCTTTAGTAGGTTGCATTTAAGTTATGCTAATATAATATATTTAATTTTTAAACATTTTTTTATTTTAATGATATAATTACAGATTTGTATTTGAGTAAGTTAGAGATCCAAAATTTTTTATGAATCTGGACTCAATTTTGAATCCAAATTGTCAGATTAATAGTAGTTTATCCTGTCATATTAAAAAAAAAAAATCACTTTAGTTTTATAATAAAATTTCAAAAATTAAAAATAGAGACAAGGTGCTGCTACATGGAGCTTGGTTTCTTTTCTGACCCCATTATAAGTAAATAGTTCTTTCCCTCTATTTTTTTTCTTTCATATGCATTTGCTATGTATTTACAAAATATACTTTTTACATTCAAATATCAGCCTTTCAAGCTAATTGTGCATATGCTTTGCGAGTGTTAATTATAAAGGAATACTTTCTCTTCAATACAATATATAGTATTTATGCAGGAATAAAAGGAATCCTCTTATTCCTATGACTCAAATGCTTATATATGAGCAAATATGAAATACTGGCAAGGAAAGCGTGAGGATGGAACAGTCACTTTAAATTACTATATACGATATCTGAATGAATGACATCGTGAAATTGTCTAGAATTTACTAAACATCATTCAAACTGAAACTTAATCATATGTAAATAAGCATTTATTTTATATAGCGTATGTTTGCAATTGTATTACATTCAAATATCAGCCTTTCAAGCTAATTGTCCATACGCTTTGCAAGTGTTAATTATAAAGGAATACTTTCGCTCCAATACAAGATACAGTTTTATGCAGGATTAAATAAATGCTTATTTACATATGATTAAGTTTCAGTTTGAATGCCGTTTAGTAAATTCTAGACAATTTCACCGACGTCATTCATTCAGACATCGTATATAGTAATTTAAAGTGACTGTTCCATCCTCATGCTTTCCTTGCCAGTATTTCATATTTGCTCATATATTAGCATTTGAGTCATAGGAATAAGAGGATTCCTTTTATTCCTGCATAAATACTATATCTTGTATTGGAGAGAAAGTACTCATTTATAATTAACACTCGCAAAGTGTATGCACAATTAGCTTGAAAGGCTGGTATTTGAATGTAATACAATTGTAAACATACGCTATATAAAATAAATGCTTATTTACATATGATTAGGTTTCAGTTTGAATGACGTTTAGTAAATTCTAGACAATTTCACTGACGTCATTCATTCAGACATCGTATATAGTAATTTAAAGTGACTGTTCCATCCTCACGCTTTCCTTGCCAGTACTTCAGATTTGCTCATATATAAGCATTTGAGTCATAGGAATAAGAGGATTCCTTTTATTCCTGCATAAATACTATATCTTGTATTGGAGAGAAAGTATTCATTTATAATTAACACTCGCAAAGCGTATGCACAATTCGCTTGAAAGGCTGATATTTGAATGTAATACAATTGTAAACATACGCTATATAAAATAAAATATACTTTTTGTAATTTATATATCATTTATTTCTCTGTTTTTTTTTATTATGATATATTTTATAATAAGTAGTTGAATTGTAAATTACTTTTTCCAAATTTGTATAAAATTTTTGCCTAATAAAGATCATTATTTTAAAAAAGCTCAAATACCTACAATTGCATTAAAAACATGTTAGTGAAAATTAATGAACTGAGTAACATTAATAATAATGAATTGTTCTTTTTTATCATTAGATGAATATGTTTTTGCATGTATACAATTATATTCTATTTATGACAGTTCCTCATTTATATTTCTTTACAAACCACAATTTAAATAAAAATTAGTATATATATAAAAGAAATCCCTTTATAAATATCAATAGTAATATTTTAATAAAATTTATTTAGTATACTATACCAACTAAAATCTGCATTAATTAAAACCATTTTCTCATTCCCAACCTTGATAAACTAAAATAATTATTTTATATACGTTGGTACATTGCTCAACATTTGACTAAACAATATTAATATTATATATATTGTAAAAATTGGAAAAATGCATTTACAGTTCATTTTGATATCAGTATATATGTTAAAATATATATATATATTACAAAGAAATCAAGTCATGTCACATGACTTAATTTATCAAGCTTGTATTACAAATATTGCATAAAGAGTTCGCAAATAAGCTCTTAACAAGCCTTGCAGAATATCCCCAACCCCATACCGGTTGGGTTGGGAATATTCTGCAAAGCTTGTTTAAGAGTTTATTTGCGAGCTCTTTATGCAACATATATATATATTATAATGGTCAGAATGAATTGTGGTCTTACCACGTCTGCCATACAAGGGCACCACCAGGCCATTCGATCCTGGAAAATTTATATGGTAGGCAGATACATACTGTTAAGATCTAATTTTCTGTTTTATTATGACTGTTAGCCCATGTCACTAGCTCAAGGAGATGCAGAGATTTAATATAAAACTTCTTAAAAATATATTTTTAATATTAAAAAAATAAAATAAGCCACTTCCAGTAATAACACACACAAAAAAAACATTTATTAACGCACATATTTAAATATTTGAAATTGAAGAATAAAATTTATCTTGTTTAGATTTTAATATTAATTTAAAATTTAAATTATTTGGAGTAAGCCCGCACAGATGGATATTTAAATAATATTTTTATTTTAGAATGTTGGGTATAGATAGGCTACATAGATTTCTCAGTTAAAAACTTTTCAAAACAATCATTCAATCTCAGACTAAAAGTTTGTAGCCAAACCAATGTTTGCTTCCTGATATAAGGATGCAACCAATGCAATATGAAGATGCTAGCATAAAACCATGCTGACAAGAATGTGCATCTGACAGCATGATATTATTTGAAGGACATGATCCTTGTCCAGTACAGGAGTGTGCATCTGTCTGGCAAAGGAATCATGTATATAAAATAATTAAAGAGAAATGCTATGTATGGGGGAGAGCGGTCTATCTGCCGACTTATAGTCCCTATCCATAGAGCTAAAAGAGATCAATGCCACAGGAAATGCATCTGCGTATATTGTAACGCAATGACTACACCTTTGGGTCATGCATTCAGTTGGGATTTGCCCTGTATGCTAAACATGCTTCACATTACATTGATATAAACACCCATATATCCCTCCACCAGCATCGACCTAACTACAAGACAAATAGCCTGAAATTAAAACCCTTCAAAATAAACATAAATGATTAAAATATAAAGTTATTGATGGAATTTCAGAGGGAAATTTACAATAAACCCAATGGCACTCATCATAAGGTGCCGCATTGACACCAATAACCTAAAAGATATACAAATAAATATGTTTGGACACTCAGTATGAGGTGTCAAATTTACCAATATATATATATATATATTTTAATCATATGAAAATAAAAAAAACAACTAAACATTAATGAACCTATGCAGCTATCTACACCCAACTTAAATTTACTACATTTTAGTTAACAGATAAAAATAAATGACCTAGTTAAATACATAAATAAATAAATAAAAAAACAAAAAATGGAAATGATTGAAATAGCAAACTTATATAAAATAAATATTAATAATTGATTTAGAGTTCTATTCTTGGTCAGATAAGAGTCCATTTATTTATATCTTTTTTCTTTACGAATTGACTACTTATTGAAGGTATATTTATTTAAAAGAAAGTTCAATTGGTAAAAGTTTATACTTCCCCTTTGATCTTGATGACTCCTCCAGATTTCATTCAGTTTATGGAAGTTCTTGCTGATCCTATTGTTTGCTAATAGGGCTTTGGAGACATAACTGCTACAAACCATTCATTTGGTCAGGGATGGTCATCAGGAGGCCTCGGCTGGTGCATGCAAAGGAAATTAAATTTATTGCAAGACTCCTATATCGGGAAGTCTGCAATACAGTTACCATTCATATATAGCTTAATAGTCAGAATCCTGCAACAGCAATTATTTTGCCTTTTATAATTTTATGGTCCTCTTATCAGAAATCCAAGGGATCGATCAAGCATGATGTCATTCATTCTAATGTTCCATTTACAGTCCATGCTGTGGCTTCGTGCTTGCATTGGTCAATCTAATTTTTTCATTCTCTTATCTGACCTTTTAAATTATTTTAAGTGCCTCAAGGGCTAGTTTGCTTTAAAACAATCATTTAATTAATAAAACAATCATTTCCATTTTCTAAGATTAAACATGATAGAAATCATTTATTTCTATTTTCAAAAATATCAATCTTTATTTTTTTTTACAAAAAAAATACTTTCAAATACTTTTTTTATAAAAAAAAATAGTTTTAAAGTTTTCCATCTGTGCGATCTATATACGTTAAACACAACTCTTAATTTTGGCTTTTAATTTTTAATAAAATCAATCTTTATTTATGATTGTTATTATTTTAATTTTGAAATAATGTAAGGGCATATGTATACCATTACAATATATTGTGGTGGTGCAAGTTTATGTAGCCATAACATGCATGATCACTAGCAGGCACCACCAGATCAAAGCCTGGAACTAAACTCACAAGGGATAATCTCGTTCCCATCTTTAGGTTAATAGGTCATAATTTATTTTCTTTAGAAAACATACATGCCACAGTAAACCAATCATTTATGTATGTGAACACCCACCACATATATAAAATTTTATTACTCCCCTTCCTAACATATTGAAAAGAAAATAGATGGATGAGTTGATAAATATAATATTTAATTATTTAAATTAATAAAAATATATATATAAATGTAAGAATTAGTTTTACATTAAGTTTTTTACTCCTACACTTTACGAAAATCTAATGAAGCAATTCGATCATCATGGAAAAGTTTTCAGGAGGAATCATGGATGTATCTAGCCAGACAACATGGTGTAGCTTTCTTTTTAAAACAACAAAAACTAACTTGAAAAAAAAATTCTTTTTATGGTATTTGGAGAAATTCTTCTCCCCCCCCCTCCTCCTGTCATTAGTCTTTTCATAATGGGAATTTCGCACTTTATTTCTAATTTTGGTAGCATATACAATAGATATGAAACCAGTAATAAATCATAGATTTCTACTTTACACTTATCAAATTATAAAAATAAAAGTGTGCCAACACACATATAACGTAAAGCTATATAAATGATAATTAACAAATTAAAGAGGCTTAGCACTTTCAAGAAAGTATATTTCTCATAATCATCGCCTATTATGACTTATTCATAGGAATCATTGTGTATGTACAATATGCAAACTTATGCAAATGAGTCAATTAGCCCATCGTTTGGATATAGCAAAACATGATTCTTTGTGATTAATGGTGAAGGAGTCTTCTGCTATGAAGTAAGCTTCTTTTACCTTACATTTAACATTGTGCCTCTCAGTACAAACTAATTTCACAATGATGGGTTCGAACTCATGTCTGGCTACTTTTTGATGTATGAATATTTAACTCCATTCTGGTTGGTATATAACTTAGATACTTTAACCCAACATGCTATGTGGTCGCTAGAGGCAGTGTTTCTGTGTTTTCACATAGAAACATACAGGGTAGGGGCCTCGAAAGCAGACGACGCTTTGTCCTGCCGCTAGGTGGCGCTGTTCACCATGCATACGCACAGGAACCTTCCACAAGCTAGCTGGCAGCTTACATCATCTGCTACCAAGAACCTATGTGGCGTTGATTGCCTATGTGGCGTTGATTGCCGTAAACACATCTAGCTTATGTGTCGTCTGCTATCAGAACTTACCAAGATTCTAGCCCACTACGCGGCGCTGTTTCTCCACGTTACAGACGGTAAAAACAGCAACCTCTAAATGCCTCATTGCTAATGTTTATGAACATAGTACTTAAAACATTCAGGGCCTATAATGTACAGGGGTGAATAATTTATAAAGTCATAACTATTTAAATATACAGTCAAACGTAATAATTTTACATTCTATTTCACCATTTCATGAATCGATGTATTTTTAAAGTATGACTTTGTAAAAAGCGATCTGTTTTTTTAATTATTTACTCTAAAAGTGGTTTTTTTTTTTTTGTAAATAAAACAAAACGTAATTTTTTTTTTTTTTTTTTTAAAAAGCTAATTTTTTTTCCTACGGCAGTATATCGTTCAAAAATGTATTATTTCAAAAGATTATTGTTTGTAAAACTTTTTTTTTTACACTTTCAATTAATATTTTCAATAAATTTTAAAGTAATATAAATTATATTTCAGTTTATAGATTACTATTTCGAAAAATAAAGTGTTATTTGCGTGCTGGGTATACCGTGTGCTTGTTACTCGCAAGCAATAATTCTCTCACAATAATATTAAAGGCATAAATATTTATTGAAATTGTATTTAAAATTTTAGAATCATTTTAATAACTAAAAATGTCATATACTCACAAGGAAATTTCAAAATAATAGGTTCAATAAGTACCGTACGAGAAAAGTAAGATATTATACAGAGTCAGAAAAAAAAAAAAAGATTTAGAGCAAAATATATATATACATTTAATATCTTTATTGATGGTTGGAATTTAAAAAGTTTCTTTCAAAACTGATGCTCATGTTAGGCTTGTATACTGTTAAAATTAAAACTATTAGTCCTCATAAATAATTTGGAAGACATTGCCTGTCAAAATTGGATGATCATTGAAAATTATATATGATCTTAATAGCCTAAAATTCAGAAGCCTGATAGTACTGTCTTTGCCAGTGCACTGTTTCTTTCTTTCATTATTGATACATAAGTAAGAACAGGTAAAACACATTTATTAAAAATCTTCCTTTACAGACACGTAGATATATTTCCTTTTAGTATCAAGTTATTTCTACCAAAAGCACTCCAACCAAGTTTAATCCTATGATTAATTTCATCCATTATGTTTCCATCTGTATTAATAATCTGACCAAGGTGTTTGTAACTGTTAACTTCTTCTAGCTCATCATAATCAATCTTTATTTTCATATTTTGAGCAAACACATAGGTATATTTCCTTTTAGTATCAAGTTATTTCTACCAAAAGCACTCCAACCAAGTTTAATTCTATGATTAATTTCATCCATTATGTTTCCATCTGCATTAATAATCTGACCAAGGTATTTGTAACTGTTAACTTCTTCTAACTCATCATAATCAATCTTTATTTTCATATTTTGAGAAAATCCATTAAACATTACTTTAATCTTTTAACATTTATCTTTAGTCCTACTTTCATCTGATAACTTCTACAACATTTCCTGCAGCTCTGAAGCATAAGTTGCAAAAACAACTACATCATCTGCAAAATCTAAATGACTTAAATAATCTCCATTTATTTTCACTCGTTTAGCTTCCCATTTTAATCCACAAAATATTTCTTGCAGCACTGTTGTAAAAAGTTTTGGAGATATGGAGTCACCTTGTCTTACACCCTTCTCAATGTTGACTTTAATAATCTTTGTTAAAAAATAAATTTACTGATAAAGATTTCATAAGAGTTTTCCAATCAGCTTCTAAAAGCTTATAACTAAATCCTCTAATTCATTCCCAGACAGAATTATTTAGACTGCAAGTGAGACTTTGTTAAGAGAAAGCAAAATTACACTGGAAAATGAGACACCAACAATACAAATCTAATATCACTTATGTTGAGAGAAAAATCTATTAAATCTTAAACTAGACAAATCTATAAGCATTCTTCCTGCTAGCAAGAGCAATGTAACATTTGTAAATGGATAATAGTAATTATGATACAATAAGAGCTTCTCCCAACAGACTAAAAGTCCCATACTAGCTATGAATCACAACTGTAAATATTATTCAGAAAGCATCCGTGATCACAGCTATTTCAATGATTCAGAAAAAATTAGATTGACATATTTTGGCAAAAATTCTACATCTTTGTGGTCATCTAAAATCAATAAAGGCCAGGTTCCATTAAGATCTATTGTTAATTCTGAAAACTCACTATATCAAAAATTGTAATGTTTTTAGTCCTTTGGCATACAAGAGACAGTTCTGTGTTAGAGATTCTAAGAAAATTGTAGAATTAATCAACATGAAAAGTGAAAGAACTAACATATTGGGAAATTTTGATGTGAAAAACTTAATCACAAAAGTACTCTGTGATAAAGCATTATCTAATGTAAAAAAAAGATTAAATACCAATAGTAGTGTACAAACCAGAATAATTCTTCCAATTGATAGTTTATTACACTTAACATTCTGCACAGCATACTATTATTATATACTATAGAATTCTTCCAACAAAATCAAAAGATGCTTTTTGATTCCTTATTGCTATCTCTGATCAGCAATATTTACATGGAAGAACTTGAAACTACAACCATAAATAAAATTCTATCTACAATTAAAGTCTGGCTTTTCTATGGCCATACGGTAAAGCATTTCTACAAACATTCTGGATACTATCAATAATTATGTTCTTTTAATTAAGTTCACAATAGAATTAAAACAAGAACAGACATTACAGTTCTTAATTTTCTTTTGACAAGATTCCCTCATAGCAAAATCAAAATTACAATCAACAGAAAACTCACACACTCTAATCAGAATAAAAATTCTTATTCAGAAACCAATAACTTGGAAAAAGAAAAATCATATAGCATAAACTCTAATGAAAAATACTTATCCATCAGCTATCATTATGAAATAGCCAACTAAAAGAAACACCATAAGAAAAAACAATTATAGGTATTAAAGCGTATCCATAGATATTAGTAATTACAGTTAAACTAAAGAAAATCTGTGATCAGTATATTAAGATTCCTTTCCAAAGTCATAAGTGCCCTATGAAAAAGTCTAACTTCTATAAAACACAAACTGCAAATATTGAAACACAAAAACTGCATCTATGAAATACCATGTGAATATGGAAGAACATATATGGCTGAAATCATCTGACTCATTTCAAAATACATAATTAAAAGAGCAAAAAGTAATGATTAAAAAGAAAAACCAAATGCACCTAAAATACATTGGACAAGAAAAATAACGGGCAGAAAATAAAAAGTAAAATTTGTATAACCATTCACATTTATAGTAGATAACTTTATAAATCAGTTCTGTCTTTTCCCAAAGACTTTATCATGTGTTTGAAGTGTTTGTATTCAGTCATTTATAGTTAAAATCTGCAAAGCACATGTGCAACAGCTTAATGCTGTTTAGCTATTACAGTTTATAAAACTTCACGCTATATAAAATAATTATTTACATAAATCAGTCTAATGTAAATAATTCATAATATTTCAAAACTATTCATTAACCTTGCCCTTAAAAAAACTAGAGAAACCAAGAGAATCTTCATAGATAAACATATAAAATTTCTAGTGACTTGATTTTTTAGAATAGCCTAATTAGTAAGAGCAAGCATTATCTTAAATTCACAAAACTAAAAATCGAAGGTTCAATTTCCATGCTAGTACTTTCACTGGTAAGGCCAGCAACATTTGAAGAAGAGATGAGAAAAAAACAGCACTCAAAATGTTGTAATAAATTAATCTGTATGCTTTGCTAACAGTTGAATGTATTTAAAAGTTTAAATAAAGTTCGATATCTTTTAAAAATATTTCATAATTAATAACAGATGATGGAAATAGTTGAATATATAATTACAGGTAAAATCCCTATCATCACAAATTTTCAGATAAGCATTTTCTGTTTTCAAGTCAATATGTATAATGCTTGGGACTGTTTTTGTTTCTCCAGAATAGTCTAAAGACTTATTTGAATTGAAACACCTATTGTAGTAAGGAATTTGACTGCAATGGTACATTGACTAGATATTTTGAGGTTTTATTAATCAACTATCTGGCTGGGGGATTTAACTATTAATGGGATGTTGTTTATACACGTATATCATATTTTGAAATTCTGAAAAAGCTAAAATGAGTAACTTTTGTGTTTTTATAAAATATTTGCTTATCAATAGTTGTTCTTTATTAAAATTAAAACTACAAAATTTTTATATGTTCATTCATCACCTGTGTTATTAACCTCCAAATCATAAGTCTTTGACTTAGTAAATGAGACTTATGCAAAGCATTACAATCAGAATGGCATTGCTTTGGGTGAGATGAAAATCTATCAGAAGATAAATCTGTTTTATAGCAGTCAAGATAATTTCAGGTCTAACGATGTATATTAAAATCACTGTTATTAAAAAGCTAGTAATTGTATTTGAGTTGACTGAATGCCAGACCATTGATTCTCCCTCCCCCAACACACACACAAACATTAATTTCTAGAATATTTAGCACTGCACATCATGCTCTTGATTGAATGCCTCCAGTAGTTAAGTGACCAAATTTATACTTAAATAAAATTGGAGTGAATAAGGCATGGGCATTCACTATTTCATCCTAGCTCAGATTAATAAAAAATGATCAATGGTCAAAGATTTTCTTTGTTTGTTTTCTTTTTTTCCTGAAAATTTTTTAAAATTATTTGTTCCCTAATTGTTTTTAATTAAAATATGAGCATTGAAAGTCAGAAATCCAATGCGCACAGTAATTGTTTTTACTATAAAGTGCTATTAAAATCGTTTAGTATCTTTGGACTTCTCCATAGAATTTCATTTATAACTTGTACTGCAGCTACACCTTAATTTTGTGACTGGGCAATTATGTAGCCTACAACTATTGTAACTATCCAATTTTTGTATTCTTGAACCTAAATATTTAAATTATTTGACTAATCTCATAAAAATAAAAATTACAAACATTCTCAAATTGCATTAGGGAAGGGGGAAGCATAATTTGTGATTCATTTTAAAGATAATAATATACAAAATAAAACTCTAATTTCATTCATATCTAATTATGTACCAATAAAAGCTAAATACCTAAACATTTAATAACCTCTTAATTATTATGATATTTAAGATAATTTAGAGTTGAACCTAACAATATGAAAAATTAGGTAAAAATATTATTCATTAGTAACTCTTTTGTCTTACTTTCAAATAATTCAAATTAATGATATGAAAAAAGATATAGAAAGTATCTTTCATATTAGGAACAAAGAAATTATAATTCTTTAACATACCACTCAAAAGAAAATTACTTCTTATATTTATTTATATTCATTAATTATAAAATTGTTAATTATAAAGCACCCATTACATTAAATATTAGAAATATACTTCAAATAATATATATAAACATGCTTTACAAAAATGTTTTCTATTTAATAATTCAAGGAAATTACTTTAATATGTTGACTTTCCCAGTATCATTATCTAATCTAATTGTTGCTGTTGCATTTTTATAAATATTCTTTAAAATATGACAATATCTTGGATCTATACCTGAATGATATCTCTAGAATTTTCATTATGATGTATTATAGCATTTTCCGGTAGATTTCAACAATTATTAACTTATGGTGTTGTTATCAAACAGAAAACAGTGGCAAACTTAAAGGAGATAATAAATATACTTGAATTTATTTACTGGTTAGAATCTCTACAGATTTTCTAATATAATGTTTGTGAGTAGTTAGGTGGTTTAATGAATCTATAAATGAATTTCTAAATAGACAAATTTTAATATATATCACTCAACAGAGACACTTAAATATTTACCAATTTCACAATATCAACTAATAAACTATAATTTACTTTGATTAATCATTAAGATTTGATTTAATGCAAGAAATTGTCTTCACTCAGGAGGTTACAAATTTCTTGTCATCCTATTAATTGAAAGGAAACCCTTTCATTCCTCTTGGAGGCCTTAAAGAAACTGAGCAAGGCAAATTCTTAATGTCCACTCCATACGTTCTTGTCATTGCAGCTGTTATTACTATGTGATTATTCATATAGTATATAAACATGGATGGGCTGCTCACCAACATGCATTAGCTAGCACGACAAGGTTATTGGATTTTTACCTCTGAGTTTAAGATCAAAAAACACCATGGACTTTCTTCTCAGTTGCCTGATAAGGCAGAATGAATGCTTGTGTAAATGATAATATTTTTCCAATATATATATATTGTGCCAATGCCAAATTGGCACATGTATATAAAATAATTTTGTCTGAAAAAATTATTAAAATCTTTCGTAAAAGAGTGTGAAATAAAAGTTATAAAAAATCGGAAGTTTCTTTAAATGTAAATGCAGTTTGTTTTCGTGAAAATAAGATTTAAAAATCAGAGAGTTCTTAAAATTAAAACTTACAATTAAAGAGGAGAGGGGGGGTTTTGTTTAGAAAAGATAAAACTAAGAGTTTCATAAAAAGTTAAAATTATTAAAATATAAAAAAAAGAAAAATCTCTTTTCATTCCAGTTTATTATATAGATTATATTAGTGCGTGCGAATGTAAACAAAAGTATGCATGTAAGAATAATATAAAAAAAAAAAAATGAATAAAGAAATGAAATGTATTTCAAAAGAAACACAGTGGTGGACTGCTAATTAAAGATATGAAAACAACACAGTTTAAAATAGCTACTACTAATAAAATATTCAATCGAAAAACACGTTGTCATAATAATTAATCTAAAGGAATTTCGACAACACGTATTGCCGGAGGATATTAAAACAAAAACACGTCGCAGGTATAAATAGACTTTTTTTCGTTTATCAGACATTTTTCAGTTGGAGTTTGAAATTCAGTCTAGTTTTACTGTGTCAGTTTACAGAAATGCAGTGCTGAAAAGCTTTTGGAAATATACGCTTGTGCTCCAGCCTTTTTAGTCCAATAAGATCATCAAAACCTGCCTGAGAAATAATGTCTGGATAACAACACAGAAACCCTCCGTCAAAACGTGCAGCTGTCTCCAAGAAGAAACCAACGGATTACCATAAATTCTCTTCCATAAACAAAATCTAACCGGTTAGATACAATCCATTAGAAGCAGCAGAAGTAGCCACCGACAAGAAAAAAAAAATCCTAGGTATCTGTTTTATTATTATTATTTACCAGTAGTAGTCACCACTGTAATCCGTAAATATTGAAGATTAACATTATATGAACTCTATCATACATAAAAGGAACTATTGATGTGTGTGCGAGAGTCTCAAATGTCATTAATGCTTTATTATTATTTTTTGCGAATGAGAGTTAATTTAAATGTCTAAGATTATGTTGCTTTGTTCATGAAATATCCTATCATATGTAAATTTAAAATGTGCGTGTGTGAAATTTGGATTTATAAAATGTTTAGAATGCGTTGATGTTGGTTAGTAAATTATATTTAAACTTAATTGATGTTGATTGAAATAAATTATTTTTAAATTTAAACTTGATCTGTCGGTCAATTCTTTTTATCAATCTCTTATTAGCAATAAATATCATTGATTAAAATTAGACTGGGCTGGTTAAGGGAATTGTTTCGAGCGCTGGATTATGAGCCTACTACCCGAATATGTTAGTCTTCAGACTAGCTGGCGCCCCGGGGTTTACCCCGAAACAAATAAAGTATTTGGATGGTAGGGGTTTGAATCTAGCAGCCGAGATGGGCCATTGTTGATAGTTAAAGCTATTAATAAGATCTCCCATTTTGCTCGAACGTGCCGGTTCGTTCACCTAACCTTTATAATATTATAAATGTATTGTGAAGGAGTTTGAAACCGGCCAAAACTTATATATACGTATAAGTAGGTGGTTTCAGCGGTTCGACCCGGTACATAAATGGCTTTACCCAACGTTTGGGGCTGAACCTAAGAAATAACAGTATATAAATGCTTTGTTTCTTGTTTAAAAATAAAAACCTTAAAGAAATCTAAATTACGTAGGTAAAAGTGTATTAAATTAAAAATAAAAAAAGAATTGACCGAAATTTTTTTTTCTTACTTCTGTAAATGAAAAGAGATTTTGTGCTATTTACGTTCTGTTAATAAATGACAGTTGGGTGTTTGGGCGGAGTTAAAGCATTAAGATCGGGTAGGATAAACGGACAAAGGAGAGCTGAGTCAGCGTGTATTTCTAGTTTAGAAAGAAATAAATAAAATAGTAATTAGTAAACTTATTAAAAGAAAATACGGTATCAAAAATAATATAAAAAAGTAAAGTTTAAAATTATAAAGATGACAAGAAGTAAACCTAAAATGGAGAATCAAGGTAAAAAAACAGACAATGTTCCCAGCGAGGAACAAAATAAAACCGAAACTAGTGAAATAGAAAAGGTCCCCAGTGAAGAAAAAATAGAAATTCAAACGAAAGAAGTAGAGAATGCGTCAAGTGAGCAACAAAAAGAGGAAGACAAAAAAGAGGTTGAGCAAAAAGAAGAGAAAAGGGAAATCATAGCTTTACTAAACAGCATGTTTGAAAAACAAAAAGAAACAGCAGAAGAATATAAAAAAATAGCTGAAGAGCTTAAAGACCAAAATAATGAAATGAAGAGTAAATTGGAAGGGCAAGCTGAAATGCTTGAAAAGTTAAAGGACCAGATCGAAATCGGCCAGAGCGTCGTAAAAGAAGAAATTAGGGAAGAAATACAAGAGATTAAAACACAAGTAGAAAATCAAATAGAGACCGCTTACGAAGTAATTGAAAAAAATAAGATAGAAGAGAGAAAAGTAATTGAGGAGATAAAAGTCGGAATGACGGATTTAGCTCGGAAAGTAAATCAAAAAAATGGTTCGCAAACGGAAATAAAACAGTGTGACCACTCGAGTGCAAACGCGCACATTATGAACAACCCGGCTATCGTGAACCAGTTTTTGAAAATACGAATATTTTCTGGCCATCAAGGTGAAGCTCCTATGGAGCATTTAAATAGTTTGGAGTGCTATTTCGCTATGAATAAATTAAGTGAGGAGGCTATGATCGCAATAGCTCGTAGCCATTTACAAGGGAATTCGCAAGCTTGGTGGGACTCTTTATATAAAAAACCCGTCACTTTTGCCGAATATAAAATTGCTATTTTAGCGAGTTATTGGAGTGAAGATTATCAGGAAAATCTTCGTCACCAGATCTCGCAAGATAAATGGCGACCTGGTGAACCGTTTTTTTTTTTTTTTAGAAGGCAAGTGGCAAAATTACGCTCGTTAACAGCAGACCCTCTATCTGAACAACAAATTGTCAGGATAGTCCGCCATAGTTTTCCTCATAATGTCGAGCAAATGCTCATAGGGACTGAAAGGAAAACAGTGGAACAAATGGCGGAATTGTTGAGCGCTTTTGACAGAGCTAGACCAACGGGTGACACGAGAGATAGGGGATTCAAACCCCAACTTAGAGAGCCGGCTGTAAACGCCGTAGGGTATAGACGTAGGTGGAATTCGGGGAGTCCCCGGAGGAGACGCTATTCTAATAGTCCCGAGAGAACAAGAATCTTTCGAAGAACCGACAGCGATCCTGACATCTCGCATACTAGAGTTAAGGAAAGGCCCAGGGGTGATTCTCAATCCCCCAGCACGAGTGGCTATATGCGAAAACAAAAATATGATAGAGAACCGCCAGACAAAAATTAAAAATATGTAATCTGACGGATTTGCCGGTTTGACCAATTATTATCGACCATGGACTCGGAAAAATGGACATTGTTTGCTAGGATTTAAAAAAGATAAATGAGTATCAAGTTAGTTCGAATAATTAAGAAAGATTAAAGGTTATAATAGTAAATATATAATAATCTTAGAGTTTTTAAAATGTCAAAACCCTCGATTATGTCTTATCGATTATATTGATATCCCAGCTCATAAGTCTAGAACATAGCGGAGCGTGACAAACAAAATAAATAATGTAAAAAAAAAAAAAATTAGACAAGCAAAATGATTATGTCAAAAACCCTCGATTATGTCTTATCGATTATATTGATATCCTAGCTCATAAGTCTAGAACATAGCGGAGCGTGACACAAATAAAATAAATGTGTAAAATCAAAATAGACAAACGAAATGAAAATGTTTTTTTTAAAAAAAAAAAACTAAATAAATAAGCGTATAAGGAAAGTGTTAATGAAAATAAAACATTAGTAAATGATTTAAAATATGATTCCGTAATATAAATAAATATGTAAACTAATGTCCGTGATGGTTTAAGAATAGTATCGTAAAACTAATATTTAATAATGTTCACAAAGTTTTGAAAATAATGTGTGAGATCAGAAAAAAAAAAAAATGTTAAACTAATGTTCATATGAATTTAAAATAAAGTTGTAAGTAGGCATGGGTATATACGCGCACATACACTGTAATATTCGGTAAATACGATACCTTATGATGAGTATCTTAAATGTATTTATCCAGATATCCTTTTAGGTTATTTTCTTGGTACTGCTGCATCTTATGGTGAGTGCAAAAAGGGGTTTAGTTATTATAGATTCCCTGTAAGCAAGTCCAGTAATAACTCGATATCTAGAATATTAGTAGGTGTAGAATTATGCTGCACATATACACATGTGTTAAATAAAGATGTTCGTAACGATTTACAAATAATATTATAAGATTAGTAATAAAAGTATAAAGTCAGTCTAATGTGTATTACGAGTAGGTAAGTATGCATGGGTATATACGCGCACATACACTGTAATATTCGGTAAATACGATACCTTATGATGAGTATCTTAAATGTATTTATCCAGATATCCTTTTAGGTTATTTTCTTGGTACTGCTGCACCTTATGGTGAGTGCAAAAAGGGGTTTAGTTATTATAGATTCCCTGTAAGCAAGTCCAGTAATAACT
Organism: Epiperipatus broadwayi; assembly: GCA_028023455.1. Taxonomy (NCBI): domain Eukaryota; kingdom Metazoa; phylum Onychophora; class Udeonychophora; order Euonychophora; family Peripatidae; genus Epiperipatus; species Epiperipatus broadwayi. The sequence goes on from JAQFVV010006303.1 coordinate 111,969, forward strand.
CGATATCTAGAATATTAGTAGGTGTAGAATTATGCTGCACATATACACATGTGTAGGAATTATCTAAAATGAAAAAAAAAAAATTTTTTAATAAATCTTTATAGTCAACAATTAAAATTGCAAGAGATAAAATGGTCAAAAATGACGCATTTTACTCTAAAACGGAGGGGGGTGTAATGTGCCAATGCCAAATTGGCACATGTATATAAAATAATTTTGTCTGAAAAAATTATTAAAATCTTTCGTAAAAGAGTGTGAAATAAAAGTTATAAAAAATCGGAAGTTTCTTTAAATGTAAATGCAGTTTGTTTTCGTGAAAATAAGATTTAAAAATCAGAGAGTTCTTAAAATTAAAACTTACAATTAAAGAGGAGAGGGGGGGTTTGTTTAGAAAAGATAAAACTAAGAGTTTCATAAAAAGTTAAAATTATTAAAATATAAAAAAAAGAAAAATCTCTTTTCATTCCAGTTTATTATATAGATTATATTAGTGCGTGCGAATGTAAACAAAAGTATGCATGTAAGAATAATATAAAAAAAAAAAAAATGAATAAAGAAATGAAATGTATTTCAAAAGAAACACAGTGGTGGACTGCTAATTAAAGATATGAAAACAACACAGTTTAAAATAGCTACTACTAATAAAATATTCAATCGAAAAACACGTTGTCATAATAATTAATCTAAAGGAATTTCGACAACACGTATTGCCGGAGGATATTAAAACAAAAACACGTCGCAGGTATAAATAGACTTTTTTTTCGTTTATCAGACATTTTTCAGTTGGAGTTTGAAATTCAGTCTAGTTTTACTGTGTCAGTTTACAGAAATGCAGTGCTGAAAAGCTTTTGGAAATATACGCTTGTGCTCCAGCCTTTTAGTCCCATAAGATCATCAAAACCTGCCTGAGAAATAATGTCTGGATAACAACACAGAAACCCTCCGTCAAAACGTGCAGCTGTCTCCAAGAAGAAACCAACGGATTACCATAAATTCTCTTCCATAAACAAAATCTAACCGGTTAGATACAATCCATTAGAAGCAGCAGAAGTAGCCACCGACAAGAAAAAAAAATCCTAGGTATCTGTTTTATTATTATTATTTACCAGTAGTAGTCACCACTGTAATCCGTAAATATTGAAGATTAACATTATATGAACTCTATCATACATAAAAGGAACTATTGATGTGTGTGCGAGAGTCTCAAATGTCATTAATGCTTTATTATTATTTTTGCGAATGAGAGTTAATTTAAATGTCTAAGATTATGTTGCTTTGTTCATGAAATATCCTATCATATGTAAATTTAAAATGTGCGTGTGTGAAATTTGGATTTATAAAATGTTTAGAATGCGTTGATGTTGGTTAGTAAATTATATTTAAACTTAATTGATGTTGATTGAAATAAATTATTTTTAAATTTAAACTTGATCTGTCGGTCAATTCTTTTTATCAATCTCTTATTAACAATAAATATCATTGATTAAAATTAGACTGGGCTGGTTAAGGGAATTGTTTCGAGCGCTGGATTATGAGCCTACTACCCGAATATGTTAGTCTTCAGACTAGCTGGCGCCCCGGGGTTTACCCCGAAACAAATAAAGTATTTGGATGGTAGGGGTTTGAATCTAGCAGCCGAGATGGGCCATTGTTGATAGTTAAAGCTATTAATAAGATCTCCCATTTTGCTCGAACGTGCCGGTTCGTTCACCTAACCTTTATAATATTATAAATGTATTGTGAAGGAGTTTGAAACCGGCCAAAACTTATATATACGTATAAGTAGGTGGTTTCAGCGGTTCGACCCGGTACAATATACAATTATGACAGACAAAAAAAATCATGGCCCTTATTCCCAGGAGACTGTAAAGTCACCAACCAAGGCAGCAGTTGGTGGCCAAAGGCAGAGGCTTCTCAGAACCCCTGATTGTGGACACAGGCTGCCATTTGATGATGCCTTTTTTATTTAGGTACTTACAACAGCAGATCACTTTCAAGTAAAGAAAGATTGCAAGAGTTAGAAGAAAAACTGTCTTATATTAAATGGGATATTATTGGACTTTGTGATGTTAGAAGAAAAGGTGAAGAGACAATTGTTTTAGAAATTGAACATGTACTCTATTATAAAGGCACAAATATTGGAAATACAAGTGGAGTAGTATTCATTATAAATAAAAAGTGAAAGAACAACATTATGGAGATTGATGGTGTATCCGACAGAGTGGCAAGATTAGTTATACAACTTAATAGCAGATACCAAATGCAGATAATTCAGGTTTATGCCCCAACAAGTTCTCAAAGTGATGAAGTAGTCGAAGATTTTTATATGGATGCACAAAAGGCTTTTGATCAGAGTTAACAACATTTTAAAATTGTTATGGGAGACTTTAATGCTAGAATTGGTAAACAAATGAAAGATGAAAGTGCTGGTGGTAATAGAAATGAGAGAGGACAGAGACTTGTGGAGTTTGCAGGAAAAGGAAAACTTTATATTATGAATTATTTTGAGAAAAATTTAAAAGGCAATGGACATGGAAGCATCCAAATGAAAGTACTGCAAAATTGGATTACATTTTGACTAACAGAAAATACATATTTCAAGATTGTAAGGTTCTTAATAAATTTAACAGAGGAAGTGATCATCAGCTAGTAAGATGTGAAATACATGTTAATGCAAAACTAGAGAGACAAAAATTATTAAGAAAAACAATATTTACAGTTGATATTCCTAATTTTCAGAAACATTCTAATGAATTTAAAATAGAACTTACAAATAGGTTTCAAGTATTAGTAGATTTTGAATATGATTCAGATTTGAATGAAATTAATATAAAAACAACTGATATACTTTTAAAAACTGCAACAGCACTTGATCAATAAAATTTCTACTGAGACTAGAGAATTTATGAAGAAAAGAAGGAATATGAAGATATACAAAAATGATGCGTTAAAAAGAATTGAATATCTCAAATTTTGTAAAATGATGCAGAAAAGATTTGAAAATGATATAAGAAAGTATAATTGTGAATTAGCAAGGAGAGCAGCAGAAGGGAATGAAAGTCTCAAAAGTGTAAAACAACATTTTGGTATTGGTAGAAAATTCATATCTGCAATAAAAAAAAGCTGGAATTATTACTAAAAAGAGAGATGACATCATGAAATGGATAGAAGACTTTTATAAAGAATTATATAGTAATAAAGAACAAATACCTCCTATATCTATGACATCTTCTGAATTACCCAGAATTTTAAATGAAGAAGTGAGACATGCAATTAAATATATGAAGAAGGAAAAGATTCCAGATTCCAGGTAATAGTAGAATTATAATTGATATATTTAAAGAAGCAGGGGAAAAAATAGAATTTTTTTTAGCAATGTTATATACCAAATGTCTAAATGATAAAGATATACCAGATGATTGGAAGAATGCAGTATTAATATTAATATTTAAAAAAGGTGATAAAGAGGATATTAGAAATTACAGACCTATCAGCCTTTTATCAATTACATACAAATTTTTTACCAAGATAGTTACAACTCGTCTACAGAGAACATTGGATTTCCCCCAACCAAGAGAACAAGCTGGATTTAAAAGTGGTTTTAGTACAGGAGATCATATCCAGGTATTGAGAGAAGTTATAGAAAGGACAAATGAATATGAGTTGCCATTATGTTTTGGATTTGTAGACTATGAAAAGGCATTTGAATCTATAAACTTTACTTCAGTGATTAAAGCATTGGATCATCAAGGTATAGACCCAAGATATTGTCAAATTTTAAAGAATATTTATAAAAATGCAACAGCAACAATTAGATTAGATAATGATACTGGGAAAGTCAACATTGAGAAGAGTGTAAGACAGGGTGACTCCATATCTCCAAAACTTTTTACAGCAGTGCTGCAAGAAATATTTTGTGGATTAAAATGGGAAGCTAAAGAAGTGAAAGTAAATGGAGATTATTTAAGTCATTTAGATTTTGCAGATGATGTGGTTGTTTTTACAACTTATGCTTCAGAGCTGCAGGAAATGTTGCAGGAGTTATCAGATGAAAGTAGGACTAAAGATAAATGTTAAAAGACTAAAATAATGTTTAATGGATTTTCTCAAAATATGAAAATAAAGATTGATTATGATGAGTTAGAAGAAGTTAACAGTTAAAAACACCTTGGTCAAATTATTAATACAGATGGAAACATAATGGATGAAATTAATCATAGAATTAAACTTGGTTGGAGTGCTTTTGGTAGAAATAACTTGATACTAAAAGAAAATATACCTATGGGTTTGCTCAAAATATGAAAATAAAGATTGATTATGATGAGTTAGAAGAAGTTAACAGTTACAAACACCTTGGTTAGATTATTAATACAGATGGAAACATAATGGATGAAATTAATCATAGAATTAAATTTGTTTGGAGTTCTTTTGGTAGAAATAACTTGATACTAAAAGGAAATATATCTACGTGTCTGTAAAGGAAGATTTTTAATAAATGTGTTTTACCTGTTCTTACTTATGTATCAATAATGAAAGAAAGAAACAGTGCACTGGCAAAGACGGTACTATCAGGCTTCTGAATTTTAGGCTATTAAGATCATATATAATTTTCAATGATCATCCAATATTGACAGGCAATGTCTTCCAAATTATTTATGAGGACTAATAGTTTTAATTTTAACAGTATACAAGCCTAACACGAGCATCAGTTTTGAAAGAAACTTTTTAAATTCCAACTATCAATAAAGATATTAAATGTATATATATTTTGCTCTAAATCTTTTTTTTTTCTGACTCTGTATAATATCTCACTTTTCTCATACGGTACTTATTAAACCTATTATTTTGAAATTTCCTTGTGAGTATATGACATTTTTAGTTATTAAAATGATTCTAAAATTTTAAATACAATTTCAATAAATATTTATGCCTTTAATATTATTGTGAGAGAAAGTTTTGATAAACAGATCTTCGAATTATTGCTTGCGAGTAACAAGCACACGGTATACCCAGCACGCAAATAACACTTTATTTTTCGAAATAGTAATCTATAAACCGAAATATGATTTATATTACTTTAAAATTTATTGAAAATATTAATTGAAAGTGTAAAAAAAAAAGTTTTACAAACAATAATCTTTTATAATAATACATTTTTGAACGATATACTGCCGTAGAACAAAAATTAGCTTTTAAAAAAAAAAAAAATTACGTTTTGTTTTATTTACAAAAAAAAACAAACCACTTTTAGAGTAAATAATTAAAAAAACAGATCGCTTTTTACAAAGTCATACTTTAAAAATACATCAATTCATGAAATGGTGAAATAGAATGTAAAATTATTACGTTTAACTGTATATTTAAATAGTTATGACTTTATAAATTATTCACCCCTGTACATTATAGGCCCTGAATGTTTTAAGTACTATGTTCATAAACATTAGCAATGAGGTTGCTGTTTTTACCGTGTGTAACGTGGAGAAAAATCTTGGTAGGTTCTGATAGCAGACTACACGTAAGCTAGATGTGTTTACGGCAATCAGCGCCACCTAGGTTCTTGGTAGCAGGTGATGTAAGCTGCCAGCTAGCTTGTGGAAGGTTCCTGTGAATACGCATGGTGAGCAGCGCCACTTAGCGGCATGTAAAATCGTCGTCTGCTTTCGAGGCCCCTACCCTGTATGTTTCTGTGTGAAAGGTCAGGTTAAAGTACCATAACTTATTAAACCTATGCTGCAACAACCTAGTTATATGTGTGTTGGCACAATTTTATTATTTTGCCATCAGGTTTTATTTTCTTATCTGGGGTAGTCATGTTATTGATTAACAAAAAATTTATATGCAATTAGGAATTCATTGCGATTTACAAATTCTAGAGTAAATTTTTTGCTGTAACATACTTTTACAATAGCTTGTATCATTTCCCTGACATTAACATACCAGAATTTAACTTAAAAATTTCTTAATTACCTGCTATTTAACATTATCAATCTATTTTTGTTAATTTATTTATTAATTATATAAATTATATTAACAAACATAATACATACTATATAACAAAAATGAATATAAATAAAAACTATTATATTATGAGGTGAAAAAATTCCATCTCAATATATATTAAAATAAGGGAATGATAGAAAGCAAAGATGTTTTTGCATAATGTTTTGAATTATAATTGGTAAAAGATAATGGATACCTTTTATTAGATGTATATATTTTTCTTTATAGAATTAAGTATATAATACCCATCGCGATGTCTTTTAAGATTACGGTAAAAAATGTTTCAATGTTTTATTCTTCATTTATTATCTTCATTCAGTTTTGTGTATTTTTTTATGTTCTTCTTATTAATTTTCTTGTCCCTTTCCCATTTTTGTGGTGTGTTTGTTTATGATTGTTAATTTTGGCAATGATAATGATATATACAAAGTAAATAAAAAAAACTATGAAAATCACTTTAGAAAATACTAATGATTGAAATATATACCGATAAATGTGTTTATTAACAAGAATATTTATGATTTACAAATATGTGATTATTTATTTTTATGTGTCATAAATTGTTTATATCTATTTTAGATATCTATAGTATTTATTTGTTTTGTTTTTTAAATGATTGTAAAATATTAGAAAAAAAAGTTTTTAAAAAAATCGATAGATGTGCATGTTAATAATAGTTTGAATAAATATTTCACATGAAAGTATCAAGTTGGAAATTCCATGGCAATCAATGATGCAATAAAGAAAAAGAAGGTATGAAATCATGCTTTTAATTTCTATTAAAAATTAATGACATCTGTTGGACTGAAAAGGAAGTAATAACAAACTGCTCTTGCTAATTTTTTTCTACCTAAAATAATTAAAGGAACTTCATTTTAATTAAGTATGTACCAAAGAATAACTGACTAAAGTTGCTAGCTGGGAATTGATTCCTCTATCCTACCCCCTAACTTCACTTAAAGAGGGGAAAATCATTAGCAGGCATGCATATGAAGGGAGAAGAGAAATTGTTATGACTAGCTACCCCTTGTCTTGAAGATGGAAGTAAAAATTGTGATGATAGAAGCATCTCAAATAATTCCATTACTTCTATTAACCTGTTGACTATCCATTTCAATTATAATTGAATTGGCTAAAAAAATAATAATTTTTACATTATCATAGTGAATTTACACTCATTTTAAAGCTTAAAAAGTACTGTAAGATGCTGCCCTCTCTAGAATCATTTTATAAGTAAAAAATCAATAATATTTAAATTTGAAACTAGAATAATGGGAGGTGGACTTTCCAAGGCATTGATTGGTTTTCCTTTTTGAACAAAAGGGAGCTCTTGACAACAATTTTGGTAGCTCCAAGTTCTTTGTTTTGATTTTCAAAATGAAAATACATGTTTTAGAGTATTTTTTTATATATTATAAATTATTTTGATAAATATGCTGAAAATATAATTATTTTAGAAGAATAGTTAAGATTTTAGTAAAAATTGTTTACTTTTACATGAACATAAATTGTGAAAGAAATCAATGACGTACACATTATTTTCTAATAGGTTATGAACATTCTTTTTAGCTTGTCCACTATAAAATATTTTTATAATTATAAATAAAAATTTATTTTTGGGAAAAAATTTGTTCACTTTCTTAATCTGACAAATTGTTAACTTGCTTTTTACAAATGAAACTAAAATGAATATAATATTAAAAATGATTATATTTTTACTGCTGATTTTGTAATTGACCAATCAAAAGTTTAGAATTTTAGCTCACTTGACCAACTGAAAATTCTGACAGCACAAAGGTTAATTCACCTTAGCATGACATCCAGAAAAGATACTTCAAGAAAAGTCAACTTTAACTAATCAAAAATTTTATGTGTTTGTCAATAAAAAGATCTGCCATGCCAACAGAATTCAAGCAAGGATAAACATAGATGTTTCAAATAACTGTCAATTTTTTAAAATATATATATATACAAGATATTAAAAAAGGTCAATTAATCTGATTATTTATTTATTTTATTTTTTAAAAAAGTTAGTGTATACATGTAATTTTTTTTGAAATATGTTATGACAGATCAAAGTCCATATATTGGGTATTGTCTTTGTGTTTTTTATAAATAACATGCACATGCTAATATATATATATATATATGCCTAGTATATAATAAATGTCCTATATAAAGTTTTGTTAATATTTGTGCTGTGATGACCATTTTAAATATAAACATTTTCATGTAATTGTCATTATTGAAATTTATTTATTTTTTGGCAAATAATTTGCAGCTGTTCAATAATCATGAGATATGTTTAAAGAATAGCTCTACTACAATAATGTTATATCTGTGAGCATTTATATGTGTAAAGGTAAGAATCATTTTATTATAAGAGTTTATTAAAGGAAGATACTTGGTAAGGTTACTATAACTTTGTGATAAAACCTCTTGCTAAATTATTAAGAATTATACATGGTGCAGAGGAATGTATCAAGTCTTTGGCCATAATTGAGGACCACTTGTAACATAAAAGGGATTAATTTAAGAAATCTGCATTTGAACATTCAAAAGAAGGAATGTTAGTTTAGAAAACATATTTATAATAATTGAAAGGTTGCTAGTCTTTCACATGCATGTAGTTTCTCAGACAGCCAAACAGATTTTAAACAGCTGTCTTAAGAACGATCAACAACATGCAATTTAGACAAATGTTATTTAAAACATATTTATATTTAGTATAGCTTAAAAAGAATCTAATTTTTTATTATTATTCTGATTGCAGAATTAGATAATCCTACCTTAAAAAGAAAATTTCTCATCTTGAACGATTTAGCAAATGCTACTATTATTATCATATTTATTCGTTCTTCAGAAATGAATGATCTTCACACAGACATCAATGTAACTTAATAAATATATTATTATCACAAATATGAATGTCACAGAAATCAGGTGTAAAAACTATGAAATAAAAATGGATATTATTCTTCTTATTGCCCTTCTTGAAAGAAAAAAATATATATAAATCATAAATAAAAGCTTTATACTACTTGTTTTACTATGACATTTTTTTTGGTTTTGAATTTAATTAAGGCAGTGAAGAAGATAGAGCTCTGATGAAGATTGCTGGACAGTCGAAACTGTAAGAAAATAAAAAAGTTTTTAAGAAAATTTGTTGCATTAACGTGTATACGAAGACTGTTATAAGCAATATATATGTTTTGAATTTCATTACTTATGATACACATGGGTCATGTTGCAATACTTGATTTTGATAACTTAATTATTTTCACATATGCTAATGATCACTTGCATAAACATCAATTAGCAGTTATATTATTTAACATTAAGTTAGTTGTTTAGATTCAATAAAATATTCTCTTTGTTTCGACTTTATATTTTGGCGAATAATCAAGTCACATTAGTTACTTTTAACCCTAAACCCTGAGAGCAGGCAAATAAAGTATTGTGTGGTAGATAATAAAGTTAGATACATTCCTTTTGTTTATGTTACGAGTTTGATTTATTTATTTATAAGCTATCATTTCAAAAGCTAGCCCCGTCTGATGCATAACTGAAAAAGCTTCTTGTTCTCTGTTTGCTTACTATTTATTGAAAAGCCACTTTTCATGTGATATAATCCAAGTGTGTAGCACTTAGAGGGCATTTGAATGAGAGAATTCTTATACACAAATTATCATTTAAAAAGAATCTTTTTATATTTTATAGTCTGTCTTTGTAAGTTAACGTACCTAAATCTGTAAGCCCTAACAGAACCACTCTCTCTCCCATCCCAAAAGCTCCCATTACAATATATATTTGATGAAAAATAACAAAAGTTATTGTTTTCTTTAAGATAATCTTTGCCACTGAAAGCTTTATATTATAGTAACCCAAATATTCTCCGCTCTTCATTCTTTATTTTGCTAAAGGATTGAATGAATTGAGTTTCTTAAAATAAATTGATAATGATCAAAGACAGAAACTTTAAATTATACAATGGTTATTAAACTTTGAGTAACATTGATATATTTATCAAACTAAAATAATATTAATAAACAATTATAAAAAGAGCATTTTCACAGCACACACATATGACATTTATGTTGTATATATACTTATTCTAAGAGCTAGTAATGAACAAATACTTTGTGTGCTTTAGTAATGTGGCAATATAGGAGATCCAAAAATAAAAGTTCCAGACCAATTCTCAAAAAAAAAAAAAAAAAACTGAGTTCAGATTGATTGAATGGAACTAACTGTTAAATGCCCAGTCCACCATTAGATTGTCTAAACATCACATGATTACTCATACAATTATTTATTATAGATTAAATAAAAATAAATAGCCCTTACTAAGAGAGACTTATCATTGGAATGAAAAATTCCATATATATTCATATATATTGCTAGAAGAGATGATAATAGATGGACAATTGAAATCTTAAACTGGATTCCAAGAGATTGTAAAAGACCCAGAAAGAGATCAATGTGAGATAGATGGATAAAATAAGAAAGTATGCAGGGGTGATGTGGAGAAAAGAAGCTAAAGATCGGAGAAGGTGGATTAAACTTGGAAAGACCTTTATCCTGCAGTGGATTGATAATGGTTGATGATGATGATATTTATATAGTTTTACAAATTTATTCCAGTATATTTCCCATTTTGTTTTAAGGGGGTGAGGGGTATATTTACTTGTTTGTTATATACACAAATAAATAAAAATATAAAATAAAAATACAAAGACTAATTGGGCACTTATTAATATTTAGGGAATTTGTAAAATAGCTAAATATCTTTTTCCATTAATGTTGATATTATAGCAATTATTTAATCTTCAGAAAAATGATCCTTAAGAAATATTATGGCCTGTGGAACATAGGTTCTCAAAACTCTGGATCACCTATTCTTCCAAAAAAAAAAAATCAAACTTACAAATTTCAACTATTTACATAATTTGTGTATGTCAATATTTTGTAAATACATAAAAGCAGTCAATACTTAAATAATATTAATATCAATAACAATCAATAATCTCAATTTGCTGATAAGGCTGTCTTCTTTTTACAATAAAGGTGGATACCCACTTATATCTGTGATCCAATATGGTTATATGCACACTGTAAGATTGCAGCTTGACTACAGAGAGTGAGATTATTAATTCAATGAAGTTTAAATAAACCTCATTAAACAGGCATATATAACCTATTGTAAAAGCAAACTTGTAATCAATATTCAAGAATACCTTTCAAATTCTTGAAACTATACATTACTTTGATAATGAAGCTAATAATCCTCAAGGTAAATATTGTTTAATGGCAAAATAACGTTTACTTATCAAAATAAACGCTTCTCAAATAAACTTTTATCTTATTTTCATTTTTATATTAAAAAAAAACACATCTAAAATTATTACTTTCCCCATTCATAAACATAAACTTTTTTGGGTAGATAGTAGTGCTTCTTAGCTTAAAGACATTCTCTTGTGACTATTTGTAATATTCATTTGTTGATTTTGTGTGTAAAAAGGAAAACTAAATATTAATTTCAATTAAAATCTCTGGATATCAATATTGTACAGAGAATCTAATACAAAAGGTCAGATGATTGACTTTCAAGGGAAGTTTTAGTATTTCAATGTAGCCATTTTGAATTTTGAAAATGACCGTCTTCCATAATTAGTTTATGTAACTTCAATCTTTTAAAAACTTTCCTTGAAAAAATGTAATTCAAAATAAATACATACAAAATATTTATAAAGAAAAACATGGTTTAATACTTTAAGCCAATAAACATCACATGACCACCACTTCTTAAGCTTGTGTATAACTGTTGTCACTGTGTGTGGCAATACATATAGTGAGTTTTGCCTGTTTAATACTTTAACAGCATGGTATGCTATGAATATGATTACCAGTTAGACTAAAGCATACTCCAAGCTTTTCTTTATATATATTTTGTATGTATTTATTTTGAATAATTAGTTTATGTATTTATCATTATTTTTACAAAATATTTGTAAAATATTTATTTTTTGATAAGAATATTATGTTTAGACTCAGATTTTATTTGAAAATATTTATTTTTAGAAGAATATAAGAAAAATGAAATAATGTAAAGCGGTAAGTTGGTAGTTAAAAAATAAAAATATTACTATAAACATTTTAACTTCATTTTTTATCAATTTTTAAAATAGTTATAAGTAAAAATTTAAATTTTAAATCATAATTTTGTTGTTGTATATATATATTTTTTATAAAAAAAATTGTTTTTATTCCAAATACATTTTTATTACCAGGTGGTAGGTTGGGGGTTATGTGATCTATTTTTCTGACTATATACTTCATTTTATTACATTTTTTTGTGTTTGCAAAACTGACATTATTTTTAAAAATATTTTTTTTAATTTTTAAACTTATACTTGTAATATCCAAATGCCTACTAAAAGCTGTGAAAAAAAAGATGGATCATCATATCATTTTGAATAAAGTCTTTGAATTTATAAAAAAAAAATTACAATATAGCTGTCAAGATATCACAAAATGTTTGCAAGAAAAAGTTCAAAAATGCTTATTATGTTTTTTCAAGTATTTATAAATATTGCTAATGTATTTTTTAACATAACTTCAAGTTCTAAAAAAAATTGGATTTTTTATATCTTTAATTGAACAAATCATTTTTATTTTTATTATTTTATAAATGATTTTGCTGCTATATTTATTAATACTACCAATACAATAACTGATTTTCTAGATATATGTTACTGATAAGAATATAAAAAATATACAATAGTTCTTTATTTTATGAAAACATTATTTTCTATTATCTCATATGATTATTATCAAGGATTTCTAAAAAAGAAAATATAAAATATAAAAATGTGACAAAATAATAGCAAATTAAATGTATTTCTTTTATTTTATTTATTATCATTTTTGTCATATTTTAAAACTTTATGTGTTTTTTGAAAAGTGTTGTATATAATTTGCATGAAAGTTTGTTGGTGATATGTTAGATGTGATAATATGTTGGACTATTTCCAACATCTATCAGTAAATGTTGAATGTATACAAAATTTTAAACTTATAATTTTTTCAAATACAAACAACTTTTTAGTAACAACACATAAATAGACTACACACATTTTGAATAGAATTAGTCTCCACTCTTCTTCAGGTATTTCTGCCCTGATCAGTGACAGTATTGGCATAGAAGTCTAACTCACACCTTTAGATTCTTGAATATCAAGTTTTAGGTTAGTAATTACACATTTTGAGTAGTATTATTCTATATCTTTCTTCAGGTGTTGCTGGTCTGACCAGTGATAGTATTAGCATAGGAGTCAAACTCACACCTTTAGATTCTTGAATATCAAGTTTTAGGTTAGTAATTACACATTTTGAGTAGTATTATTCTATATCTTTCTTCAGGTGTTGCTGGTCTGACCAGTGACAGTATTAGCATAGGAGTCAAACTCACACCTTTAGATTCTTGAATATCAAGTTTTAGGTTAGTAATTATACATTTTGAAGTAGTATTATTCTATATCTTTCTTCAGGTGTTGCTGGTCTGACCAGTGACAGTATTAGCATAGGAGTCAAACTCGCACCTTTAGATTCTTGAATATCAAGTTTTAGGTTAATAATTACAGAGTGATATTCTTCTCTATTCTTCTTCAGATGTTGCGGGTCTGATAGTGACAGTAGTGGCATAGGAATTGAACTCACACTTTTAGATTGTCAAATATTAAATTTCAGGCAAACACTCTAACCATCTTGACCTATTGGTTTAATGCAAAATAATAGGGTTTTATAAATAAATACAAGTTTTTAAAAGGAAAGTGTGAAAAAAAATGTATATTTTTATGGGCATTATTTTTAAATGAATGTAATAAAAAGAGATGTATACATTTTAATATTATTGATAGATAATCTTACATCAGCAATATGTCTACTTTGGTACACAGTTCAATCTCCATTAATTTCTATCTGGATTATCTGGAGTTTAAACATGCCTGGCATGGCAACAAAAGTTTAATGACATTTTTCTTTCAACAGAATTATTAATTTAATACATATTTTAATGTTGAAATTCAAGGATATTTATATTTTGACAAAATATCTAATTATGAAAGTTTGCATAGATTTTATAAAATTTTGAAAATACTCTTAATATTAGCAAAAAAAAGAGGAAAATTTAAAGTTATCTGAAATTTCAATTCTATCCTACTGTCATAAAAATTAAATATATATTTTTTTATTTCCAACAGGACAATCAAAGCCTATCACTTTTCTTAGATGATAATTTTTCAGAAATTCTTTTTGACATAGATTATTAAATAATCAAAAAATTCGGTAATAAACTTTTTTTCAAAGATAGTCATCTTTGACCACAATATAACTCATATATATATATATATATGTCAAATGCGTTAACCGGGAAGCGAACCCAGGCTAGCTACTTGGAAGGCAGCTATGTTAACCACTAGGCCACCAACGCTTGATACAATGTAGATCTTTGTATTTTTTAATTTCGAGTACTCCACTTTTCTTATATAGAGAATAAAGATTTCGGATTACATTGGATTTGTCATAAAACTGCCAATGCACTAATCATACAACTTTTACCATTGGGTAAATATGTTTTCACCCACAAATAGTTGGTTCATTTTATTCTTTAATTTTAGTTATTAATTAAATTATTCAAATTTTATTTTAAAGAGTTTTTTATGCCTTAGAAAATGCTTACTGTCATTACTGATGAATATTAGAAATATGTAAAAATAGCTCAACACCATTATTGACTATAAAAACTTTCATTCATATATAAAAATAATTTAACAAATTATAAACAATCTATAAATACTTTCTTCACGCAAAAAAAAGAGTAGGATAGAAAAACAAAATTTTTCACGCAATCTATTTAATGATAATCTTTACACTTATCAATGTGTAGAAATACAGATCATAAAAAAGTGTTTATATGTAATATTTAAACCATTCATAGATAAATACAAAAGATAAAAATCTAATTAAAACAACATCCCTCAAAAACACATTTTTCAAAAGCAAAATAAACTTTTAACTTAACAAGACAGGATTACAACAATCTTCATATATGAATCAAGTAATTGAAATTAATTTTAATTAGTTAAATCAATGAAGATACATAAAAATCTGTTTATTTTTTTTGGTTTCATAACTTTAACTTGCTACAAGACAAAAAAATCTATACTTATAGAGATCAAAGAAAAGAAAAAAATAATTGTTTCATATGAGTGGATTAATTAAAGAACATTTTCTTTAAGTCCAAATACACAATAATAGTATTTTACAAATCAAAATCTCATAGAACCTGTCAAGCATTGGTGGTCGAGAGGTCAGTGACAGCTGCTTTACAAGCAGTTGTCACGGGTTAGCGGGTTCGCTTCCCGGCTGATGCTATGACACATGGGGAAAAAAAAATCTCATAGAATCATTTTAATAAATTTGTAAACAACGCCGTCCTTCTGGAATCAATAGTAATTTAACAAGATAAAGAATAGTCCATCATTATATGATAAATCAATCAGATTGACATTTGAAAGATAATTAATGTGATCAGCTTCATTAAATATTCATCAAACTAGTTTCAGCTTCAAATAATAATCATGATTTAAATAATATTTAATTAACATATAAATAAATTATGGTTATTAGGTATGTAGTACTTTAGGATATAAAATTTACTCACAGAAGAACTAAGTTTAAATACATGTATAATAATAGTTTATAAGTCAGACCGTCTTTAATATATGTCAACAAAATGTCATCTTCAGAGTGGAAGATTATCTGTGTCCAATTCTCTTAATTTTGTGCAGCTTTAACTTTAAAATAAGAAAACATAAAATGTATTCCATATATCACTAAAAAAAAAAAGTCACAGTTCCTTACAAGCAGTTGTCTCAGGTTAGCAGGTTCGCTTCCAGGCCAATGCTATAACAAATGAAAAAAAAAAATTGGTAAAACAAAAAGATATTCATTGATATATTTAATCAAAAATTGATTGATTTAATGACATATATTATCATATTTAGATAAAAATATAAATATAACTTGATTTATAATGGACCTATATTCTGTCAGTTTGGCCATAAGTTCATTATCATTGAAATGAACTTAGTTGCAAACTATCATATAGAATGTTATATTTTTGCTTTAAAGAAAGACTTTAAACAATAATACCTATAAATAATCAATACATGTAAGAGAGCTTTTTATTATAGATAAATACAATGCAGTTTTTTTTATAAAGAAACATTATTTATTAAAGTTATAACAACTTAATGATATATGATCTAAGTGAAAGAGTAAATATTTTTTGATTTTTATAAAATATTATGAAATCTATATGTAAGAAATGCCTATACCCATAGCTAACCAATTTATTTTGTTTTGATAGAATTTTTTTTTGTATCTGTCATGTGATTTTGGGTGGATAATAAATATATGGTTATAACTTATCATATCTCAAAAAGATTGGTTATTATGAGCTATAATTAATTTAAATAAATATTTTTTGAATTCAAACTCATTAAAAAAAACAAAATAAATATATATACACACAATATTTTAAAAATAAATTTAAAAAATAGATCAATAAATATATGTAAAATAATAAGCCTAACTAATATGAGTACTATGTTTCTATTTTGTCTTTTTTTATAATTGTTTCATTTAATTCATGATTTTAAATTTTTCAAAGAAATTTGTAATTGAAAATTTTAATTAAGAATTTTTTTAAAAAATAATTTCTGTAGTAGATCTTTTGTTAAAAAGAGAGAGAGAGAAAGATAGAGAATAAACTATAAGTAAAGAAAAAAAAGTTAAATAAACTGATATATATTTTTCAAAAGAAATTACAAGAAAGGAAATAATCAATGAATACTTATTTCTAAAAACATACTTCACAATATAAAGATAAGTTTAAAATACAAAATTTATTACTTCTATATACTATATTTAATATCTATTAATATTAATAGTTATCTTTTTTAATATTTGCATTTAAGTTTCAGTATATATGAAGTAAAAGACCCAGAAGTAGACTGTATATGGATGGATGAAATAAGTAAGTGTGCAGTGGTGATGTGGAGAAGAGAGATTAGAGATTGGAGAAGATGGATTGAACTTGGAAAGACTTTCATCTTGCAGTGGATTGATAATGGTTGACAGTGATGATATATGAAATTAATGAAAGAAGTTAAAAGGCATATTGTTGAATTATTGTTGTATGATCCCTAAACTTTGAAAAACCATTAATATAGAAAGGTCAGGAAATCAAAAGCACCTGATTAAGTAAATTATATAACTAAATTATTTATTTATTATATTGTTGGAATATATCTATTATTCTGTCAAGGCAAAAGATACTCAAATTTTTCATATTTTGCAAAGGAAAAATAATATGAATACATAATATCCTTTGACCAATACTCTAAATTAACAGCTTACTGTCTTTAAAGTCACTTTATCCTTTTAATAAAATCATATTTTGATCTTATGTGGTACCTTTTTATTTACATTACTATTTCTATCTGCTAATCAATATTACCATCAATATTAATCTCCTATGTGTATCATTTCCATCCACATTTGTACTCCATCATTATAAATCAATATCCATGACACATTTTCAGCACAAAGTTTTAATCAATTAATTTATTTTAATCTCCAACTATTTTCTAGTCATGTATCTAATCTTCTAATACCATTTACCAATGTAATCTAATGAACATTTGATTTTTAAACTATTCTCAACAATGTGAAACATCTTCAAAGTACTTATGATAAATCAATGATTTAAATATAAAACTGTCTTGCAAACATTAAAGATACATTAAAATTTAATCTCAAATCTTTGCTTTAGGGAACAGTTAATTCTATTTATTCTTTTCCAGAACCAACTATCATAAAACATTAGTAATCAATAAACATTACATGGCAAGTTTTTTAAAATATTTTCAGTCATTTGATTACATATTGGATATGCAGCAAGTAAATTTAGTGTTAGCAATTAATGTCCATAAAGTACTGAAATTTCCCATACATGGCTCTGAAGGAAAATAAATAGAATGAATTTTAATGCTAAAAGAAAATGTTAAATTTAAATAAAGAGAGTTGTATAATGTTTTGTTTGTAAATATTTATATTAGCTATAAATTGATTTAAATCTTGAAGGATTGGAATATTAATTTTTGTTTTGAAGTTTTTAATAAAGATATAACTATTGCTGGATTTTATAAAATTGTTTCATAAGATTTACTTTAAATATGGAAACCCATTTTCCTCATGCATCAAATATTTAGACATTAGCAGTCTCTTTTCTCAACTATTCTAGCGGCAGAAAAGAAACCATTGATCATTAGATGACTGTAATTTAATACAACCTCCAGGTCATTTTCTGTTTTTTGCCTTTATCTATGAGGACTTGATACTTAAAACTAAATTTAATGCAATTACTCACTTGAAAACCATTCTTAACTCCCTTTCTTTACTATTTTAAATTAATATTCTAAAATTAAAATATCATTGTTGTTCAAAAAGAGTTAAAGATGGATCCTAAATGAGTAACTGCTTAAGTTCCACCTTTGAATTCTAAGACCTCACAAGCAAAAGCAGAAACAGTTCAGGGATGGGATTAAATCACACTAGGATATGGTAAACACTGATGACTCAGGTATCATTAGAATAATAGATGAATGGATTATTCTTGTTTATATGGTATACTAAGATCTAGGTGTTGACTTACTTCTCTGATATTTAAAGTTCAAATCAGACATACCTAAGTATTTAACATCACAATCATTTTTATTATAAAAGAACATTCCCATTAATTTATGAATTATATCATACATCATTGTACTGAATTATTTCAATCAACATCAAGTTTATATAAAGTATTAAATTATGCTGCTCCATTATTTGCTTGCTTTGATCCCACTGTACTTATTGAGTAGCTTTCTTGCAATTTTTGAATTAAGAACAATAATAACAATAAAGAGTTGTTCCAGTACATCCCACAGTAAAAGCACAGCACTCCATTGCCAAAGAGCATATCGATTCATAAATATTTATGAAAATTTAATTTTATTGCGGTCTATATTGTCTCTGCCTTATTATGTATTCAAAGTTTGCAGAGCCCTTTATGATTCTGTTTTTATCCATGAAGTTATTTTATATTCCAAACAGCAATATAAATTTAGATCAGGTTGCAGTTCAGATTAATTTAAGGCAACATTGATCTTGCAAACTAGCAAAATCTCCTGTAATGTTCAACCAGAAAATAACATCTAGGTCTTGATATCATATGGCTATCAATTACATAAGATAGTTTCAAACATAATATTTCTAAAGGTTTTAGTGAATTTATCATTATTAATGAACATATAATAATCTTCAAAAATTGATGCTTTAATCCATTTCTTCACAAATAATATCTATGCCCTATAGAAATGAAAGCTCCTATATGGATCTTTCCAAGGTTCATGCAGATTTAATAAATGAAACAAATTTTAAAATCAATGATACTATAACGATGCAAAAGAAAGTGAAGACCGAATCTAACCGCAATCTGCACTACAAGGGCGCCATCTAGGCATCTGAACCTAGAAAAATTTATAAAGTAGGCAGATACGTGCTGTTAAGATTCCACTTTATTTATATTTAGACGGTTAGCCCATTGTCACTAGCTCAGGGAGTAGCAGAGATAATAAAATATAACTTTATATCTTAAATATAAAAAAATAAAAGCCACTGCCAGAAATTAACACATAAAAATAATTATTTATGCACATATAAATTTTGAATCATTTTAAATTTTGAGGAATAGATTTAACATTTAGATTTTTATATTAACTTTTAATTTTACATTTAAATAGATTGCAATGAGTTTAATATTTTATTTAGAGGGTCGAGTATAAATAGACTACATAGATCTGCATTTGAAAAGAAAATATTCTATCCCCTATTTAACCTTAGGCCAAAAGTTCGCAGTCAAACCGGTGTCAATCCATCTGATACATTTATGTATTCAATGTAGCATGAAAATACAACAGCACATATATACTATACTGTCAGGGATGGACATCTGAACAGTATAGTTAGAGAAGACATTGACTCTTGACCAATACAGGAATGTTACATCTGTATGGCAAGAACAATAAAATAAAAACTCCATAGGAAGGGACCGTGGTCCTTTTTGCCAACTTACAATCCCATCCATAGTCAAAGGGTTGCTGCGGTGTATACAGCAATTCTGCACATAGCGAAACTCATACTACATCTACTAATTACACAAATATATCCAATCCATTGACCTAATTCAACTACGAAACGAATAACCTAAGATTACCCTCCCTTAATATAACTTTACAAAACTATATAGTCATTCACGCCTGACTTAAATTTAACATTTAGATACATTCACACAGATGAATTTTATAAAATTTGTTTATAATGTTGAGTATAGATCAGCTGCATAGATTCCACGGTTAAAAACATTCCAAAATAAACATAACCAATCAAAATATAAAGTCATCGATAATGTCAATTGCAAAGGGAATACAAGAAACCCAATAGCATTCATCATAAGATGCCGCAGTGACATCGATGACCTATATATTCTAATCGAATATGAAAACCACAACATAATTAACCGCTAACGAATCCATGCAATGTCCATACCCAACTTAAATTTCATCATTTAAAATTTATTAATACAAATAAAAATAATAAAATGGAAATGATTTTTTTTTTAGCAAACAACTGTAAAAATTAAACATTTATAATTAATTTGAAACATAAGTCAGAGAAAAGTTCTTTTTTTAAAAATTTAGATTAACTGATCAAATCTTTAAAGTTCTTAATTACTTCAGATTTTAAAATTGTTCAGTTCAATTGCTTATGGTAGAAGAGTCCAGGTTCCTGTTGGCAATTCCCACGAAGACTTTCATGGAAGACTGGTCAGCATTAGCTGGTTCCATTCTGGTATCACAGTCTTTTCATTTTTAAAATAAGTGAGAGAGAACGACAAGTGTGTCTTATCATTTGTTTCACCAAAACAAGCTGGAAACTGACTGGAACTCAATATTTTTCTTTTTATAGTAAATCTCCAGATTGAACGAACAAAGACATCACTAATGCAAATTTTCGTTAAGGTCCGAGAGGCTTGGTGCTTCCATTGGTCAAGCTAAATTCTCTTTATTCTCTTATCTAATTTTCATCTGACTTTTTAATTACACAAGAGCCCCAAGGCTAGCTTGCTTTTCAATTAATAAACAATCATTTCCATTTCACAGATTACATGAATTAATTAATACCTGTTTTTATTTTTACTTATGTTATTTCTTTATTAAAATATTTTTATATTTAAATCTTGTATTTTTTTATAAAAAAAGTACATTCAAATACTTTTTTTATTTATAAAAAAAAATATTTTTAAAGTTTTGCATCTGTGCGAATATATATACTATAACGATCGAAATGAAAGTGAAGATCGAATCTAACCGCAAACTACGATATCTGCTCTACGGGGTGCCATCTAGGCATTTAAACCTAGAAAAATTTATAGAGTAGGCAGATATGCGCTGTTAAGATTCCATTTTATTTAAATATTCAGATCATTAGCCCAAGTCATGAGCTCAGTGGAGTAGCAGAGATAATAAAATATAAATTTTATATCTTAAATATAAAAGAATAAAAGCCACTGCCAGAAATTAACACATAAAAATATTTATTTACGCACATATAAAATAACATTTAAATTTTGAGGAATAAATTCAACATTTTAGATTTTTCTATTAATCTTTAGTTTTACATTTAAGTAAATTACAACCATGAGTTTAATATTTATTTAGTGAGTCGAGTATGAATAGACTACATAGATCTGCATTTGAAAAGAAAATATTCTTCCCTGATTTAACCTTAGGCAACAAATTTCGCAATCAAACCGGCGCCAATCCATCTGATACATCTATGTATTCAATGTAGCATGAAAATACGACAACACAAAATACTATACTGTCAGGAATGTACATCTGATCAGTAAGTAGAATTAGAGAAGACATTGTCTCTCCACCAACAGGAATGTTACATCTGTTGGTGAGTAGAACAATAAACATAAACTCCATAGGAATGGACTGCGGTCCTTTGCCGTCTTACAAACCCATCCATAGGCAAACAGAAGGTGTGTGGCGTATATATATAATCCTGCCCATAGCAGATCTCATACTACATCTACAATTACACAAATATATCCAATCCATTGAACCAATTCAACTACGAAAGGAATAACCTAAGATTACCCTCCCTTAATATAACTTTACAAAACTATATAGCCATTCACGCCCGACTTAAATTTAACATATAAATACATTCGCACAGATTATTTTTATACAATTTGTTTTATAATGTCGAGTATAGATCGGCTGCCTAGATTCCACGGTCAAAAACATTCCAAATTAAACACAAACGATCAAAATACAAAGTCAATCGATAACGTCAATTGCTGAGGAAATACAGGAGACCCTTTGGTGTTCATCATAAGACACCGCAGTGATATGTTGACTTATATATTCTAATCGACTGTGAAAACCACAACATAATCAACTGCTAACAAATCTATGCAACGTCTATACCCAATTTAAATGTAATGCGTTTAATAATTTCTACAATAAATATTACTACAAATAAAAATAATAAAATGGAAATGATTTTAGCAAAACTTAACTATATAAATTTAAACAATCAATTATTAATTTGAAAATCAAATAAGAGTTCATTTTAAATTTTAAATTAGCTGAATCTTTAAAAAAAACAATGACAAAAGTTCTTAATTACTTTTTTTTTTTGTTGTTAATTTGTAAAGTTCATAGCTCACGGTAGAAGAGTCCAGGTTTCTGCTTTTAATTTCTGCAACGCCTCCATTGGAAGATAATGTTCTGGAGATGGCAATAGCTGGTTCAAGGCATCACAGTCATTTCATTTTTTTTTAATAGAGAGTGTGGTATGTGCGTCCTACCACATCTCTCAAACACAAAATGCTGGAACTGTCAGAAAAAACTGTATTTCCCTTTTTATATTATCCACACAGATTCAATCAACAAAATGTCACTAATCCATCACTTTCATTAGGGTCTGAGCCAAGGCTTAGTGCTTCTATTGGTCAAGCTAATTTCTCTTTATTTTCTTATCTATCTTTCATCAGATCATTTTAATTATACAAGAGCCCAAGGCTAGCTTGCTTTTCAAACAATTTATAAACAATCATTTCCATTTACAGATTACAAGAATTAATTAATACTTGTTTTTATTTTTAAATCTTGTACTTTTTTTTTTTTTTATAAAAAAGTATGTTCAAATACTTATTTATTTGTTTTTTTTAAAAAAAAAATTTTTAAAGTTTGGCATCTGTGCGAATGTATATACGTTTAACAAACATTTTAATTTTAGCGTTTAGTTTTTTACTTTTATTTGCGAACTTTTAAGTTTTTATTTTAAATTAATGTAACGACATATTTATATATCGTTACAATATGTTTAACAAACATTTTAATTTTAGCGTTTAGTTTTTTTAATACATTTATTTTTATTTGCGAACTTAAAAGTTTTTATTTCAATTTAATGTAATGGCATATTTATATATCGTTACAATAATTTAGTCACAAATAAGTCCAATGTCTGAATATCTACTCCAATCATAGTTTTATCAATTTCTTTTACAATAATAAGCTAATGAGATATTATTTTATATAGTACTATGTTTATTTATGTAATAGTAATACTAGCGATTAAGCCAATGCACATGTGCTTTAAAGAGATTATATAAATGAATACTCAGTTTTTTCCAGACACAAGATATAGTATTTTAGAAAGAATGGAATGAATCCACCCATTCTTTCTGACCCAAACATTTATGTATGGGAAAATCTTAAGTGTGTGGAAATAAGAGTGTGAGATGTTACACGATCATTTTAAATTACATTTGTTAAGTTTGAACGAATGACACTTTGCAAAATCTTTACAATTTATGAATTGTCATTCTTTAGTATTACTGTTACATAAATAAACATAGTGCTATATAAAATAATATCTCATTATATATGTTTAATTTCATCTAAAGAATGACGGTTCGTAAATTGTAAAGATTTCGCAAAGTGTCATTGGTTCAAACTTAACAAATGTAATTTAAAGTGATCATGTAACATCTCACACTCTTATTTCCACACACTTAAGATTCGCCCATACATAAACGTTTGGGTCGGAAAGAATGGGTGGATTCATTCCATTCTTTCTAAAATACTATATCTCGTGTCTGGAAAAATTGAGTATTCATTTATATAATCTCTAAAGCGCATGTGCATTGGCTTAATCACTAGTATTACTATTAAATAATAAGCTAAGTAAGGTCAGCAAGTTTAACTTAGATCCAGTTTGTTACCACAGAAATGTTGATAAGGAGAAAGTGATGATTTGTTGAACATATACTTCAATCTAAGTTGTCATCATTGAAATGTTGATAAAAGAAAGGTACTAATCTTTTTGAAACATATTGATACTTCCATCAATTATAGAATTTTGTCTTGAATTAACTAGTAATAGCATTTAACTTTCAGCCTTCTAATAACTGCATTGTTCTTCCTGCATTACAATGAATACAGATCGCAGAAAGAGGAATGGTTTTTGACACTAGAAAGTCAAGGTAAAATGTAATGTGGTATCAATTTTATCAGTGCATGCAAATGCTTATAGAATTTGTAATTAAATAGTACATTAGCTATCAATAGTCTTAACAAGTTTCAAAATATAGTATTTTAATTTATTAATTTTCTCATAAGAATTATAAAAGACATTGAATAACTTTTCCCAAAGTATAACTTGTCATTCTTATATTCTCAAACTGTAATTCCTCATATAAATGATGACTATTTATACTATTTAGCATAATATAATGATATTACAAACAACATATCCTTCATATATAATAAAAGGATATAAAAGAGAAGTGACTCAATAGTTTCACCAATGAAAAAAATGTTCAGTTAAATCACATGTTGTGTGGTAGCAAGAATAGCCAGTATTTTAGATTAGTTGAAAAACTGAAGCTATTTTGGAACATAAGAATAATGGCATTTTTTATATTAGCTGAGATATGACTATAATGTTATAAGATCATTTAACATGGAAATTGTTATTTCTGCGATATAAAAAAACATATAATATTAATATCATTTTATGTTCTTTATTACTTTTTAAAATGCTTTTTATTAACCCACTACTGACAATTTCGATTGCTCTAGCAATCTTCTTCAGAACTTCTACTTAAGTTTTTTGCTTATATTTGATAATATAAGTAGAAGTTCTGAAGAAGATTGCTGGGGCAATTAAAATTATTGATAGTGGGTTATAAAAAGCATTGTAAAAAGTAATAAAGAACATTAAATGAGAATATTATATGGATTTGGCAATGCAATAAGATAAAATTATAATACTTAATAAAAAAGATAAAGAATGCTGGAAATAGAGTTAAATAAGAAGTAAGAAGAAACATTGATATAGAGTTAAGATTAGAAAATATAAGTAGAAGTTCTGAAGAAGATTGGTTCTTGGACTTGCTACAATCATGAATATAATTATCTTCTATAAACAGGTTTATTTGTTGTTAGTTTAATGTTAATTTTATTCTCTCAATAATTCTTATTGGTTGATAGTAAACAGTTTTAATAAATTTTAAATATATCCATTTATTTTTCAAATTATTAATAAAAAAAATGATTCATTTGATTTTAACCAGGAATCCGATACCGGATTCCAACCGGATAGATTGCTAGAAACAATAGGATAAAATAACAAACATAATTAAAGTGAACTATTACAATATAATAACTATTATAATACATATAATTATAAAAATTATTTATTTAATAATTAGTTTTTTAAAATAATATAATAGTTCATTATCTTTTAATAGGTGCGTCTTAACGAGAAAGTTGAGACTATTTCTTTACACAATTCTCAAAATCAGAAAAGCAATTTGAAGTTGTCATTTAATCTTATTTTTAATAAATTGCACTGTAGAAAATGTAGTTTGACTTACATAAACAGATCCAAAAAAGGATTTAAACTTCAATGCACAATTTTTTAATATTGGATATTTTTGTACATCAACTAATTTCCAAATTTTTCCCCTCCATCTTCATTGCTTTCAAAGTAACATAATTTTCTAATTCTATAATTTCTAATTCTAAATTTTCAACATTTGCTGTGCTAAATTTATTTAATTCTGCACTCCAAGTAGTAATGTCAACATTATTCATTGGATTTTTAAAGAAAAATAAAATCGATTTTAAGTTATTAAATTGACGCAATCAGTTCCTAAACTTCATTAGTTAATTTTGTTAATTCATTGACATACACTTTTGTTTTTTTCTGGAAATATTTTCGACATATTTGGAAAATGCTTTTAGGAATTTTTTAGCTAATTCAAACTCCAAAGAGTTAATTTATCTTTAAATGCTTTAATAGCACTTATCATATCTACAAAATCTTTATTTTCACGTTGGAGTTCAATATTTAACTGGTTTATGATTCATCTTTTCTATATAAGGTTGCAAATTCTTTGCTATTACCCATTACCTCTGGAACTTCATCAGTTATTATTTAAGATAAAGGAAGTTTTCATTCCAAAATAATACTTTTAAAAATTTGAAAAATAACTTCACATCATGTTCTTTTCTTCATTGGCAAAAGACAAAACATTTATTCTTTCACAGAATAATCTTCAAAAACCATTCTAAAACTATTTTTATTGTCAATGTTAATCGAGATTTCCCGTTACATCTAAAGATTCACCCATTTGAAGCAAATACCAAGAGCATTTATCCATATCAGTATCAATATCTTTCAATATCTATCAATATCTTTGATATTGGCAGATATTTCAGTTCTTCTTTTCATTGTATTCCGTGATAATTTTAAATTGTTTATTGCAGTGAGATTGCTCGTTAGTTAGAGAAAATATTGAAGAGGAAATCGGCACCAGATAGTAAAGCATCTATAAATAATTCCCCAAGTACCGTTTTTTTTTTTTTTTCAAACTATTTATTTTCTTTTTTCTAATATCACATCGAGGCATCTATTTTTGATTGAAGTTTTTATGTCCTAATTTAGAATGCCTTTAAATATTATGTTTTAATTATTACGTTACTGTTACACAAGCATGCCCCTTTATTTCCACAAACCCTCAGTCGCGTTAGTGGATTATATTAATAATTTTTATTAGTCATTCATTAGACTAGATTATCCATTTAGAAATATTTTATTCATTATGTCAATGGATTCTTTTTTAAAAATACTACAAACAAGTAGTTTTAGCAATAAATTATCATAAATTCACAAACTATTAGAAACACCTATTCGGCAAATGACGTGTGCAATATCAAGTCATTAATCTCAATTGACTTACCGGATTACAAATTCTCAAAAGACATACAGTTGATTTTGCGCACGCATCACAATAGTAAGAGGGATAGTAAGAGACATCTGAGAAAAAAAACTAGTTAAGGCAACAACAATACTTGATTATATAGTAATATTTTTATTATTTAATTATCTTTACATATTAAAAAAAGGTTGAGAAGTGATGTTTAATATATATATTTTTTAGATGATTGGGTCACGGATGCTTAGAAAACCAATCATAGGCGCATAAGCGCCTGCCGGCGCGTAGTTGGCCACTCCTGCTATATACTATTTAGAAATTATTTCATGAACGTTAAGTCTGTTTGCAAGCAAAAATAAAAATTGCAGAAAATGTTTAAATATAAAATCATTTTACCGTATTTTTTTTCACATTTGTAAATAATGTTTAAAAATTATAACATAATCGTATCACGTTCTACAAAATACTTGTATCTTATGCTCAATTTAGCATTAAACTTTATAAACAAAAATTTCTGTTGTATACTTTATATTTGTCATTTATTATAAAAGTTGATACTTCTTCTCATGTATCATAACATCAGCCAAGAAGCGAACCCACTAACCTGGGACAACTGCTTGTGAAGCAGCCTCGCTGACCTCTCGACCACCAATGCTTAACAAAAGTTGATACTTTCGATTAATTCATTTAATTTTTACAAAATGCTGGTGAATCTTAAACACAGTAACTGGGGCAAAAGCTACGGTAATCAGGTGGAAAGGGCAATACTCCCTGGTATCATTACCTCTATCTAATAATAGCTGAATATCTATTTATTACCTAATGTTGGATGACTATAGACCAATTTCTGAAAGAAAAATTTATTAGCGTGGTGAAATAAAAGAAATTTTAATTCTTTCGTAATTTTGCGATAATTATATCTAATTTTTATATTTATTATTTAATATCATAAACAATTAAATATATAATTAAAGCATAAACATGTGTATGTATAACATTAAAATATTACGTTTTGATTTACAAGCGTCAAACTTTCTCAACTCACAACTTTGGTACAATCATTTTAAACCAGGAATGATCAGATATGAACTTTTCTTTTTTTAATAATGCATAAACATGTGGAATAACTCAAATTTCATTCCTTTTTCATATATTTGATATACAGGCACTCTTCATATACCTAGAGCTTAAATGTAAATATAGGGGATTTGAACTCACTTTCAAGCACCTTTCAACTATCCCCACTATCTCATACCACTGATACACATGACCACACACATGTAGAAAAGATAAATAATCACCAATATATGTATTTCATGCTAAACCAGCACTCACCAATTGTTCCAGATTATCAACTCTCACACACACACATATATAACCAGTGCTTAGTTTATGGTAAGATTGCAAATCTTTTTACTTTAATGGACAGGCTTCAATCTACTCCAACCTTCAACTCTTCAGCCATCCATACCATAGATAATCTGATGATGGAAGCCCAAATCCCATGCTGATGCCAATATTGATGTTATGCCTATGTTGACTTCAAGTGGCTCTGATACCTCATGTATAGAACCTTATCCATTTAAATACATAGAAGAGGGATGAGCAGGATAAGCTTCGGGTATATGAAGAGTGCCTGCATTTCAAATATTATACATTAAGCCTGCATTCTGCCCATCCCTCTTCTATGTATTTAAATGGATAAGGTCCTATACAAGGTCCTATATATGAGGGATCAAAGTGACTTGAAATCAACATGAGCATAACAATATCAGCATCAGCATGGGATTTTGGCTTTCCATCATCAGATTTTCAATGGTATGGATGGCTGAAGAGTTGGAGGTTAGAGTAGATTGAAGCTTGTCCATTAAGTATGAAGATTTTTCTATCTTAATATAAACTGAGCACTGATTATATATATGTGTAAGAGTTGATAATCTGGACCAACTGATGAGTGCTGGTTCAGCACAAAATACATATATTGTTGATTATTTCTTTTCTAAATGTGTGTGGTCATGCATGTCAGTGGTATGAGATAGTGTGGATAGTTGAAAGGTGCTTGAAAGTCTGAGTTTAAATCTCTATATTTCCTTATAATCTTTTTAGATATACTTCAAATCTTCACTCCACCACAAACTTTTGAAACACATGGATAAAGATATATGAAAAAGAAAACCCACAAGATGTGCATTTCCTATAGACTAGCACTCATCTGTTGACCCATTTCCTAAGCTCTTACATGTCTTTGTCAACTGATGTGTTTATTCAGTATGAAATGTGCAGGATCTCATTTCTCGTTTTTAGTTATATGGAGGTTTTATGTGTATTTTAAAAGCATTAAAATAATATGTATATTATTAAAATAATAATTAATAAAAAATATGCATAAAATAATCCAATTTAGAAATTTTTCTTGAAATATTTGCAAATCTGTTCTGTAGCACAGCTGGCAAATTTGAGATCAGATGCAGAACCAGTGGAATGTATTTATAAAGCTTTTCTGAACATATAGTATTGAATTTGCAACATAAAATTTGTAGTTTGCACAACTCACTTTATTATAATTATAATGACACCAGTGGCAGCCTATTCATAGGAGCTGCAGCCCCCCCCCTTCAGTATAAAATTAATGTTTTTGTTCAATTAGTATCATTTTTAAATGTATATATTAAATTTCTATATCACATGATCCCTATCTCTTATACTAGCACATAATTGTTATTAAACAAAGCAAAACTCTCCATTCAGTAGTATAACAATTATGTGCTGGATAAAAGATAGTGATCATGTGATGTTTAGTGGTTTAACACCAATCCTGCCTAATAGGGTAATGGTGGCTATGGTTGTTAAAGAGCCAAAGACACCAAAATGTATGGGTACTGAACTGAGTTCAAACCTATATGACTATATAAGCAATTGAGCTTAGATTGAAAATATTGTTTTCAATTTCATACTCATAGTTTTGTAGTTAGAGTTAAAAGGTGGCTGCTGGGGGGTTGCATTAGATCCTAAGATCTAGTGCAGTGCTCTCAGATTCAAGGCTCCTCACTGATGAAGGCCACAAACCAGAAACTAGTCTGGGGATATTGGGTGAGTAGGCACTAGATAGAGATTTTATGCATAAACCTTCTGGCATCCATTGATTACTCTGGTTGGCACAGGGTGGCACTACTGTATAGAGAGTTTTGCTTTGTTTAAATTACTATGTGTGACATACACAAATGTACAAGTAGAATACGCTAAGTAGTGATTTTTTGTCTCACTTAAAAGTTTGTTTACATCTTCGATTGCCATTCTACTACTATGAATTCTCATAGGTCACCATTGATTTCCATTGTATATGTCAGTTTTATTTGACAATTTAAGATGATTCATTATCATTGTCAACCATTATCAATTCACTGCAGGATGAAGGTCTCTCCAAGTTCAGTCCATCTTCTCCAATGTCTAGCCTTTATTCTCCACATCACCCCTTCATACTTCCTTATTTTATCCATCCATCTCACATGTGAGTTTCTTTCTGTGTCTTTTCAATTTCTTGACATTCAGTTTAAGATTTCAACTGTCCATCTATTCTATTATCATCTCTTCTAGCAATATGTGTTTGTTTTCTTACCAATATATTTCGTTTTTTTATCTTTTTTGTTATTCCTAACATGCATCACTTCATACTTTGTTGGATAGTCTGAAATCATTGTATTGATCTTCTCTTAAATGTCCAAGTCTCAGAACCATAAAAAATAACTAATAAAATACACTTATTAAAAATCTTTATTTTGATCACATAGACATATTTTTTTCCTAATATTAAGTTATTTCTATCAAAAGAACTTCAACCTATTTTAATTAATTTCATCCATTATGTTTCCATCTGTAGTAATAATCTACCGAAGGTAATTGTAATTGTTAATATCTTCTAACTCATTATTATCAATCTTTATTTTTATCTTTTGAAAAAATTTATTGAACATTACTTAAGTTTTTTTAACGTTTACTTTTAGTCCTAGTTTATTTCTTTCATCTGAAAACTCTTGCAATGTTTCCTGAAGCTTTGAAGGATTATTTGCAAAAACAATTACATCATCTGCAAAATTAAATGAATTAAATAATCTCCATTTACTTTTATTCCTTAGCTTTTCATTTTAATCCACTAAATACTTCTTGCAGCACTGCTGTAAAAAGTTTTAGAGATATGGAATTACCCTGTCTTACACCCTTCTCAATGTTAATCTTCCTAATATCATTATGTAATCTAATTGTTGTTGCACTTTTATACCTTCAGAATATGACAATATCCTGGAACTATACTTTGATGATCCAATGCTTTAATCACTGATGAAATGCTTATAGAATCAAATGCCTTTTCATAATCCACAAATCCAATGCATAATGGCTATTCATAGTTACTATCATTTCTATGTTTTCTCTCAATACTTGAATATGATCCACTGTACTAAAACCACTTTTAAATCCAGTTTGTTCTTTTGGTTTGTTGAAATTCAAAGTTCTCTAGATGAGTTATAATTATCTTGATAAATTTTTTTTGTATAAAACTGATAAAAGATTGATAAGTCTGTAATTTCTAGTATGTTCTTTGTCACCTTTTTAAAATATTAATACTGCATTCTTTTAATCATCTGATATATCTTTATCATTTAGATACTTGGTATATAGCTTTGTCAAAAAAATTATATTTCTTCACCTGCTTCTTTTAAGATATCAATTATAATTCAATTATTATCTGAGCTTTTCCCTTCTTGATAAATTTAATTGCATATCTCACTTAATTGTAGGAAGTACTTGTTTCTTACTACTATATAATTCTTGATAGAACTCTTTTACACATTTCATGATGTCATCTCTTTTTAGTAATAATTCCATCTTTTTTTATTGCAGAAATAAGTTTCCTACCAATACCAAAATGTTGTTTTATACTCTTCAGACTTTTATTCTCTATTATAATTCACAATTATACTTCCTTATATCATTATCAACTTTTTTTTACACCATTTTACAAAATTTGAGATATTCAATCCTTTTTAATGCATCATTTTTATACATTTTCATATTTCTTCTTTTCTTCATAAATTCTCTAGTCTCTGTAGAAATTTTATTCGTCAATTGTTGCTTTTTTTACCAACTATCTTTGTTGCAGTTTTAAAAAGTGTATCTGTTATTTTCCTATTAATTTTGTGCAAATCTGAGTCATGTTTAAAATCTATTAATATTTGAAAATAATTTGCAAATTCTAATTTAAATGCATTAGAAATATCACCAGTGAATATTGTTTTTCTTAATGATTTTTGTCTCTCTACTTTTGCATTAACATTTATCTTGCATTTCCTGTGTTGAATTTATTAGGAACATTACAATCTTGAAATGTATATTTTCTGTTAGTCAAAATATAATCCAATTTTGCTGCACCTTCATTTGGATACTTCAATATCCATTTCCTTTTAATATTTTTCTCAAAAAATAAATAAATTACAATATCTTTTCTTTTTCTGCAAAGTCCCAAATTTATGTCCTCTCTCATTTCTATTACCATAATCAAATTTACCTACAGCACTTTCATCTTTCAATTGTTTGCCAATTCTAGCATTAAATTCTCACATAACAATTTTAAAATGTTGTTTGGTCTAATCAAAAACCTTTTGTACATCCATATTAAAATCTTCTATTATTTCATCACTATGAGAACTTGTTGGGAAATAAATATGAATTACTTGTATTTGATATTTGCTATTAAGTTGAATAGTTAATCTTGCCATATGATACATCACTAATCTCTACAATATTGTTCTTTCTTAAAAATGATTGCCAATCAGTATATCTATTTACACCTATAGAATATTAATTTTGACAAACACTAATTAGTAAATTTATGATTAACTAAGGATCTAACAATTTCTAACATACAAAATAATGGGGGGGGGGGTAGCTCCTTATTCAAGATTGGTTGTAGTAATTTGCTACCCCACTGCTCCATTCTCAATAGTGGTAACAGGATGGATTTGAGAACCAAAAGTTTGGATTAATTCATCCTGACATTTTTGTTGTTCCAATAAAAGCAACCAATTATTTTTCTGTGTAGTTTAGTATAGTGGTAGAATAACAAATTCATGAGCTAAAGATTCCTAAATTAAATCTCCATCTCTCATTTTCGAATATCATAAACTGGCAGAGAGAAATATCCATTAAATTATTTTATATCAAAATATTAAATTTACTTATGTTAAAATTAAAGAAATTTAAAATTAAAAATAAACTAACATCAAGATGATTTGGCAAATGATAGGGGCACATCTTAGAGTTATTTATTGATTTTAGTACGTTTGCTTATTTTAATGTTTATACTGAAACCCCAGCTTTCTTTTTGAACATCTCAATTTGTTTTTCCAGTGGCTGGCAGTTTTTTTTAATTGCACAAAATATGTTTGAATTATTAAACTTATTTTAAATCTTTCTGTAAAACTAAAAGCAAAACATATATCATTATAACATTGAGGATGATTAACTTACTATATTTTGTCAAGCATTGGTGGTCGAGAGGTCAGCGACGGCTGCTTCTTTACAAACAGTTGTCCCGGGTTAGCGGATTCGCTTCCCCGCTGATGCTATGACACATGAGAAAAAAAAACAACTTACTATATTTACGTTCTAAATGATAAATAAATTCAAAATGTTTTGTTTTTTAAGTCGGAATCTACTAACAGTTCTATAAGCTACTGAGCAAATGAAATCGTAAGAACTAAGAAGCACTTTCGAAGAAAAATTAAAAACTTGCCACTTGTAATAAAGATGTTTTGAGCGACTTATCAAACCCGAGATAATATTATTGTTTTAAATAATTAAAGATTTACTGAATTTAATATGTAGCATAAACGTTTAATGCGAAAATAAAACAAATAACATTCCATTGTAGATTTCTGACAAAATAAAAAAAGATGTTTTGTAAAATAATTTATTTTCCTATTATTATTTTATATATATATAGTTCATCATATTTTCCATATTTTTACAGCCTCCAATGTTTACTTCCTCGAGGTGATTATAAGAATTACAGTCTCTAGGATTGACTCTGGAGTTGATATGCGTGTACTCTTTAGATTTTAACACCTTTTATCTATTAACTGATAATAAGTAGTTTGTTTAATGTTCTAAATGTTAATATGTATGCACTTTGGACTGATTTCTCTGCGATCCAAAGCTTCACTACCGTAGGTATCAACAAATTTTATTTTATTATAACTATAATCTTTACTTCTTTTCTTTTTATTTTGCTATACAATATAGATCATAGTTCTCTACGAATGAAAGATTAAAAATACTGCAAATTAACTACAGCTTAGCATTGCTAAATAAAGTCAAATTTGTGAGCATAACACAATTGCTATGTTTAGACATTTGTTCTATGTATCTTAATGCTGGGAGCCACATCATAAACATTAAATGAATTTTAAAATGCTTTAATTAATTAAAGATTTTTATTATAGTATTGTGCTAATTAGATGTACAATATTAGACTCGTTATTTAAACTAATACAGTTTATAAAAAAAAAACCGGTCTTTTAAACGAAAAATAAATCCCGTAAATATTGTCTTCCATTTATTCTTCAATATTTGTTTTAACAATTTACCAAGATTATTAACAATCTTTAAACAAATTCAATAATATATAATTTAAAAGCAAAAACAAAGATGATATAAATTTCTTATTATTTAATCCTAAATTTCCGCTTAAACTGGAATTTTTCTCTGATAATTTTTTAGATATTTATAATAGCTTATAAGTTGCGGTGAATCTAATTACACTTTGATCACATAAACTGACACCAAAACTTGAAGATTGGACTTCATTGAGAATATACACGGAAATAATGTTTAAATCATAATTATTAAAGATTAATAAAGCGATAAAAATATTCTACTCAAGTATTCAGTTCGCACTTATTTTATATATGCAGAAGTATAGAATTAGTAAAAGCGATACTTATATCTAAAATAATTTTGCAACGTTTA
The DNA here is from genome assembly GCA_028023455.1 of Epiperipatus broadwayi. Lineage (NCBI taxonomy): Eukaryota > Metazoa > Onychophora > Udeonychophora > Euonychophora > Peripatidae > Epiperipatus > Epiperipatus broadwayi. Next base: position 147,460 of record JAQFVV010006303.1, read on the forward strand.
TGTAATTACATTTAATAATTATGATTTAACTTACCTTTCACTGTTATATCAACTTGCCTTTAGTTAAATCTATTGTGAAATATTTATTCCATCGTAATTAGCCGCTAATCCTAAGCAATTATTAAAACAATATTATTTTCATGTAATTTACTCTCGCATAAATTATAAATTATTATTATACTGAAACAATTTCAAGTTTTTAAAATTCAAATCTTCATTTATCGAAACTAATGCATCGATTTATCACCAAATTCTGACGTTTTATTCCAAAATGAGTTAAATATTTTCAATACTAAACAGCAAAGGAAAGGAAAGGAGACGTAAGCGCCAAGCGTCTAATATCGCGATGTGGTTTAATAGTAACATATTATGCTAACGCCTCAGGTAAAATCTGATCAGTTGATATAACTATTAATAGAAAAATGTTTAACGTACGCACGGGACCGTATCCTATTTTAATCAATTTGAAAAATGCATAAAAATATGTTTTGCTAAATGATTTTACTAAAAGTAATTATTCTTTTAAATTGAACGAAGCAATTTTTATATAAAAATAATTACATAAAAAAAAAAACATGGCTCACGCAATATTACACAACATACCCTTAATACAAAAAATAAAAACACCCTAATTTATTTGTCTCAATTTTAAGTATTTAACCAAGCATATATCATATCTAATTACTGATAATATTTAAAATAAATATACAACAATGAAGTTGTTTTAAAAATTATATATACATATGTGTGTAATCTGCAGTAAAGGAGATTAATTGACTCTAAAGTTTCATTGTAGCAAATGTGATTTCAGTATACAAAACTTGTCAAGTGTTGTTAGCCGAGAGGTCATCGCAGCCGCCTTGTAAGCAAGTAATTGGTTGCAGACGGTTGTGGGTTCGCGTCCCGTCAGATGCTATGACATATGGGGAAAAAAAAACTTTTATGTTGACGCACATGTTTTACGCGTATGAAATAACTATTGTTAGAAGCTACTTTTAAAAAGTTTGAAATTCTAATTCCGTAACAGAAAAAAATAGTAATGAAGATGTCTATACAAAGTAATCTATGAATCATAAATTTTCTTCCACGTGTGTAACATGTCAGTCATTTAGTCTTTTAATTTGACATCTTGCGATATTACCGACCCTGGTGCTCGAACTTTTTATGAACTCCTTAGCAATAAAGCTATATGCCTTTTTAATCTTTTAACTTCTACAGCGAACTTCACTTTTCGAAAGGCTTCTACTCCTTTCCTAATTAAATTTCTTCATTGCATTCTATTTTTGTTTTGTTTATTTATCTTGCATCTCTTCATAGAATATTCTTGAAATAATATTTATATAATGTGGGTTGAATCTCTCGTGAAAATCACGCCGAGCTCGTCATAAAATATGCTTTTTAAAAAAATAAAAATTCTTTACTTTCACGTCAAAAAATGTGCGTTTGCAATAGAATCTGACATAGCATTGAAATATGCATTTATATTATATTGCTAAAAGATATGTCTCATTTCCATACAATAAAATGGAGAAAGGGGAAAGGAAATAGTCATGTATATAATATTAAACAATTTACAACCAAAATGAAACACGTTAGGGTCTGGGTGGCATTTCAGCATTCAAATCTAAAACGCTACCAAAATATTTAAATCAATTCACATTTTTAGTAGATAATAATCCAAATTAAAATTTATAGATTTTCTTTCCATATTGGCTGATAAATACTTGAGATTTTTTTTTTTTTTTTTAAATATAAATTACTACATCAATTTTAACTGAAACACGGGCTTATTATATACCTGTGTCTATATATGCAATATATAGGGTATATGAGCACAGACTTTCACACAACCCACCACTCTCCACTCCATCTCATAACACTAATACACTTGAACACATATATGTTGAAAAGATAAATAATCAGCAATATATGTATTTCATGCTAAACAAGCAATCATCAGTTGGTCCAGATTATCATCTCTACACATACATGCTATAAGTGCTCAGATATATATTAAGATAGCCAATCTTCATACTTTAATGGAAAGGCTTCAATCTACTCCACACTCCAATTCTTCAACTGTCCATACAATTGAAAATCTGATCCTTAGGGTGGCCTTTGAGCATTACATCATCAGATTTTCAATTGGATGGACAGTTGAAGAGTTGGAGTGTGGAGTAGATTGAAGCCTTTCCGTTAAAGTATGAAGATTGTCTATCTTAATATATATATATCTGATCACTTATAGCATATATGTGTAGAGATGATAATCTGGACCAACTGATGATTGCTGGTTTAGCATGAAATACATATATTGGTGATTATTTATCTTTTCAACATATGTGTTCAAGTGTATCAGTATTATGAGATGGAGTGGAGAGTGGTGGGTTGTGTGAAAGTCTGTGCTCATATATCCTATATATTACATCAATTTTATAGATTGGTTTCAAAACATTCCAACCATTTTGAATTGATAAAAATAGCACACCAATAACTAATGTAAATCTAGTAGCCAAACAAATTTGGAGGGGGGGGGGATTTTGCTTTTTATTGGTTCAAATTAAACTCACCATAATCAAACCTATATTTACTTCGATCATGATTTCACAAAGCAGACATTCCTGTTTAAGACCTATTTGTATATTAAATTGCTCATTCCGTTAGGAAAAATTTCTATAACATGAATAAAAACTGGTGAACAATCAATAATTTCAAACGTTGTCACATTTTTTTTCAATTTTGAGTAAATGTTTTAACCAAGTCAATAGCTTAAGATATAGATTGCTTTTTTGCTCCTGGAACTTGTCTTGCAATTAATTAACAGCAAAAACTACATTTATAGTGGATTTTTTATTTTCTAAAGCTACACAGTCCCTGTAACTATTTATCTATGACTGGAAAAATCTTTGACAGTACTTTTTCTATTGTAGATAACAATGACCTGACACAATAATTATGACAAACTTTTTTTGTTTCTTTTATTTATATAAAGTGGAACAATAGAAGCATTCTTAAAATAAGTAACCCAACTTTGTGGATTTATATATTCCCAAAAAATCCAATAGTCTTAAAATTAATATATGACTATCATATTGCAATCATCTTTAGATTGGATTTGCTGCTTTTTATTTTTAAGATCAGGAAAAGCTGTTTACTTTTAAAGAAATATCTTTGTCTAAATCTAATTGAGTAAATAGAATGTCTACATCACCAAAAACTATCATATGAATTCTTGTATAATTATTCCAAAGGTGATTAAATACTTTCTTCACCAAGAGTTTGAGATTGTAATTGATATTGGGGTTGTCTACACTTGACTGGTTTTAATGATAACTTAGAAACCCATTTAGCCTTGAGCATTATTACACTTATTATTTAAGTAATACTTTGGCTGCAATTTGGAAAAGTATAATTGCAGTTTGTAACGTATAATTGACTATTTATTTATTAGTCTGCATTCAGAACAGATCATATTTACCTGTTTAAGAAGTTTTATTTAAACTTCTTTGTATCAATAATTTCAGTCTCTGTGGTCAAATTGCACTCTTTAGTGTCTATATAAATATACTGAACGATAACTAAAGATAGGATTCCATTTTATTGTTAAAATGAGGTTACCTTGACAACACTTTGAGATTGTTATTGATATTGGGACTGTCTAAGTGTTGACTGGTTTTAATTATATATATGTATGTGTAAATGTCATCCATAGATATAATTTTTTTTTGTCATCCAAAGATATAGAATTATGGTGTCATTTTTCAAATTCATATAGTCAAAAAATCAAAAAGATGTAAACTTGGCATAATCTGTGAATGTGTGTGTCTTAAATTTTCCGAATCCAAGAATTAAGCACCCACAATAACTGAATAAACACATTACTTGAAATCTTATATATATATATATATATATATATATATATATATATATATATATATATATATATCAGTAGCTTTATTGAAAAGTTAAATATTTCAAAAATATTCTAAAATTAGAAGATGTCTAATTAAGCATCTCAGGAAATTGAACTTTACACAATCTTCTTTCTTTAGATTTGCTTTTCCAAAAAACTTATAGCTATCTATTTTTCACTTAAACTTCCTCTGGAAAATAAATTTCATAAAGAGCAATTATCATTCATTGTTTTTACACTACTAAGATTGATTACAATTTTTAATAAAAATACTGCATAATATATAATCTGCTGTTGCTTGATTTAATTTATTATAAATAAAAAGTGGAAGAACAATATTGTGGAGATTGATGGTGTATTGGACAGAGTGGCAAGATTAGTTATACAACTTAATAGCAGATACCAAATGCAGATAATTCAGGTTTATGCTCCAATAAGTTCTCATAGTGATGAAGTAGTAGAAGATTTTTATATAGATGTACAAAAGGCTTTTGATCAGAGTAAACAACATTTTAAAATTGTTATGGGAGACTTTAATGCTAGAATTGGTAGACAAATGAAAGATGAAATTGTTGTAAGTAATTTTGGTTACGGTAATAGAAATGAGAGAGGACATAGACTTGTGGAGTTTGCAGAAAAAGAACTTTATATTATGAATTCATTTTTTGAGAAAAATGTTAAAATGAAATGGACATGGAAGCATCCAAATGAAGGTACTGTAGAATTGGATTATATTTTGACTAACAGAAAATACATATTTCAAGATTGTAATGTTCTTAATAAATTTAACACAGGAAGTGATCATCGATTAGTAAGGTGTAAGTTACGTGCTAATGTAAAACTAGAGAGACAAAAATTATTAAGAAAAACAATATTTACAGTTGATATTCCTAATCTTCAGAAACATTCTAATGAATTTAAATTAGAACTTACAAATAGGTTTCAAGTGTTAGGAGATTTTGAACATGATTCAGATTTGAATGAAATTAATATGAAAATAACTGATACACTTTTAAAAACTGCAACAAACATAGCTGGTAGAAAAAAGCAGCAATTGACTAATAAAATTTCTACTGAGACTAGAGAATTTATGAAGAAAAGAAGGAATATAAAGATATACAAAAATGATGTATTAAAAAGAATTGAATATCTCGAATTTTGTAAAATGGTACGGAAAAGAGTTGAAAATGATATAAGAAAGTATAACTGTGAAATAGCAAGGAAAGCTGTAGAAGAAAATAAAAGTCTCAAAAATGTTAAACAACATTTTGGTATTGGTAGGAAATTTATATCTGCAATAAGAAAAAAAGATGGAATTATTACTCAAAAGAGAGATGACATCTTGAAATTGGTAGAAGATTTTTATCAAGAATTATATAGTAATAAAGAACAAGTACCTCCTATATCTATTACATCTTCCGAATTGCCCAGAATTTTAAATGAAGAAGTGAGACATGCAATTAAGTGTATGAAGAAAGGAAAGGCTCCAGGAAATGATGGAATTATAATTGATATATTAAAAGAAGCAGGTGAAGAAATAGAAACAATTTTAGCAAAGTTATATACCAAATGTCTAAATGATAAAGATGTACCGGAAGATTGGAAGAATGCAGTAATAATATTAATATTTAAAAAAGGTGATAAAGAAGATATTAGAAATTACAGACCTATCAGCCTTTTATCAGTTTTATATAAAATTTTTACCAAGGTAATTACAACTCGTCTACAGAGAACTTTGGATTTCCACCAACCAAGAGAACAAGCTGGATTTAAAAGTGGTTTTAGTACAATAGATCATATCCAGGTATTGAGAGAAGTCATAGAAAGGACAAATGAATATGAGTTGTCATTATGTTTTGGATTTGTAGATTATGAAAAGGCATTCGATTCTATACACATTTCTTCAGTGATTAAAGCATTGGATCATCAAGGTATAGATCCAGGATATTGTCACATTTTAAAGAATATTTATAAAAATGCAACAGCAACAATTAGATTACATAATGATACTGGAAAAATCAACATTGAGAAAGGTGTAAGACAAGATGACTCCATATCTCCAAAACTCTTTACAGCAGTGCTGCAAGAAGTATTTTGTGGATTAAAATGGGAAACTAAAGGAGTGAAAGTAAATGGAGAGTATTTAAGTCATTTAGATTTCGCAGATGATGTAGTTTTTTTTTGCAAATAATGCTTCAGAGCTGCAGGAAATGTTGCAGGAGTTAGCAGATGAAAGTAGAAAAGTAGGACTAAAGATAAAATGTTAAAAAGACTAAAGTAATGTTTAATCGATTTGCTCAAAATATAAAAATAAAGATTGATTATGAAGAATTAGAAAAAGTTAACAGTTACAAATACCTTGGTCAGATTATTAATACAGATGGAAACATAATGGAGGAAATTAATCATAGAATTAAACTTGGTTGGAGTGCTTTTGGTAGAAATAACTTGATACTAAAAGGAAATATGCCTATGTGTTTGAAAAGGATGGTTTTTAACAAATGTGTTTTACCAGTTCTTACTTATGGATCTGAGACTTGGACACTTAATAGAAGAGCAATACAGAGACTTCAGACCACTCAAAGGAGTATGGAGAGATGTATGTTGGGAGTAACAAGAAGAGATCGAAAACGCAATGTATGGGTAAGACAACAAACAGGTGTTACTGACCTTATTGAAAAAATTAAAAGATTGAAATGGAGTTGGGCTGGATATATTGCTAGAAGAGATGATAATAGATGGACAATTGAAATTTTAAACTGGATTCCAAGAGATTGTAAAAGACCCAGAAAGAGACCACATGTGAGATGGATGGATGAAATAAGAAAATGTGCATGGGTGTTGTGGAGAAGAGAAGCTAAAGATCAGAGAAGATGGATTAAACTTGGAGAGACCTTCATCCTGCAGTGGATTGATAATGGTTGATGATGATGAACAGTCTTTCTGCATGACTGATCTATAAAATTAGGTATTTCTCTAGATCTTTAAAATATGTTGAAGTATTTTATTATTTAATTTATTCAATTAATCTTCTTGATCTAGTATTTTTCTTTTCTGACAGGTACATATTATATTGATTTCTCCATCCATTTTATCTTCTTCAGTCATCTTATCTCTACATAAATTTTTTCTCTCTAAATCTCATTAAAAAAAGTACAAGTCTCTGCTCCTTATAATGTAATTGTCCAGATGATGAACTTTATACCCTATTGTGAAGATTATGATCAAATATGTAAAATATCAGGATTGGTCTGTTCTTATAGAAAGTTGCTATTAGCTTATATATATTTTATGGATATTTCCTAGATATTCAAGATAATTAAACTATTCCAATATTTTATTTCCTATCATAATATGTTCATTGTTTATGAATTTTGGATAATATCATTATCTTTGCCTTTCTGATATTGATTTTTATGCCAAATTGAATGACAATTTTGTCAGTATTTTCAACTATTTTAAGTTATAAATTGCGCTTTACACAAACAAGTGAAGCTCAATATTATAAGAATTATTAGGCTGAGTGCTTTTGAGGAACTTTAGTCCCCATATTCATAGCCTAGCTTGGGAGTATCGGCTTACATTGAGATTTTAAACTGAAAAACTGGATAGTAATTTATGCAAATCTATTCAATATTTTCATATGATCCGTTTTTCTGGAGAGTTGGTTTATTGCATTGTCATCATTTGCAATAAAGCACGCTTTTTTTATTTTTCATTTAGTATCATTAAGCTCAATGCACAGCACCTTTGCTGAAGTGGGTTCAAATGTATGGCCTGTAGATCTTTGGTGTTCGCCAATATTACCTGATTATCAACATATTTTCTTGATATATTTTGATTTTTAACCCAAAATTTATAGGCCTAGAATCGATTTTTTATGACTTCTGCAAATATATTCAGTATAAATAAATAATTGAAAGGTTTTTGCATAATCGGTCACATGATGTTTATGCACTGACAATAATAGAATTGAGTTGTAGCCTTTGGATTCTGAGTTCTAGAGTATGCCATTATACATAATACTAAATCATGGTCTGTTAATGCAGGTAAATAATTAGGCAATCTAAGCTTCTTTATCTAAGTCTCCTTTAGTTGATTTTGGATATTTGTAATCTGCACAGGTCGAGAATAATTTAATAATATGATTTGGGCAACTTAATGGTATCATGATTTTGAATAGCCTATCACTTGATTTAAAGCTTTTTCATAGTTAGTAAACAGAAATATCTATTTAAATTTAATATATTCTCACTAATAATAGATCAGAATGTTTTACTTACAAATCTAATCTTTTTATTTTTTAAAGACTTGAAAAGTGAGGTTTCGTCCATTTTGTATTTTAATCTACTAAGTCATTCTAACTACAGTACATATAATAATATTACTTATGGAATTTACAAAAGCCCTTGATTATTTTTTCAAGTTTGATTTAACCAGTTGCGCTCAGAATTTTATTGTCAAACTTATCAATCAATAGCATCTTTTTTTTTAAAAAAAAAAAACATTTTCTTCAGTGGATGGCTTAATACTACTGAAGGATATTGATCAGAAAAATATTGCACATATATTTAAAAATTAAGTAATCTAATTCTATCAAAACATCATGTTTTTTTTTTCATATGTCATAGCATTGGCCGGGAGGCAAACCCCCAACCGTCTGCAACCAACTACTTGCTTGCACGGCAGCTGCGATGACCTCTCGGCTAACAACGCTTGACTTCATGTTTAAAAGATAATTGTGCCTAGAAGCCATTTTGTTTGTGCCGAAAAAAGATGAATAAGTGTGGATGTATGGTTGTTTTTCAGATAGACTTTTAAGCTTCTTGATTTTATCAACTGGAATCATTTGTTCTCAACACTTCTTCACTTACTATTACACCACCTTGCTTTTCACAATTATATTATTAATAGAGTTAAAGAATTATGACTTTCTGTATCATTTAAAATTAGTAGAGATGTTCTTCAAATATCACTACTTATAGTAAATATTGTTTAGATTGTATTTGTAATGTAGATCAAGAAAGAGAGTGAACAATGGAGATAACTTATTATAACTGTGGAAAGATACAGACTTTATATCATTAAGAATTACATTGTTTAATTATAGCTAAAATTGGACTGTTAGGCCTCATTAGCAACAACAGCTTTTAAAATACAATATAACAATTCGTCAATTGCTAAAACAGAGAATCATTAATATAAATAAAATAATTATTGTCAAGTGCTTTCAACCCCTATGAGTCCTTATCAAAGCAGTTAAAAAAACTCCTATTTTCTCCTAAGCGATAAATCAACATTTCATTGCATTGTCCAGGAACAACTAATCGGAAAACTGATTAATTTTGAATTTATAGCACAAGTTGAATTCAAAATTAACCAATTTTCTGATTAGTTGTTTTTGGCCAGTGCAATTAAATGTTGAATTTATCACTTAGGAGAAAATAGGAATTTTTTACTGCCATGATTCGGACTCGTAGGAGTTGAAAGCGCTTGGCAATAGTTATTTTATTTATATTAATGATTCTCTGTTTTAGCAATTGACGAATTGTTATATTGTATTTTATAAGTTGTATTAACAGAAGTATTTTATTGATTTATTATTTCAACTATAGCTTTGAAAGTGACATGAAATTATCAACAGGATCACAAATTAATATTAAGAATCTAAAAGCAAAAGGAGCAGTTTTTAATGACAATAATAAAATCTGCATCTTCCTGCAATTATAATTAGTTATCTTCTTATTCAGTCGTCTTCTTAGTCTACATTATAATATTCATAAAGGCAAGCTTATTTTTTTTACAATCCATTTGGATTTTTTAAGCAATTGAAAAAAATACAGGAAGTATTTTCCTGCCTCATTTAAATCTCATGTTTCATTCTGGGTTTTTTTTTTCCATCAATGATCTATTATTAATCCTTATATCTTCACTAAGATTTCTTTTGTAGTTAGCATTTAAGATTACTTTCAAATAGTAAATGGACTCTCTTACATCTATTTGTCTATGTGGAAATTCCTTAAAAAAAACTACTTCCATACAATTTGACAATTGTGCAACCAGCATTTCTGGGCATTCAGCTTAATATTTCTAAAGTTAAATTAGTCTCTTAAATTAATCACTAATTAGTCAAGCATTGGTGGTTGAGAGGTCAGCGACAGCTGCTTTACAAGCAGTTGTCCCGGTTAGCAGGTTCACTTCCTGGCTGATGCTATGACACATGAGAAAAAAAAATTAGTCAATTTAGTCATAGAATTAACTCACTTTCTTCAAATTTTCTATAGCATATCTGAAGATTCAAATCATTAAGGCTATTTTTGGTGAAATATTTGTTTGTTTTTGGATGCATTGAATGAATACATCAGGCTTTTTTTTGTATTTTCCTATTTGTAGAGATGATTTAAATTCAATTTACACCAAATAGTTTTTTATATCATGAAAACAAATATATATTTTAATTAATAGGTGAGATAATAAATCTGCTTTATATATTCATTACTTAATATATGCTTCAAAAAAATATTAAACCTTTAAATTACGTTAAAGATCTAAAAAGAAGAAATATATGAAACATATTACATTAAGCACAACTGAAATAATTGTGCAAATATTTATAAAACTACAGTAAATTTAGTTAACAAGTGGTCAATTAAAAATGAATGGAAAATTATATAAAATAGTATATATAAAGTTGTATAATGTATTATTTATTCTGTATATTGTTATGTTACATAATTAATTCTTTGAAGCCATATTATCTCTATATGAAGGTTTTATTCTATTTACTGATGTTTTATTTTGTTATTTTACTTCCATTATTAAACAGTAGATGGTGTTCTATGTGCAATAACTGGTTAATGTTAAAGTAGATGCTTAACATTTGAAAAAGGTCTGAAACCACATGCTGAAAAAGCCATTAGCTGTTGCATATAATTTTTATTATTTAGTATAAGTTATATGAAAGAACAGCGTAGTGGATTTCCTTAATTTCCATTTTTGATGTTATTAACCCTTACTTCTTTAAGAATTCACTCGCTTAAAATAATTTTAGAAGAATTTTTTTTTTTTACAAACCATGTTTTTGAACATGTTGACTTAATTGATAACCTATTAGATGTGTGCAAATTTCTCTTGTAACAATCATAAATAAGAACTATATTACTCTTTGGACTTGATTATTTATTGTGCCAAAGTCTTGAATAAAATTTTAATTCATTTTAAAGATACTATTCTTTGTTAATTAGAGAAGATATTAATTAGTATTAAAGTTTATCGGCTTAATGTTTTCGAGGATCCATGCCTCATATTCATAGCCTTCATAAAATGTATAATAAAATATGCAAATACAAATATTCAAATAAGCTAGTATTACGTAGCCCATTTCTTCGAGATCTCGAATGAAGTATCCTTTCTATTAATGGCATGGATGTTTCCATTGATGTAAAATGCCTCCTTAATTTTTCTTTTGTGATCATTTGATTCTGAGCACAATATTATGGGATTGGCGGGTGTGAAGTTGTGTCCAGATTGTTTAGCATGCTCCAAGAATACAGAGAACGTGTTGCTGTTTTTCTGAGCTCTGTTAAATGTGTAAATATGTTGACCCAGTCTAGTATTGATTGTAGCTTTCGTTTCACCATAATATATAGCATGGCATCCAGCCTGAGGGCAGGCAATAGAGTACACCACGTGTGGGGTGAACGATCGATCAATGATCACAAAAGAAAAATAAGATGAGTTGCAGTCCCCAACTAGAACAGTGGGGCTTGCATTCATGGCAAGAATTGAATTTATATTATAAATTATAGATTTTATCTTTTGCTTTTCTACTGGCATATATACAAGCACTATATTCATTGTAATTATTTTTGAGTCAGTGTTATTATTAGAAGGTTTGAATCAATGTAAAGTATTTTGAAATTTTCAAAAAAGCAATCTTGAGCAATTACTATTCCAGTTCCTGCAGAAGGGGAGGATGAATCTCTGGAACATGCAGAGAAGCCCTGGCCCCTCAGGTAGGTAGCTGGATTTATTGCTGAGCCTGCATATATCTTTGTTTCTAATAATCCTGTTATATGGGCTCGGATTTGATTTACCCAATTTGTGACTTTGAAATTTTTATTGATTGCTTTAAGTCCTCTGACATTTAAAACAGCAATTTTAAGTTTTATTAATTTTTTTTTTTTCTTTGAGTTTAGGAATTCATGTCTTCCTACTTTTCTTCCTCGATTTCCACTGCATCTTGAAACACCAGGCCACTCTCTTCATCCACTGCTACAGCCCAATTATATATTTCCTGCTCACTGTGGGGATTCTCTTCTTCAATTCTCACCTTTTTATATCTTCTATCTTGTTTTGGTGGATGCCTTGGTTTGCACCTATCTTCAGTGTGGATTTCTATTTCAGTAGGCAGATCTGGAGTAATAGCCTCCATCATTTCAGCAGATGTTTTCTTAATAATTGTTGGCAATGATATGACTTTGGTTAAAATTTTGCATCTTCTATCTACATGAGTTACATCTTCAGTTTCAGTCTCAAGTGCCATAATTTGCATGTAGTCCTTATTCGCACTCTTTGACTGATTTTGTTGGTCACATTTCATATGGCTTATCTTTGCTGTGATTCTCTTATCCTCTTTTTCATTGTTTAATCTCTCTTGCTCATAGAGCTGAGCTGGCCTTTCCTGGAGTACCATTTTAAGCTTACTTTGATTATTATTATCTTGTATGTTGTCCAGTGGCTTACTTTCCACTTTTAAACCAACTAGTTCACGGTCGGCCTCAATGTGTTTGATGTGTGTTATGTTCTTGTCTTCCATCGCTTCCATTGTATCTTCTTTATCTGTTTTTTGCTTACTTTGTTTATTATGTTGTATGCCATCCAGTTCCATATTTTTCCCTTTTACATCATCTAGTTCTGGGTCACCCTCAATGCGTTTGGTGTGTTTTAGTTTCTTGTCTGTGCTTGTTTTATTTTCTGTGGCTTCAATTATATCTTCTTCATCCAGATGGTTTATTTCTCCACATTTTTTATTATTTTTTTGCATACTGTCTCTATCTATTTTTGATCTTTGGTGTTCATCAGGTGTATCTTCTATTCCAGTCTCAGATTCCGGTCTTTGATTGTTATCTTGATTTCCTTTTTTTGATTGTTGTTGTTGTTGTTGTTGTTATTATTATTATTATTATTATTATTATTATTATTATTATTATTATTATTATTATTATTATTATTATTATTATTATTATTTTCAATACTACTGTTTAACTAATGTATGGTATTTTTAATTAGTTTTCAATAATTTATTATAATTTTTACATATTTTAATGTATATTTATTTTTATTTTTTATTTATGCAATGATTTTGATTATTTGAAGATTATCTGTTTTGTAAATAGTTAATAAATAGTTTATACACGTATTAAATTTTTTTGAGAAAAGCCAAATATTTTAAATAAAAGTTAATTAAATTCATGAAAAATGGAAAAGATCCAGAGTACAAAATGTAATGGCAATGGGGAAAAAATAGTGATGTCATTATTTAAGAAAGATTTTTAAAAAATTGGAAGTTATAACTTAACCGTTTTTTATCAGAATTTTATCACAAAAAAATATTCGAATTAAAATAGAAAATACTAAGTTTTAATAGTAATAGAAATGTTTGCAAATAAAGCAAAATAACAATTCGTTTTGCTGGTTCTTTCTATAATTCCTTTAACACTTGTTCTATAAGCAGGTTAAAAAAACATTCTGTTCATTTGATTGAGTTAGATTCAAAGTTTTTTGTAGAAATTTTATAATGATTTTGTAAATATTTTACATATAACTGATATAATTATTGCATTGTTTTAGTAATCCATTATATTCATATTATTTAAATAGTTTGAATAAAACGTTACCAATAGTTTCTGTAATTTTTATTTTATATACCTGAAGTCTAGATGTAATATAAAGGATTTGAATACAGACTTTTAAGCTATCTTCAGCCATCAAAACCAATCCACATGACCACACATGTGGAAAATATAAATGATCTCTAATATAAGTATTGTGCTGAACCAGCACACATCAGTTGGTCCAGATCACCATCTCTGACACATATATACAATCAGATCTTCACTATATTGGAGATCATTTAGCTTTTTTATATGTTTGTAGTCAAGTGTATCAGTTGTATAAGATAGAGTGGATAGTTATAGGAAGCTTGAAAATATGAGTTAAAGCCCTTCTAATTACATTAACTTTAGTATAGACAATATGCATGTATTTAAATATTATATATATTTTAGATACAAATATATTTTATATACCTGGTTTAGATGTAATATATGGGATTAGAACTGAGACTTTCAAGCTCCTTTCAGTCAACCACTCTATCTTATACAACTGATACCTATGACCTATACATGTGAAAAAGATAAATGATTTCCAATATATGTATTTTATGCTAAACCAGCACTCACCAGTTGGTCCAGATTATCATCTTCCACACAGATATATAATTGGGGTTTGCTTTATATTAAAATAGCAAATCTTCACACTTTATTGGACAGCTTCAATCTACTTCACCCTCAACTCTTTAGCTATCTATACTATTTAAAATCTGATGAGGAATGCCCAAAGCCCTTGCTAATGCCAATATTATTGTCATGCCAATGTTGACCTTAAGTCAGTCTGACCTCTCATGTATAGGATTTAAATGGGAAATATCCTCTACATGAGGCATCAGAATGACTTAATTTTAACATGGGCATGACAATAATATTGGCATTAGCAGGAGATTTGGGTGTTCTATCATCAGATTTTCAATGGTATGGATGGCTGAAGAGTTGGAGAATGGAGCAGATTGAAGTCTGTCTTTTAAAGAATGATGATTTGCTATCTTAATATAAGCTGAGCACTGATTATATATATATATATATATATATATATATATATGGGGGGGGGAGATGATGAGTGCTGGTTCAGCATGAAATATGTATATTGTAAATCATTTATTTGAAATATGTATATTGAAAATCATTTATTTTTTTCCACATATGCATGGTCATGTATATCAGTTGTATGAGATAGAGTAGATGGCTGCAGTTAGCTTAAAAGACTGTGTTCAAATCTCTCTCTCTCTCTCTCTCTCTCTCTCTCTATATATATATATATATATAGAGAGAGAGAGATAACAATTTCAAACTGTTGTCATATATATATATATATATATATATATATGACAACAGTTTGAAATTGTTGATTGTTAATGATATTGGGATTGTCTAAGAGTTAACTGGATTTTAATGATATATGTATATAGTGATTAAATTATTAAAATCTTATGTTATAGACTCAGGACACAAATTTATGAAAAATATAATAGAAATATTTAGGTAAAAAGATAAATTGATAACAATCTAAAATATTTTACATCAGTTTTGTGGATTAAAATGGGAAGCTAAGGAAATAAAAAATAAATGGAGTTTAAGGCTAAAAATGCATATGAACTGGTTTTGTGTAAATTTTAAAAACTGCCCATTTGAAATCAATATTAAACACAACAATGTTTCAAGCACTACACTACAACCTGTTGCCATATAATGAATATCATTTACTTTTAGGATTATATTTGCAGGCTTCTCTTGAAAAACGTTCAATTCAAATATATATAAAATCATGCAAAATATAATACAATGGCAATACCAGATGCATGCTAATTGCCCTCATATTGTGAACCACTTGCACATCTACATAAAAGACTCTGGTGGAAATTATTTAAATAATTTAGATTTTCCGGGTGATATGATTGTTTTCTCAAATAATGCTTCAGAGGTAATATCATAAGAACTATCATATGAAAGCAAAAAATAGAACTAGAGAGAAATGCTAACATGACTAAACTAATATTCAACAGTTTTTCCAAAAATAAATAAGTAAATAACTGTTGATAGTAATGAATTAAAAAATAACTATGAAATATCTTGATCAGATTATTAAAACAGATTGAAGCATTAATGATAAAGTGTTTTTGCTAGAAATAATATTTAAAAGATAGTCTGAGTATATGCTTATTTATAAATTTGAGACTTGGACACAATAATAGAACAATATAAATCCCAGATTTCACTGAAAAGTATTAAAAAAGTTTAGAAAGTATATAGTGATTAGGAGGAAGGTCAAAAATGAAATGCAAGACAACAAACAGCTGTCATTGACAAAATTGAGGATTAAATGCATTATGGACAGAGCACTTCACTAGAACAGAAGGGGTGAGATGAAATAGGTGCTGTTAACAAAACCAAGAGGCTGAAAGAGATCTGGACAGAGTACTTTCCTAAAATAGAAATAAGGAGATCAAAAGTGAAAAACGTGGATGAAACAGCAAACAGTTATGGAAAAATCAAAAGGCTAAAATGGATCTAGGCAGAATACTTTTCTGGAGTGATGTAGAGAAGCTATGATTGGAAAAGTCTATTCTGCAACAAATTATTAATATTTAAAAATGATGTAAAGATGATATTGTTATGGTAGCCACCTATAAAGACTAATTGACCCATTTAAAATATACTCATATATATGTAAGTATAGGAGCAAGTAAAGCAGTTTTTTACTCTTGGAAAAACCAGAATAAATAAATTAGATTAAAAATCTAAAATTTAAAGAGTATAATTATTGAAAAGATTGTGGTAGACTCATGAAATAGTAGGGAGATGCTAAATTCTCTGTCCCAAGGCAGGGTGAGGTAATTAGACTACAAAATATTGCAATGATGGCTGTCCATAAAGGTTGCACGTTCTGTTTGATTGTTGCAGTTCTTTAACTTTTTACATACTTTATCTAAAAAATTTATTTTCTTGGATGTAGTGCAATACTTCTCGATAATATTTTGTAGCAATCATTTTATTTTGCAACAGTCAGTTGTGCTTTGCAGGTATATTCAATACTGGAGTTGCATTCAATGCAGATCTCACCAAACTGCACAATTCATACAGAAATGGATATTTAGTATAGATAATATCAAATATGAGGAATTTGAACACAGACTTTCAAGCATGCTTCAACTATCCACACTATCTCATACTACTGATACACATGTTACCACACACATGTAGAAAATATAAATAATTACCAATATATGTATTTTGTGCTGAACCAGCACTCATCCGTTGATCCAGATTATCATCTCCCACACATATATACAATCAGTGCTCGGTTTATATTAAGATAGCAAATCTTCATGCTTTAATGGTCTGACTTCAATTTACTCCAACCACCAATTCTTCAGCTATTCATACCATTGAAAATCTGATGATGGAAAGCCCAAATCCCATGCTGCTGCCAATATTATTGCCATGCCCATGTTGACCTCAATCACTCTGATCCCTCATGTATAGGAATTATCCATTTAAATACATAGAAGAAGAATGGGCAGGATGGAGGCTCAAAGTGTAATATTTGAAATACAGGCATTCTTCATATACCTGGAGCTTAATTGTAAATACGGGGGATTTGATCACAGACTTTCAACTACCCTTCAACTATCCACACTATTTCATACCACTATATACATGACCACACACATGTAAAAAAAATCACCAATATACATATTTTGTGCAGCACTCATTAGTTGGTCCAGATCTCTCTTCTATGTATTCAAATGGATAAGGTCCTATACATGAAGGATCAGTATGACTTGAGATCAACATGGGCATGGCAATAATATTGGCATCAGAATGGGATTTGGGCTTTCCATTATCATATTTCCAATGGTATGGATGGCTGAAGAGTTGGAGTACATTGAAGTCTGTCCATTAAAGTATGAAGATTTGCTATTTTAATATAAACTGAGCACTGATTGTACATATGTGTGGGAGATGATAATCTGGACCAACTGATGAGTGCTGGTTCAGCACAAAATACATATACTGATGATCATTTATCTATTCTACATGTGTGTGTGTCATGTGTATCAATGGTATGAGATAGTGTGGATAGTTGAAAGGTGCTTGAAAGTCTGTGTTCAAATCCCCCATATTTACAATTAAGCTCCAGGTATATGAAGAATGCCTGTATTTTAAATATTATAGATAATATTGTAAGCGTAATAATGCTTAAGGCTGGTTTCTAAGTAATCATGAAAATATTCTAACACACAGTCCCAATATCAACAACAATCAACAATTTCAAACTGTTTCATCTTTATTGTTAAAAGGAGGTTACCTTGACAACAGTTTGAAATTGTTGATTGTTGTTGATATTGGGAATGACTAAGTGTTGAATGGTTTTTCATGAGGAGAATATAGTGGAGGTAACGCATAATTACATGCACAACAATAGCATTGCAGCCCAAGATATATAGCTCTTCTCTCTCTCTCTCTCTCATATAAAATAATAATAATACTTTTTAAACAAATTCAACGACACAAAATCGACCAAAAAATGATTTCAAGTATGACAAATATTAATACTAAAGTTGCAAATAAGTTTGTAAATAATAATAAAAAAAAAAAACAATTATCCGCTGATTTATTTTTTTTTACATTCAAATATAACTTAACTTAGTGAGAAAATTATATATTTTACTTTTATTAATACCATTTTATTTTTCCATCCATATTGATTCCCTTTTTTGTTACTTTTTGTTACAGCCCGCCATTACTTATTTTTTATACATCGACTAAGCACACGTGATCATTGACAATAATTTATCATTACTTGCCCCGTCTTAAACTTTTTTGATCTAACATCTCTGTATTTAAATTTACAGCATTACTAAGATAAAACTTCAAAGCATACAAATTAATTTTCGTTAGTAACTTGACAAATGTTATTAAGAGTCGGGCAAAACAACATATAAAATATATAATTTCTCCATGCAATTTAGATTAGATTTTAATTCCATTTTACTAGTATTGGATCTTTTCATTAAAACACTATATTAAGATGGAGAATGAAAATCAATCTTTGGCATTTCTGATGTTGAGAACTCGAAAGATCTCACTAGCGATTAATTATTCGATTATTTTTTTAAAGTGTTATATATAAGAGCAAGCTAACGACAAAAAGTACTAAGAATTAAATCATTGGAACAGTCAGGAAAAAAGATTCACAATAATATGAAGAACGTTCTCACGCTCCATTTTTATTGTTTTTGAACATGAAAGTAATCGTATTCTTCATTTACAGTTCCTTCGTAGCTTTCACTACATTTGCTACGGCTTTTTTTTTTGGAATTTTTTTATCTAGACAAGATAATGTCTTAGAGATTAAAAATCCCATAGAAAATCTAGGTATAGAACTAACTACTCGACAGTTTTCACGTCCAAGAGAAAACGCGTGTCTTCGCTTGTTTTGGAATTTATGTCTTTTATTTGCGTTTCTTTTGATTCAATCGTCGCTAAACAAAAATTTGATTAGAAGTTTTTTTGAAAATTATCTTGTGAATTCAATCCACACAATTTGCTCTAATATCGCTCTAGAGTTATTAATGTTATGGTGGTGGCCCGTGAATACATTTGCGCTGTGGAGATTTAAAATAAGCCATAACAGTCAAGAATTCTTGTGGCTTTTCTCTCTATTGCAGTTACTTTTGTGGGGGAATATTTACTACAATTACTTTTACTTTGATTTCTGGAACTCGAGTGGTATAAAGCAGCTTTATCATCATCTTAGAGGATATCATTCACCGATACCAAAAAAATGTTCGAAAGTAAAAACTAAAGCCAGAAGCAGACAGCATGCAAATATTTTGATATTTACACAGATTTTGTGGATCGCTCCTACGATGCGGGCTGATCGGGCATTAGCAGCTTTTATACTAACATCATATATGTTTTATAACTTCTACATAATTGATCAAAAAAAAACAACAACCAGAATGTACAGTACATAAAATATCTAATTCCGTAGACATTAACTATGTACAATTATCTTTTTTTTAAGTCTAGTATATTAATCCTGCTTAAAAATAAATAAAAAAAATGGAGTTTTATTAAAATTTCCGTGTGTTTTAATTCTATGTGTTAAATATTTACTGTGGGATGAAAATTGCAGTTCTAAAAAGTTTAACTTTTTTATTATTTATTGACACACACATTAAATCATGACTAATACATATATGATTAAACGATTATACAGCCTTTAAATAGCCCTTTGCAGAGCAAAAGATTTTCTCTAGTAAGGAACAATAGAAAAATGCATTATTCGCCAGACTTGCTAATTGCCTAATGTGGTTAGAAGAGTTTGAGCAATTTTCTATCATCGTTTTACTTTCTAATTAAAAACATTAGATGGTTAAGTATATGGGATTTGAACTCAGATTTTCAAACACCCTCCATCTATCCACACTATCTCATACAACTGATACCCGTGTAGAAAAGATAAATAATCACCAATATTCATATTTCATGCTAAACCAGCACTCATTAATTGGTCCAGATTTTTCCTCCCACACATATATATAATCAGCATTAAGATAGCAAATCTTCATACTTTAATGGAAAGGCTTCAATTTAATCCAACCTCCGACTTTTCAGCCATCCATATCATTGAAAATCTGATGATGAAAACCCAAATCCCATGCTGATGCCAATATTATTGCCATGCTCATGTTGATATCAAGTCACTCTGACTCTTCATGTATAGGACCTTATCTATTTAAATACATAGAAGAGGGATGGGCAGGATACAAGCTTGGGGTGTGAATATTTGAAAACCAGGCATTCTTTACAAACCTGGAGCTTAATTGTAAGTATAGGGAATTTGAACTCAGATTTTCAATGATATGGATGGCTGAAAAGTTGGAGGTTGGAGTAGATTGAAGCCTGTCCATTAAAGTATGAAGAGATGCTATCTTAATATAAACTGAGCACTGATTATATATGTGTGTGGGAGATGATAATCTGGACCAATTGATGAGTGCTTGTTTAGCACAAAATATATATATTGGTGATTATTTATCTTTTCTACATGAGTGTGGTTGTATGTATCAGTTGTATGAGATAGTGTGGATAGATGGAGGGTGCTTGAAAATCTGAGTTCAAATCCTCTATACTTACAATTAAGCTCCAGGTTTGTGAAGAGTGCCTGATTTTCAAATAATTAGATGGTTAACTAATTTAATTATGGGCGATTATTGAAAGAAAAATCCTAAGTATGGTTAGAACCTGAAGAAAATTTCAAATTTTAACCATCTTGGACTTGAATCCAGGTTGTAAGCATGCTTGGTGTATGATATATATTACTTAAATAATAAGTGCAATAATGTTCAAGGCTAAATAGGTTTGTAAATAATCATTAAAAACCAATCAACACTTAGTCAATCCCATTAAATAAGAATCAACAAATGCAAATTGTTGTCAAGGCAACTTGACTGGTTTTTAATGATATATATACAGAATAAACTGTACTTCAATCTCCTTCATCAGCCAGAAGGAACATAATCACAATTATTGCTTAACAAAAATAAAACATGTAAGAAACAATCATGTGGTCAATGGGTTGAAAGTTAAGTGAGACGCTGAGTAAAGCAGTTCTGCTCAGTTGATAAAACGGATATTTTTATCTTTCTCAGCTGGTAATTGATCAAAAAATTTAGCTGAAGAATCTGCAAGCCTCACTAACATATTAAATTATACAACATACTTCATATATAGATGACATCATTTGTTTACTTCAGCAGTGAATAGAGGAAATTATAGATCAGATTTATATCTATTTTAAATAATATAATAAACTAAAAAAGTTTAAAAGGAAAATAAAAATTTGTAAGTTTATCAAAAGACAGATTTAAGAAAAAAAATGCATGCATTTAAAATTTTAATCTGTAAATGAATATTTAAATGGAACAGTAAATGACACTAATTAATCTGTATTTGGTAGGTAAGAACTAGATATGATATTAATCCATTAGAATAACATTGAATTTTTATTCCTAATGAGGTCAGTATCAAATTCGTATGAATAACAATAAGAATTATATATCATATGAAAGGATGTATGCTAAACACTAATAGGAGCTTATTGGTCTTTAATGCAAGAGCAGGAATGTTAGATACAAAAGAAAAAAGGTAAATATGAATAAAGATTGGAGTGAGGGAGAGAGAATATTGGATATTTATTTTTGGAGCATAGGATGCTGAAAAAGGATTGTTGCATAAAAAATAGGAGAAATTTAATAATAAAAAGAATGGAAGGGATAAAGACTTTGTAAATTTTGTTTGTCTTTATGATAAAATTGAAGAAATGGAATGGGAAGAAGAAAAAATCTTATTAGGATAAATAAGGAATTTAGAGGAAAGAAATGTTTAATAACAAAACTCTGGGCATATGCAGAAATCAAACCACAGCATATCAGACTGAGTTCATAGTTATATTACCAACACTGTTTGATAAATTACAATCAAGAACTTGTGAATTAAATTGTGCAATTTAAAATCAGACTTGAAAATAAATTTTAGTAAAAATAATAAATCTTAATAAAATAATGACTCATTAAAATTTATTGAACCTGTTAACCATTACAAACAAGATGAGCACTTTGTTTTACGTAGAAAGATTGTTTTGAATGGTAATCTAACTGAAATAAATAATTTGTGTTTATTAAAGTCAATTAATATTGGAAAAATTAATATTAGAAAATAAAACATCTAGGATTAAATAAACATAATAAAAATTATATGAAAGTATATTTAATAAGTTTAATATTATATTCATGCATATATAACTTTATATTTAAAGAGATTGTAAAAGACCTAAAAAATGACCCCATGTGAGATGGATGGATGAAATAAGGAAGGGTGCAGTGGTGACGTAGAGAAGAGAAAATAGAGATTGGAAAAAATGGATTGATCTTGAAGACACTTGCATTCTGCAATGGATCGATAATGTTGAAAATGAAGATGATAATTTAAAAAAAATTGTTTTTATTGAAATTTTATCTGTTTTAACTCATGGTTATAAAACTTGATTAAAATTTAAAAGGATCGTACATAATTGCAAATATTACAAAAGAGTAGGAACAAAGGCATGATGAGAATAATAAAAATGAATAGAAAAAGGAATGAATGAATAAAAAGATAAATAGGGGTGTCATTGTAAAGAGTAAAAAAGGATTAATACTCAGGATAAAAAAGAGCTAGACTTGAACGAATGCTAGGCAAAACAGCATCAGAAGAATAGAATAGATCTAATTTAAGATGAGATGATTTGTAAATATTGTTATAGAAAAAAAAGCTATAAACTTTGATGAAGAATTAGATATTTATTTTGCAATGGATAATTAATGGTTGATTATAAATAACATAAATAATAATATTAATAAAGAAGTTCTTCATGATAGTGTTTTATTTATTTGCTTACTGTGACATGATTTAAGATTTAATTGTAGATTGATGTAAAAAATTTAGGTAGTTGAGAATTTTTCAAACATATACACACATTTTTCTAGGAGATTTGGTACTCAGCCAAACTAAATATTTTTGAAAAACAGATATTGTGCTATTTTCAGGGGAAACTCTTAACCTTATTTAGATAGAACATTAAAGTACTGATTGAATTTTACCTATTTTAACTTATGCTTGCAAAATATGGACTGCGGATTTAAAAACAATACAAAAGAGTGAGATAAAAAGTATGATGAGAATGACAAACAACAGAAAAAAAAAAGTTTTAAGCTGAAAATGCCAACAGTTGTATAATACTCTTCTCCACTGTTAAAGGATATTATAAATTTGAAATCTCTAAACCCAGTAAATCTTTAATAAAAAAACAAAAGAAGTGAATAACAATATAATGAATACAATTATATATATATATAACGATTTTAAATCTCACCACACACATTCTTATGATTTGAGAAAGAAGCAGCTCTGAGGAAAGTACTTGTCATTGTACTGAAATGTCAGCTATTTAGCTATTATATTTTTACTACATGGAAACTCCTTTCTAAAATAATACTATGAATTCATCAATTATCCATGAGAATAATAGAATTAATATTAATAAAAACACTTAATCAATTGAATTATAAATAAATAGAAAATAATAGACAACTCATTTATATTCAATTTAATTTAATTTCATCAAATCGATTTTCATTCACATATGAATCAAGGTGTAGATCCAGGATATTGTCATATTTTAAAGAATATTTATGAAAATGCAACAGCAACAGTTAGATTACATAATGATACTGGGAAAGTCAATGTTGAGAAGGGTGTAAGACAGGGTGACTCCATATCTCCAAAACTTTTTACAGCAGTGCTGCAAGAAGTATTTTGTGGATTAAAATGAGAAGCTAAAGGAGTGAAAGTAAATGGAGATTATTTAAGTCATTTAGATTTTGCAGACAATGTAGTTGTTTTTGTAAATAATGCTTTAAAGCTGTAGGAAAGGTTGCAGGAGTTATCAGATGAGAGTAGGACTAAAGATAAATGTTAAAAAGACTAAAGTAATGTTTAATCGATTTTCTCAAAATATGAAAATAAAGATTGATTATGATGAGTTAGAAGAAGTTAACAGTTATAAATACCTTGGTCAGATTATTAATACAGATGGAAACATAATGGATGAAATTAATCATAGAATTAAACTTGGTTGGAGTGCTTTTGGTAAAAAATAACTTGATACTAAAAGAAAATATGCCCATGTGTTTGAAAAGAAAGGTTTTTAATAAATGTGTTTTACCAGTTTTACTTATGGATCTGAGACTTGGGTACTTAATAGAAGAGCAATACAGAGACTTCAGACCACTCAAAGAAGTATGGAGAGATAATATGTTGGGATTAACAAGAAGAGATCAAAAATGCAATGTATGGGTAAGAGAACAAATAGGTGCTACTGACTCCATTGAAAAAATTAAAAGATTGAAATGGAATTGGGCTGGACATATTGCTAGAAGAGATGATAATAGATGAACAATTGAATAATAATAGATGAATAATAATTGAATGATAATAGATGGACAATTGAAACTGGATTCCAAGAGATTTAAAAGACCCAGAAAGAGGCCACATGTTAGACGGATGGATAAAATAAGATAAAGTGTACAGGGGTGATGTGGAGAAGAAAAGCTAAAAATCAGAGAAGATGGATTGAACTTGGAGAGACCTTCATCCTACAGTGGATTGATAATGGTTGATGATGATGATGAATCTTTTCAAGATGCCATTTTAAAATTAATCATGTGACAATAAATGTTCTACAACTTTATACAACTCTAGTGATCATCATTAGAAATAAACTCATGAAAAAAATATTTTTTTATACAAATCTACACTTATGCATATATACACATCCATTATACATTCTCTTATTCATCTTTTTCTACCCTATAATTACTATCTATCATTAAACCAACAATTAATTGCTATCATATACTATCAAGGCATATATATATATTACAGCTTCCAATTTTTTAACATTGACAACTTTTTCCCCAATTATATATATATAAATAAGGTCAACGATATATATACATAGATCTCTTAATAGTATAAGATGTGAATTAAAGGTTGGTTTGATGATAGTTAGTAGTTGTAGGGGAGAAAAAATGAATAAGAGGACGTATAATGGGCTCTTTGTATATTACATATTGGTAATACAAGCTATATAGGTCATGTGACATGTGACTGATTTTTACTAACATATTTGTAAATTTATAAAAAATAACTGTTTTTTTATTTTTTTATGAATTTATTTCTAATGATGACCGTTAGAGAGTGTATAGAGCTGTAGAATATTTATTGTCACATGATTAATTTAAAAATAACATCTTGAAAAAGTTCATATGTGAGCGAAACTTGATTTGATGATATTAAATTAAATTGAATATAATCAATTGACTTGTTTATTATTTCAATTTACTTATAATTCATTTGAATACTTGTTTATAATTTTTTGGCAACATTATGGTCATTTAATTTACTGAAAAATAACTATAAGAAATGATATATATATATAAACATTTACCTTTACATTTTCAACTAGTTTACTATTCTTTTTCAGAATGCCACAGAAGAAGAAAAAATGATGATTCAGAAAATTGTTTTATTTATTTACATTTGATTATTCTAGTTATTTTCAATATCAAAATTTAGAATTTTTTTATTTTGCACTAAGTATTTTCATCCGATAGAAAATTCATAATGTACCTAGCTGTACAGTTAATGATCATTAAATAAGTATGTGGCTATTTTAACCAAAGATTAAAAAAAGAAAAAAATCACTAAAAATCTCACCAGCAAGAAGAAGTTCTGAAGAAGATTGCTGGGGCAATCAAAACTGTCAATAATGGGTTGTAAAAAGCATTGTAAAAAGTAATAAAGATCATAAATGATATTACTATTTTGTATTAATTTTGTATGTGAGTTATGTG
Source organism: Epiperipatus broadwayi (assembly GCA_028023455.1). Classification (NCBI taxonomy): domain Eukaryota; kingdom Metazoa; phylum Onychophora; class Udeonychophora; order Euonychophora; family Peripatidae; genus Epiperipatus; species Epiperipatus broadwayi. The sequence continues at coordinate 173,733 of JAQFVV010006303.1, forward strand.
TGCATATTTATATTTATGTTAAACATTTAATATTAATTCTTTGTGTATATACAAAATTGTAAAAATCGCATATATATATATATTGGCAAATCCCTTTATTTACTAAGGCTTGTTCAATAATCTTTATGGAATTCAATTTATCAATAGAACCATACATTTTGGTCACATCTAATGAAGTAATAATATTAATTTCATTAATTTTGTCTGCAAATTCAAAAGATGAAGTAATAATATTTTCACCATATCCTAAAATATCTTGCGTTTACCAATATATTTAGATGTCTGAGACATAAATAATCCACCAAAATCTATTGTAATTCTAAAAAATTCCTATTTTATATAATTTTACATTTTCAAAAATATGATGACATACAGAACATAAAAGATGTAAATTACAGTACACATTCTTATAGCTTTATTCTAAGCTTTTTTAAAAATGTTATTAATAAATATTATTCTTTAACCATTCATGTTTTATTATTCAATTAAAAAGGAATGAAGCTTATCCATATGTATTTTAACTTTCTCAATACACTAACATTTCATCATTAAACATATTCACAGATCTTTATTTTTTTTTCAAACAAATCATGTTATCAATTTTAAGTTTCCATTTAAATTCCAAAATAGCCAGTTGCCATGAATTTTCAGATGTATTAACTTTAAATTTATGATTATTAATTTTATTAATAATTTCTCAGCAATATGATTATGATTACTGATCATTTCAAATAAAATTTGAACAACAATTAGCATTTAATTATAGTCCTTCTAGGCACCACCCATATATTTAGATCCATAATTCAAAATGTATTTCTGAATTATTTGTATCCTATTATCTGACAAATTAAAATTATTTTTATATTTTGGAATGAAAAAATAGGTTTTATGGAAGTGATAAATCACAAAGTATTGAAACATTTACAAAAGGATTGATTGAAGTTGGTTATAATGTTAAATAATTTTATTGCACTTTATATAAATATGCAATCATCATCATCAACCATTATCAATCCACTGCAGGATGAAGGTCTCTCCAAGTTCAATCCATCTTTCCCTATCTTTAGCTTCTCTTCTCCACATCACCCCTGCACACTTTCTTATTTCATCCATCCATCTCATGTGTGGTCTCTTTCTGGGTCTTTTACAATCTCTTGGAACCCAGTTTAAAATTTCAATTGCCCATCTATTATCATCTCTTCTAACAATATGTCCAGCCCAACTCCACTTCAGTCTTTTAATTTTTTTAATGAGGTCAGTAACACCTGTTTGTTCTCTTACCCATACATTACATTTTCAATCCCTTCTTGTTATTTCCAACATGCATCTCTCCATACTTCTTCGAGTGGTCTGAAGTCTCTGTATTGTTTTTCTATTGGGTGTCCAAATCTCAAATCCATAAGTAAAAATTGGCAAAACACACTTATTAAAAACCTTCCTTTTCAAACACATAGGCATATTTCCTTTTAGTATCAAGTTATTTCTACCAAAAGAATTCCAACCAAATTTAATTCTATGATTAATTTCATCCATTATATTTCCATCTGTATTAATAATCTGACCAAGGTATTTGTAACTGTTAATTTCTTCTAACTCATCATAATCAATCTTTATTTTCATACTTTGAGAAAATCTATTAAACATTACTTTAGTCTTTTTAACATTTATCTTTAGTACTACTTTCCTACTTTCATCTGATAACTTCTACAACATTTCCTGTAGCTCTAAAGCATTATTTGCAAAAACAACTACATCATCTGCAAAATATAAATGACTTAAATAATCTCCATTTACTTTTACTCCTTTAGCTTCCCATTTTAATCCACAAAATACTTCTTGTAGCACTGCTGTAAAAAGTTTTGGAGATATGGAGTCACCCTGTCTTATACCCTTTTCAATGTTGATTTTCCTACTATCATTATGTAATCTAATTGTTGCTGTTGCATTTTTATAAATATTCTTTAAAATATGACAATATCCTGGATCTATACCTTGATGATCCAATGCTTTAATCACTGAAGAAATGTTTATAGAATCAAATGCCTTTTCATAGTCTACAAATCCTAAGCATAATGGCAACTCATATTTATTTGTCCTTTCTATAATTTCTCTCAATACTTGGATATGATCTACTGTACTAAAACCACTTTTAAATCCAGCTTGTTCTCTTGGTTGGTGGAAATCCAGTGTTTTCTGTAGACGAATTGTAATTATTAGTAAAAATTTTGTATAAAACTGATAAAAGACTGATAGGTCTGTAATTTCTAATATCTTCTTTATTACTTTTTTTAAATATTAATATTAATACTGCATTCTTCCAATCATCTGGTACATAACTTTGCTAAAAAAAATTTCTATTTCTTCACCTGCTTCTTTTAATATATCAATTATAATTCCATCATTACCTGGAGCCTTCCCTTTCTTCATAAATTTAATTGCATGTCTCACTTCCTCATTCAAAATTCTAGGCAATTTGGAATATATAATAGGTATAGGAGGCACTTGTTCTTTATTATTATATAATTCTTTGATAGAAGTCTTCTACACATTTCATGATGTCATCTCTCTTTTTAGTAATAATGCCATCTTTTTTTCTTATTGCAGATATAAATTTCCTACCAATACCAAAACGTTGTTTTATACTCTTTAGACTTTTATTCTCTTCTACAGTTTTCCTTACTAGTTCACAATTATACTTTCTTATATCATTTTCAACTCTTTTCCATGCCATTTTACAAAATTCGAGATATTCAATCTTTTTTAATGCATCATTATTGTATATCCTCATATTCCTTCTTTTCTTCATAAATTCTCTAGTCTCAGTAGAAATTTTATTGGTCAATTGCTGCTTTTTTCTACCCGCTATCTTTATTACAGTTTTTAAAAGTGTATCGCTTATTTTCCTATTAATGTCATTCAAATCTGAATCATGCTCAAAATCTACTAATACTTGAAACCAATTTGTAAGTTCTAATTTAAATTCATTAGAATGTTTCTGAAATTTAGGAATATCAACTGTAAATATTGTTTTTCGAAATAATTTTTATTTCTCTAGTTTTGCATTAACATGTATCTTACATCTTATTAATCGATGATCATTTCCTGTGTTAAATTTATTAAGAACATTACAATCTTGAAATATGTATTTTCTGTTAGTCAAAATATAATCCAATTCTGCTGTACCTTCATTTGGATGTTTCCATGTCCATTTCCTTTTAACACTTTTCTCAAAAAAAGAATTCATAATATAAAGTTTTTCTTTTTCTGCAAACTCCACAAGTCTATGTCATCTCTCATTCCTATTACCATAACCAAAATTACCTACAGCACTTTTATTTGTTTACCAATTCTAGCATTAAAGTCTCCCATGACAATTTTAAAATGTTGTTTACTCTGATCAAAAGCCTTTTGTACATCCATATAAAAGTCTATAACTTCATCACTATGAGAACTTATTGGGGCATAAATCTGATTTATCTGCATTTGGTATCTGCTATTAAATTGTAAAACTAATCTTGCCACTCTGTCCAATACATCATCAATCGCCATAATGTTATTCTTCCATATGCTATTATTTTTGTAAGTATATTTTTGTTTTTGTTTTTTATCAAAAATACTTATTTTTTTTAATATAATTTTTATTTGTTAAAAGATGATTTCGATAATTAATCATAGAATTGTAATACTAAAAACGATAAAAAACACAACTATTTTATAAAATACCCACTAGATTGAGCAAAAAGAGAACAATTTAACAAAGCTTCACTTATTTAACAATTGGAAAGTTTTAAACAAGATTAGTGTTTACTTCATTTTGTTTTATTTTCTCATTTAAAAAAATTAAATATGAATTTATGTGATAGTGTTTGTATAAGTAAAGATGAAAATTTATTTTTAATATTTTCAATGTTTTAATTTGTTTAATTTATAGAATGTATATGGTTACAATAACCCTAAAGATGACCTATAAAGAGATCAAAATACTGGGAATTTAATAAATAAACACTATAATAATAGAGTTAAAGTTTTTTTTAATATTAAATGATTGTATTGACTGCTCTAAAAAAAATTGTTTCTTCAATCACACTTGGGGTTTTTAGATTTAACTTGAAATAAAAACATGGAAGAGAGGGTCCAGAAATTAATTAAGTCAATCCCTTGCTATAAAAAAACAACTGACTTAAATAATTTATGGACTCCCACCCATGCTTTTATTTTAAGTTAAATCCAAAAACCCCAACTACAATTTTTTTTAATGCATTGTCAATAAAAGCATTTAATATATATTAAAAGAATTATCTCTATTATTTTTAAGATTTTAGTATTAGCACAATAAATGAAAATGTAAAACTATATCATACTTTAAATTGAATGGACATGTTAAAAGTTAAAATGTATACCCCTTATGTATATATCATATTTAGTAGGTGTACATAATATATAAGTATATAAGTGATTAAAAATATAAAATATTTTAAGTGAACTTTGATTGGAAATTTTTAATTTTTTTTAAAAAAAATGCTTACTAAAACTATAATGTAAATGAACTTCTCTTAATACATATAATTTTACTTTAAATCAATTTCACACATATAGTATATATATATCACTAGGTATTTCTACAGTAAGTTAATATGTATACTCTTTATGTATATATTTAAGAAACTATGTCATTTATTAAAAATATTTATGTGTGTTATCACTTTCATATATATATCTGAGCACTTATAGTATATATGTGTGGGAGATGATAATCTGGACCAACTGATGATTGCTGGTTTAGCATGAAATATGTATATTGGTGATTATTTATCTTTTCAGCATATATGTGCTTGAGTGTATCGGTGTTATTAGATAGAGTGGAGAGTGGCTGGTCATGTGAAAGTCTGTGCTCATATACCCTATATTACATATATAGACACATGGTATATATTAAGCCTGTGTTTCAGTTATAGACATTTAAAATAAATCTACAATATTTCAACTTGAATATATTAATATTAATTTTAAAAACTAAAAATTTTTTTATATCGCCCCCTAGTGAGTTAATAAGTAAACAAACAAACAAACAGATTTTTCAACTTCAATAAAAGCATTTAAAAATCAAAATTAATATTTTTGATAGCAAAACAGAAAAGTCTACATACGAAATAATGCTGTATTGCATATATACTACTGAAAAAGAATCAAAATAATAATTTGTTACACATATGAGAGATGAATTGGTAAAAAATTTAAATACATTTTTATTAAACTAACAAAAATTATTCATTTATATCATCACAAAAAAAAAAAATAGACAATTATATTGTCCTGAATTGGGATTTCAATTCAGATGAATCTAGATTTTTATGGTAATATCTCATTTTTAACACTTAATTATATATATATTGAAATAAATTTTTTGTGAAGTCATTTGGTTAATAAAATCAAATAATTTAGAATGTCGTATGCATTATATTCTTATATACAAACATATTATATTAAAAAACAGTTAAAACTTAGACAATCACAATATCAGCAACAATCAACAATTTCAAACTGTTGTCAAGGTAACCTTTTAGCAATAAAAATGGAATCCCACCTTTTTTAATGGTCCAATATATTTATATAGACATTGAAGATTGCAATTTGACCACATTTAACTTTGAGTATTATTAAACATATTATATATTACAGATATAAATGAAATATCCTGGAACATCCATATATAATTTATTAATATATATATAAATGGATGTTTCGACCAGGTCACATTGGTCATCAATTTTTAACAAATATTTGTTATCCAGTTGATGACCAGTGTGACCTGATTGAAATGTCAGTTTACATATATATTTTAATAAATTATACACAGATGTGCCCAGATAATATTTCATTTATATATTATATTTATTAAAGCTTAAAATTTTTATTAAGTAAAATCATTATCAATCCACTGCAGGATGAAGGTCTCTCCAAGTTTAATCCATCTTCTCCCATCTTTAGCTTCTCTTCTCCACAACACCCCTGCACATTTTCTTATTTCATCCATCCATCTCACATGTGGTCTCTTTCTGGGTCTTTTACAATCTCTTGGAATCCAGTTTAAAATTTCAATTGTCCATCTATTATCATCTCTTCTAGCAATATGTCCAGTCCAACTCCATTTCAATCTTTTAATTTTTTCAATAAGGTCAGTAACACCTGTTTGTTGTCTTACCCATACATTGCATTTTCGATCTCTTCTTGTTACTCCCAACATACATCTCTCCATACTCCTTTGAGTGGTCTGAAGTCTCTGTATTGCTCTTCTATTAAGTGTCCAAGTCTCAGATCCATAAGTAAGAACTGGTAAAACACATTTGTTAAAAACCATCCTTTTCAAACACATAGGCATATTTCCTTTTAGTATCAAGTTATTTCTACCAAAAGCACTCCAACCAAGTTTAATTCTACGATTAATTTCCTCCATTATGTTTCCATCTGTATTAATAATCTGACCAAGGTATTTGTAACTGTTAACTTCTTCTAATTCTTCATAATCAATCTTTATTTTCATATTTTGAGCAAATCGATTAAACATTACTTTAGTCTTTTTAACATTTATCTTTAGTCCTACTTTTCTACTTTCATCTGCTAACTCCTGCAACATTTCCTGCAGCTCTGAAGCATTATTTGCAAAAACAACTACATCATCTGTGAAATCTAAATGACTTAAATACTTTCCATTTACTTTCACTCCTTTAGTTTCCCATTTTAATCCACAAAATACTTCTTGTAGCACTGCTGTAAAGAGTTTTGGAGATATGGAGTCACCTTGTCTTACACCTTTCTCAATGTTGATTTTTCCAGTATCATTATGTAATCTAATTGTTGCTGTTGCATTTTTATAAGTATTCTTTAAAATATGACAATATCCTGGATCTATACCTTGATGATCCAATGCTTTAATCACTGTAGAAATGTGTATAGAATCGAATGCCTTTTCATAATCTACAAATCCAAAACATAATGACAACTCATATTTGTTTGTCCTTTCTATGACTTCTCTCAATACCTGGATATGATCTATTGTACTAAAACCACTTTTAAATCCAGCTTGTTCTCTTGGTTGGTGGAAATCCAAAGTTCTCTGTAGATGAGTTGTAATTATCTTGGTAAAAATTTTATATAAAACTGATAAAAGGCTGATAGGTCTGTAATTTCTAATATCTTCTTTATCACCTTTTTTAAATATTAATATTATTACTGCATTCTTCCAATCTTCCGGTACATCTTTATCATTTAGACATTTGGTATATAACTTTGCTAAAATTGTTTCTATTTCTTCACCTGCTTCTTTTAATATATCAATTATAATTCCATCATTTCCTGGAGCCTTTCTTTTCTTCATACACTTAATTGCATGTCTCACTTCTTCATTTAAAATTCTGGGCAATTCGGAAGATGTAATAGATATAGGAGGTACTTGTTCTTTATTACTATATAATTCTTGATAAAAATCTTCTACCAATTTCATGATGTCATCTCTCTTTTTAGTAATAATTCCATCTTTTTTTCTTATTGCAGATATAAATTTCTTACCAATACCAAAATGTTGTTTAACATTTTTGAGACTTTTATTTTCTTCTACAGCTTTCCTTGCTATTTCACAGTTATATTTTCTTATATCATTTTCAACTCTTTTCCGTACCATTTTACAAAATTCAAGATATTCAATTCTTTTTAATACATCATTTTTGTATATCTTCATATTCCTTCTTTTTTTCATAAATTCTCTAGTCTCAGTAGAAATTTTATTAGTCAATTGCTGCTTTTTTCTACCAGCTATGTTTGTTGCAGTTTTTAAAAGTGTATCAGTTATTTTCATATTAATTTCATTCAAATCTGTATCATGTTCAAAATCTCCTAACACTTGAAACCTATTTGTAAGTTCTAATTTAAATTCATTAGAATGTTTCTGAAGATTAGGAATATCAACTGTAAATATTGTTTTTCTTAATAATTTTTGTCTCTCTAGTTTTACATTAACACGTAACTTACACCTTACTAATTGATGATCACTTCCTGTGTTAAATTTATTAAGAACATTACAATCTTGAAATATGTATTTTCTGTTAGTCAAAATATAATCCAATTTTGCTGTACCTTCATTTGGATGCTTCCATGTCCATTTCCTTTTAACATTTTTCTCAAAAATGAATTCATAATATAAAGTTTTTCTTTTTTTGCAAACTCCACAAGTCTATGTCCTCTCTCATTTCTATTACCATAACCAAAATTACTACAGCAATTTCATCTTTCATTTGTCTACCAATTCTAGCATTAAAGTCTCCCATAACAATTTTAAAATGTTGTTTACTCTGATCAAAAGCCTTTTGTACATCCATATAAAAATCTTCTACTACTTCATCACTATGAGAACTTGTTGGGGCATAAACCTGAATTATCTGCATTTGGTATCTGCTATTAAGTTGTATAACTAATCTTGCCACTCTGTCCGATACACCATCAATCTCCACAATATTGTTCTTCCACTTTTTATTTATAATGAATCCTACTCCACTTGTATTTCCAATATGTGTGCCTTTATAATAGGGTATATGTCCACTTTTTAAATCAATTGTTTCTTCTCCTTTTCTTCTAACGTCACAAAGTCCAATAATGTCCCATTTAATATAAGACAGTTTTTCTTCTAATTCTTGCAATATTCCTTCACTTGAAAGTGATCTGCAGTTGTAAGTACCTAAATAAAAAGTCGTCATCAAATGGCAGCCTGGGTCTGCAATCAGGGGATTCTTAGCACCCTCCGCCTTCGGCCACCAACTGCTGCCTTGGTTGGTAACTTTACAGCCTCCTGGGAATAAGGGCCATGCTTTATTTTAGTCTGTCATAATTATATATATGTATTGGAAAATTATTTATCATTTACACAAACATTCATTCTGCCTTATCAGGCACTGAGAAGAAAGACCATGGTGTTTCTTGATCTTAAACTTAGAGGTAAAAAGCCAATAAACTCACCACGCTGGCTAATGCGTGTTGGTGAGCAGCCCATCCATGTTCGTATACTATATGAATAATCACATAGTAATAACAGTTGCAACGACAAGAACGTATGGAGTGGACATTAGGAATTTGCCCTGCTTGGTTCTTTTAAGGCCTCCAAGAGGAATCAAAGGGTCTTCTTTCAGTTAATAGCAAACTCCTTTCTGCAGCCATTAAGTAAAATATAAATAAGTAAATACAAGCAAATGTAATATATTTGCTCATTATTGATATTAGCATTATTCTGAAAACATTTCGCCTAAAACTATTTATTTTATTTTTAAAATGTCTTAAATATATGATTTCAAATTTATGATGCATATAATTACAACAATATTTTGCTGCTAAAAGCCAAAAATTGACTCATAAGAGAAAATGGTATGTCAAGCGTTGTTAGCCGAGAGGTCATCGCAGCCTCCTGGCAAGCAAATAGTTGGTTGCAGACGGTTGTGGATTCGCCTCCCGGCCGATGCTATGACACATGAAAAAAAAAAGAGAAAATGGTATTATTAAATGATCAATTGATTTAAATCTTAACAGCTTTTCAAGTAGAAGGTAGCTTTTGTTCAATCAAAATTTAGCAAGCAGGAAGGAAAGGCAATCCATCCTACATCTTTCATTGTTTACTTGTTTCTAAATTCAAATTCTTTGGATAAGAACACAATTTTTTTTTTAGGAAACTTTTACTGTATAACAGCACAGTAAAATAATCCATTCACATTTAATTGCAATAATCCATGGAGACTGATTTTAAGATTTTTTTATCTGATGGATAGTTACAATATGGCGGAGTTGGGATGAAATATGCTCTGATTGAAAAACAAAACCAGGAGACTTTTTTTATTATATAAATTACACAAATATATTTAAATTTGGGAATATGTATTCAACCTTATTAACAACTTTTCTACAGTCATTAATTAACCATGTGAATTCTACTGATCGTTTACCCAGTCAGGCTGTTTTAATCATATGCTGATCAAATCTGGTATATTTATTTGTAATTCTTGCATCTTTTACCATTCTCTTTTTTTCTAACAACTTTGTTTCCTAATTGTTTCATTATTAAGTTATGTGCATATATTTAACAATCTTTAATCTTAATGTCTTCATTTCCTTTCTTTCTACTATTACTGTTATTAACATCGCTAATAATTCAAAATATTACGATTTTTTCTGTTATTATTTACTTGTTTTTTGTTTTTATAACGATTTCTGTTTCTTTTAAACATTTATAAAATAATTTCTGTATGCTTATGTGGACTTAATTTACTTTGCTTTTGTAATACTTAATATCTAAAATAGATCGCATCTTTCTTTGTAATATTTTTTCTTGACTTTATTATTTGCCTCTTTCACTTTTTGCTAAGTTATTTCCACCCTTTTATTTTTTCAAAATTGCTTTTAATTTTAAAAAACTAAATTATAACTTTTTTAATGGTCACAAGCAATTTAAATCTAAATAAAATCAAATCATACATCATGTGACTTAATTTGATATGCTTGTAATTATAAACTAAAATAAAGAGCGTGCTAATAGCTCTAACAAGTTTTATAGATAAATGCTGAAAGAGAAAGCATTTAAAATCTCTATTTAGAAATTATCCCCAGCTCCAGACTGGTTTCAAGCTATTGGCTTTCCTCAGTGAGGTACTAGGATATTTCAGATTTTAGATTCAAAATACCAACTCAGAGCTAGTCCTTATCTGATAGTTAACTTTTAAGTAGAAAATCTGAAATTTTCAGACACCTATATCTTTTCAAATCCAGTTGTCTAACTTAAATGGCTATATGGGGCTGAGGAATCTTCAGCCATATCATATATTAATAGTCTTAGCAATAAAACATTGCTTAAAACTTAAAAACAAAACAATAATATTAAATAAAATAAAGTCATACATCATGTGATTTTATAAACTAAAATAAAGAGCATGTTAATAGCTCTAACAGATCTATTTTAGTTTTTAATTTAAATACTAAATTACAAATTACTTTGGATCAATATATAATCTAATTAAAATATACTTTCATTATATGAAACATTAAGCTATAGATCTGTGGATTATGAAAAAGCATTTGGTTTTAAAATCATTTCCATAGTGATTATCAACAAAATATTGATTCAGGATATCATCATAATATTTATCAAAATACTACACCTGCGATTAAATTACCCAATGACACTAAGACGATAGGGTGTCTCCATATCTCCAAAATTTCACAATAGCTTTATATATATTTTGTAGATTAAAATTAGAGAGCTACAAAAACAAAAATATACATTTATGTTATTCAAGTTATATAGATTTTGCAAATGATAAAATTGTTTTTAACAATTTGAAATGTTAGTAAATTTAAAAACATTTTCCAGGATTTTCATTACAACTTTGCTCAATAGTTTGTAATAATTTTTTTGGCTTGGAGAATTGATTGCTGAAAAATGATTCAAGGAGACAAGAACTGTCAATGTTAATGCAATTTATTCACTACTATTGAACACTTTTTAGCAAAAACCTTTTACGTTTCAACTGTCCTGTTTAAAGTGGTGATAAATTACATTTATATAAGATATAACAAAATAAAGGAAGTGGTAAATTTGGTAATATTTCTGAATTATCAATGTTCTTTATCTTCATCAAAAATTTTAGTCATTTATCATTTTTTCATCAAACTTTTTAAATGTTTCATATTTAGTCGCAACCCATCTTTTTTACTTTAATCTTTATCTCTTCTATTAAGTGTTCGAGGCTTTCTGTGCTTAAACGTAGTCAGTCAAATATAATATATGTGATGTTTTCCAATTAATTTGGATTCACATTTATTGTCTTCCTGCTTAGCTTTCCTCATATATTTAATACATAATGATATACTGAAGAGAAAAAAGAATATAAAAAAATTTCAAATACTTATTTCATTTTTTATTAACAAAAGTTTATATATAGATCAACAATACTTTATAACAATTTAAAAAAGAGTTATAATAATTTAAAGGAGTTGAAGATTGATAATAAAAAATGGATATTCCATATATTTCATATGCTCAAGTGAAATTTTTAAGGATATATATAAGGCTGTGTTTAACATAACATTAATATGTTAGTGAATAATTCTAAAAATGTCATATGTTAAAACCAACAAAACCTCTCCATACAGTAACATCACACAGTCATCAATGGATACAAGAAGGTTTGTGCATAAAATCCATATGTAGTGTCTACTCATCCAATATCCCCAGACTAGTTTTTAGTGTGTGCCTTTCATCAGTGAGGAGCATCCATTGATTACTTTGGCTTGCAATGAATGGGGCTACTATATGGAGAGTTTGCCTATGTGTAAATAGCTTGTGTAAGCATAAAGAATGGTGAGCATGTAATGTTTAGTGGTTTGTTATAATTTATTCTGATATTTCAACTTTATAACTACATCATAGACTATAAATAGCTCTTAAGATTTCATGTACAATGTTTTTTTCCTTCGGTACTGAAGACGAAGCTTGCTTCAGCTACTCATATATATACAGTATATTATTAAATGATAAATGGCAACGTTAGCAAATCCCTTCTTCGATATGTAGATATTTTATAATGCAAAAGGAAATTGCATGATTTTGATATGTTAATCACTGGGTGGAGTAGCTAAAAATTTGTCATCAATCTTTTAAAATCAGAAAATGAAACGATATTTTTTAAAAAAAAAAAAGAAAATGGGAGAATAGAAACCACTGCAATAATTTTGCTGATGCTACATTCTTTTTTTTTTTTTTCAAAAATATTATTTTAATTACAATATCTTAATTTACAAATATATGTTTTAACTTTTTTTTTTCAATTTTAATAGTTAATACTTTAATGTTAATTAGTAGTTATTAGCGATAAATTTTTAATTTTGATTGCAAAATTTTTATTAAAAACCAATCAATTATTACTATTATTTACAAATATAGGGGTTTATTCAAGGAGACTTACAAAATATGGAATTATCTTTGCATATAGCTCTTAAATATGATCAGAATTTGGGGGACATAGTAATACCTATAAAGTAATACTATTAATGATATAAATAATTATTCAAATTTATGATATATCTCAAAATACTGAGGTTCTGGAAGTGAATATATCTTAATACGACTTCATTATTAATAGAACTCTTTGAATTAGGACTAGAAGTTAACACATTCTGTGATACAAACTGTTTTCACATCAGCTAAGGAATGATAATTACATAATGTCATCCTACATTTTTTATTTACATAAAGAGTCAAGGTCAAACTGGATTAAAATAAGATTGGATTCAGGATAGATGGAAAATCCTTACTAATCTTAAATATTCTGATGATATTCTATTTTCAGCTAAAAGTAGAGAAGAATTCAGGATATTTTTGATTAACTAAATGAAAAGACAGAATTACATTAACACGAAGAAGATAAAACTTAGATGACAAGAGTAGTAGTTGATTATAAAATTTTGAAATCGATAAAAATAATTCAGAACGTTTTCTTTTTATTCCAAAGGAAGTTTATTTATGCCTCATCGCCAAATGCCATGAAGCCAAAGTCAAAGTTTACAATATAATATTAATGTAGGCAAAAGTCAATAGCATGGTCAGTCTGTGTGGATGGTCCCCAAAAGATGAAGTATCTTATAAAGACTATGCTCATCCACCCAGAGACCCCCCACACACACAAACCATTGTCCAAGTTACAAAATTATAAAACAATTTTTACAGACAAAAATTCCATAAATTATATGGCCAGATCATAAATACATCACAATTGAAAAGTTACAATATAAATGAACTGATTGTTATAATAATGTAATATATGTCCGGACTCGCGGGACTTCACTCCATCACCTGTGTGTCCAGATCACAAAACATATCACTTCAAATGTACATAAAATACATCTATTCAAACAATTTAAACACAATATAATTTTAATATTTACAAGGATTGTAAAACTATTATTCATCCATCCAGGACTGCAGTGACTTCACTCCATCATTCTGCAGATCTGGGTTGCCCATTAGACAAAGTATCCCATTCAGAGGGTAGGAATTCACAATGACTAATAAATATCACAATACGCTGATAATAATTACATAAATATTTGATTACATAGTTTCTTATATATATATAATTTTTTTTAAATGCTCCTCAACAACAAAATATCCAGTTAATAATTATATGTTGCAGATTAACAAAGGGCACAATGGTATCAAAAAGTGTAAACGAGATTTTTAGATACAGCTTTAAAAATAAGAATTGTTTCAGCTATAACATTTGCTATGATCTATACAGATGTGAATATTGAACACTGAAAAAGATCATGAAAAATAATTATGCTTTTGAATTATTGTGCTGGCAAAGACTTTTGAGAAAACCATGAGGCAAGAAATATGATTAAGAGAATAGTTAATCAGATTAGATCTAAACTTTTATTTGAAATACACATGACCCGTTTGAAATAAACTTCTTTTGATCTTATTATGAGACAAAAAAAATTAATTAGAAAAGTGTAAAATGTTCAAAAATTGATCATAAAGGATAAAAAAGTAAAGCAGCAATGAAATGAAATAAAGGATATATCTTTGAACACTCTAAAAACCAATCTAGATAACGGGCCACTTTAAAGAAATATTTTTCATAAGATAATCATAAGTCAATACAGACAACGTGAGATAGTAATAGAAATAATAAAACAAATTGTGTTATAAGAAGCAAAAGACCTTTTCATACATTTATACATGATAAAGTGTTATTTTTTAGTTAGTCAAGCAATCTTTTTGCCTATTTATTTCATCAGCATCAATCAATAAATAATCTAATAGCAATTAATAAAAATTAATTATTCACCAATTACAATAAACTACTTTAATAATAATAATCAGCCATTAAGCTAATGCATATGCGCTTTGTGGATTTTTAACTATAAATGAATACTCTCACTTCCAAACACAAGATAAAGTCTTTGTGAAAAAATAGAATGAATCCATCTATCCTTTCAACCCAAATGTTTATGTATGGGCAAATCTTAAGCATTTGGGAATGAGAGCATGAAGATGTTAAGCGGTCACTTTAAATTACTTTTACTATGCTTGAATGAATAACGCAAAATTTACTAGAATTTATGATATGTTATTCTTAGTTGAAATTAAATATATGTAAATGAAATATTTATTTTATATAGTGCGATGTTTTTATAAACTGCAATAGTAATAATCAGCAATTAAGCTAATGCACATGCACTTTGTGGATTTTTAACTATAACACAAGATAAAGTCTTTGTGAAAAGATAGAATGAATCTATCTATCCTTTCTATCCAAACATTTATGTATGGGCAAATCTTAAGCATTTGGGAAAAAGAGCATGAAGATGTTAAACAATCACTTTAAATTACCTTTACTATGCCTAAATGAATGACACATGAAAAATGTACTACAATTTACTACTTTATATAATTTACATTTTAAATGCACACACACATATATGTAATCATTAAAACCAGACAACATTCAAACAATACCGATATCAATAATAATGACAACCTACATACTTTTACCCACAGACACAAATTATAACTTAGACTTGCCAATGCTAGGCATTAATAATAAGCAGCTAATATGTAGATTTAAATATTGGACACTCCAACCCAATATTTTTGATTTTCTATTCAAAATGGATATGTGGTCATTACCAACATTATATTTCATGAGATATAAGAGAAACATTCTTAACATTGACACTATGTGAATTGTGCCACAGAACAGAGGAGAACCAAAAACGTATTCTTTGAGTGTAGTAGCCTACAATACACTCGATTTTATATTACAAAAATTTATCAGAAAAACAATGCCATTATAAGTTCAATTATTGTCGTTTCCATATGCCCTCTGGCGGAAATAAATACAACATTTATGGTGCATTTATCTTTACATTAATAATACAAGAAATTTTAATACTTTTAAAAACAAATTAGAGACAATAAAAGAAAAAGATAAAAAAATCATCCCATTAGTCACTTTCACAGCCATATGGTCACTTGCCCATCAGTGCATTAACCTCCTCTAGTGGGATGTAGTTTCTGTTTCCTATTTTACTTGTAATAATTATATTTATAAAGTGCATACTTGTTAATTAAGGTAATATTTATTAAGGCTACAACTTTAAGACTATGCACCTGAAAAAACGATAGTAGGGACCTCTGCAAATCTTAAACACAAGAGTTATTTAAAAGACAAGAGCAGCTCTTATCTTAACCTATTTTTTAAATAAATAGGAGAATCTAAAGCATTTTGATTTGAGAGGGTAATAAATATAATTATTACAACTTTATATTATCTTAATAGATTTCTAAGCATAAGATCTAAACACTGATTCATTGTAAATTGAAAGATTTTGTAAGTGTGAATGTTATAGAATTTGTGAACTTAATTAGTGAGGTATTTAATAGCCTTACCTCTCAAATCAAAATGATTTAGATTCTCCTATTTATTTAAAAAGTAGGTTAAGATAAGAGCCACTCTTGTCTTTTAAATAAATCTTGTGTTTAAGATTTGCAGAGGTCCCTACTGTTGTTTTTTCAAGCGCATAGTCTTAAGGTTGTAGCCTTAATAAATATTACTTCATATTTTATTTATATAAATAAGCATTTATTTTTACAGCGTCTGTATACAATTTGTAATTACATTAATATCGGCCTTTCAAGCCAATTGTGCAAACACTTTGCGAGTGTTAAATAATAAATGAATACCCTCTGACCAATACAAGATATAGAATTTATGCAGGAATAAAAAGAATCCCTCTTATTCCTACGACTCAAATATTTATATATGAGAAAATCTGAAGTACTGGCACAGAAGGTGTGACAATATAACAGTCACTTTAAATTACTATATACAATGTCTGAATGAATGATGCCGATGAAATTTCCTAGAATTTACTAAGCGTCATTCCAACTGAAACTTAAAGTGACCGTTATATTGTCACACCTTCTGTGCCAGTACTTCAGATTTGCTCATATATAAATATTTGAGTCGTAGGAATAAGAGGGATTCTTTTTATTCCTGCATAAATTCTATATCTTGTATTGGTCAGAGGGTATTCATTTATTATTTAACACTCGCAAAGCGTTTGCACAATTGGCTTGAAAGGCCGATATGAATTTCATACTTTATTGTAAATGTTTTTAATAACAGTATAATTCACTGAATGCTATTGAAAATACTTAGTATTCTTTGATTAGTTTTGTATTTTTTTTTTAAAACGGAATTCTCTATATATATTCCTTTAAAAATGAAATATCTGTGGATATATATTTCCTTCAATAAAATTCCCTTTAAAACTAAAGATGGAATCCCTGAGAGAAGTTGATGAATATAATATTTTCCTAATAAAATAATAGTTTTAAATTTAAAATTTTTCCTTGTAAATTAAATATTATTGTAATCGGTTACTAAAAGTTTAAAATTAAATTGATAATTAAAAAGAAAACTAATTCAAAATGTTAAAAATAAATTTAAATTCATTATATGTGCCCACCGCACATATTTGAACCCGTGTTAACACTAGAACAAATATCCATGCACATGCGCACTCCTATTCATGTTTTAGATATGCAGCACGTACAATTTAAAATGATAGACTGAAAATGTGTGTGTGCATTTTATTTTTAATGATTAAGAAATAAATAGTTAAATGAAGTATATGTGTACAATGGTGGGCATGCAAATTTTAAATGAAAATTTATTTATATTTTGAATAAATTAGCTTGTTAAAAGGACTACAAATTCAAACGCCATTTATGAAATAATTTTAAAATTATTCGACAGAAAAACTAGTATCATTTTATTTACCTTTCAAAGACCTTTATTTTAATCCGTATGTTTATATGAGAATTATTACAAATAAAGAAATTAAAAATTAATTAAAATTTTTATGCCCCCCCTCCCATTGTATTTTATTTAGAGTCTAAATAATTATAGATATAATAAACACCTCCATACTTCCCCATTCTTTTTAAATAAAGATACAATAAAAGAAATGACTCCCAAGATGAATTTCATGTTGAACCAGCACTCGTTAGTTGGCCCAGGTCACTATCTCTCATATACTGTATATCTTTATTATATGAAAAGTATTTATCTAGAGTAAATTGTTACGTTTTCATTTACCATTGTCAAACTTCCTCCACTCACAACCTATACAATAATGATTCATTTTCCAAACTAATCATTATTGTATTTATCTGAAATGGATAGCGTCAAAGTTGTGAGTGGAGGGAGTTTGACTATGGTAAATGAAAATGTAACAATTTACTCCAAATAATTACCATAAAATAAAACTTTCTGACTATATTATGTGTTAAATTAAATGCCATATGACCTAAATAAAGGTTATGAAAGTATCGATTTCTCCAAATGAAGGCTAGTGTATGTTAAAATTCAAATGGCTAATACCATGTAAGATATATAACACGCAAGGGTAGAGGGTTATCCCCATAAGTTCTTTCTAATCCTGGTTTTATTCCTTCATTTCACTCTCGTATTCAAATACCATAGTAAGTCGACAAAATGAAATTACTTATGAAATGAAGAAGGAAAACTCATTTTAGAATATTTTGGAATCTGGTGCTGAAAACAAAATTTTTCTCAATAATTTATTCGGCATTCTTATTTTATTGTTACCTCAATTTCAAAATTAAATTTAAATTCATGGGTTTAATTGTGAGCTTTTTGACATTTAGTAATAATTTTGTCAACTCTAATAAATTCTATAAAATTAATATTTGTTCAAAATAAATGAATATATTAATAATTATTCAATAGAGATTGAATAGTTTAAGAGCTTTTAAAAGTATCAATTCTTTCTAAAACAATTTAAAGTCTTAATAAACTGTTAATATGCGCTTTAACCTGAACTTGTTGAATTGTTTTATTTTTAAAGATCATCATTATTAATATTTTTTTAAAAGAAGGAAAGACAGCTGAATGAAAATAATTTAATCCTTCATATTTATTTATTTGTTTAGTCATAACATGTTTTATCTTAATTAAAGTGCCACGATATTATAATCTTCAATGAAAATGATCACCATTAATGAATCATTCTTTTTTGCAAGTGGGAGGGTCCTCTATCATTTTTCAGAAAAATATTTAAAAGGCCATATCAAATTTTTACAGGAATTTTTTAATGTGATATTTCAATGTTTTTGGCTGTATTAAGAAGAAGGGGTTCAAACCTATCCTTTTATTTATCTATTTGTAAAACTTCCCAAAACTGCCTTTTCTAAATGCCATTAAGCAACTGTATCAATCATTATTGCATAACTTTATAAATAAACTTCATTTTACTTTTATTTTACCTGATTTTTAAAATAATATATATATTGTTTTCTCTCATTTGAAAATTAAATAATTAAGTATACCAGATAGGAAAATGGCCACGGAAGAGAAACAAATAACAAATATTAATTATATATTAGATTGCTTTTTATATGTTTTAATTTTTTAATATTTCATGATTAGTCTAGACCAGGGTTTTTCAACCTTTTTTTAACTATTGCCCCCCCCCCCAAAGATTTTTAGCCAAAATTGTTTATAATCGCCCCCATAAAATTTTAAACAAGAAAATACTTTATATTTACTCTCTTTATTTAACCCTCATAACTCATGTCACATTAAAAAGTACTGCGGATCAAAAAAAAAAAAAACTTCAACAAAGAAAAATCAAAAAATTAACTGAAACAATTACTCAGTTAAATAAGAGAATAAATAAATTACACCAACCACACACCATTAAGGTAGAAACAAAAATTTATTTGTGCATCATTTAAAAAACAGTGGGGTGGCCATCTAAATCCAGTTTTGAAAAAAATCCTGATTGCAAACCAGAGATTTTTTTCATCACCCAAAATTTAATTTTTGTCGCCAAGGAAGAGATTTCACCCATTGAGAATTGATCTAGACAGATTCTGATAAAAAATTTTAGACTATACAAAAGTGTGGGTAAGGGGGGGGGGTTCTTTCAAGTATGCATGACTGTATGTTTTTTTTTTTTTAAGTGTCATAGCATCGGCCGGTACGCGAACCCGCAACCCGGGCAACTGACTGCAAATGCAAGGTAGTCGTGCTGACCTCTCAACCACCAATGCAAGACATATAGCAAACTTTTTTAAAAAGTTTTTTTTTAAAAATATGTTATTATCAAAATCTTCAAAGCTACATAAATTTATATTGTGGTTGCAAAAAAATTCTAATAAGTACTAGTATCAATAAGTGGTAACAAACGTTTTGTCTTATTTGATAATAGTATTTGACATAATGTAACATTGTACTTACCAGTACTGTTTGCAAGAGCCACCTTTTGTTATTGATAAAAGGCTTGTTTTCAGAAATATTACCTCTTTAATATTTCATCATACTTATTACTTTATCTGTGCAGAATGCATATCTCCAAGCATGCATGAGAGCATAATAGGCCATAGTTTATTATGCCATTACTACTTAGGATACTTCGGGATTATTCCTGTTATGATATATTATTCTGGTGATGTTTTCATCTGGTAATATTTATTCAAAATTTATGGTTCAAGATGTCATGACAATCAAATTCTGGCATAACTAATCCATGTCAACTTTTCACATATATACATATCACCAAATTGTAAAACATGTCCTGCAAGATTTTGTGCTATCACTCTGACTTTTTTCATACACAATAAAAATGTATCGCATCATTTGTAAGTAATACTGGGTTTTTTTAAATTGAAAAAGTCATTCAGAGATAACATTTATTACATTTGTATCTTTTTTTTTGCCAAATGTTTATATACATGTAAAACTTTATATTTGTGTCAAAATAAGAGTCACAGATCACATGACCATATTCTCTTAAGCTTGTAAGTTATAAACAATGAGGATTGCCAATTCCTCAACAAGCTTTGTGATAAATGTTTAGCCAGAGCCAGCATTTAAAATATCTCTGTCAGGAACCCCCCCCCAACCCCTGACCATGGTTTTGTGCTTTGGCACTCCTCAGAGAGGTGCCAGGGTAGGTTCAGACACTAGCTTAGCCAGAGCCAGCATTTATCACAAAGCTTGTTGAGGAATTGGCAATCCTCATTGTTTATATTTGTGTGTGTTTTTTTTAAAAAAAAGATATTTAAAATATAAGGTTAAACTTACACATCGCCATTTTGTTTTTTGTTTTAGATTAAAAAAATAACAGAAATCTAAAACCTTGTTACAACTCACCGTTTAAAAAATGTTTCAACGTTCTTTTTCACATTTCTCCTTTTTTTCATAATGAATATATCTCTCCATCATTGTAAATTACATGCTTTTTTTTAGTTTGAAGTAGTATTAAATGTGGTACATGATGGCACATATTGCTGTACTATGCTGGGAGGGAAAAGAATGGCTTTGATGACATGAAGTGTCATATTAAAAGGGCACAACTTACAAGTACCTGATTTATTTAGTATCATAATGTCTTTTTTCCTTTTTCTATAATGAATATGTGTCCATTATTTTTTTTCATTTGAAATTTAATATTACACATGATATGATATATCACTTCTGATGACATATTATTCTAAGATTGTGATATGTTCAAAATAACGCCTTCATGAGATCTACGAATAAATTTTATCGATTAAGTTTGTCTGTACATTCCTTGGAGGTGTTATTTTAAAGATATCACAAAGTTAAAGTAATACATCATTGGAATAATATGTCACAGTAGAAATAATACCAACTAATTAGTCATCAAAACGTTTTAAAGATGAAATGATATCTTCAGCAACAATCATAAATTACTGCACCCATAAATATTTAAAATGATGCATTTTGAACTACTTAATGTTTAGATTTTATTATACTGCAAACCTTTTGATGTTGAAGAAGACAATTATTTAAAATCTCAAGTATTATTTTATAAGGATATTTTTTGCTATGATTGATGTTTATAAGATCCAGTAATGCACCATAAAAGAATTCCGGTTATTAGATATTACATATTGGTCAATAACTTGATTATTTATGATGGTCACTCCCACCCACACACCTTAATATAATATAATAATAGTTAAATTTTTAAAATATTTTTCACAAGATAAGCTTCAAAATAATGTTATTATTATTTTTTAACCAAGATATCAAAGATATCAATTGAACAAAAGAAACTTTTAGGGGCGAAAAATCTAACAAATTATTATTAAAACATTTTACTCATATTTAATATTATTCTTTTTTTATACTGAATTTGAAAATTATACTTTCATATACTTTTAATAAAAATAATTTATTTTATATCTGACTACTTTCATTTCTTTGTTTACTTGTTGAATTTAATTATTTTGATATCTGTGCTCTAAAATAAAAGCCTGTGGTCATACTACATTGAACACACCGTTTCTCGTCTGATCACCAAAGTTAAGCAATGTTAGGATCAGTTAGTATTTGAATGGGTGATCTGATCACCACAGTTAAACAATGTTAGGATCTGTTAGTACTTGGATGGGTGACTGCCTGGGAATCCTGAGCGCTGTAGACCTTTCAATTTTTTTTCCATTTATTTCTTTTTAATATGGTGAATAAAATTATATGGTAGTGTTAACAGTCAAAATAAGAGTCATAGATCAATACATAGATCACATGACCCTATCTCTTAAGTTTGTAAGTTATAAACAGTTCCTGACAGAGATATTTTAAGTGCTGGCTCTGGCTAAGCATTTATCATAAAGCTTGTAGAGGAATTGGCAATCCTCACTGTTTATATGGTAGTGTTATTTTGTAATGATTAAATTTAATTTGGTGTTTATATGTTATTTATTTTCACAACCAGTATGTGCATTACATTACATTGATAGTTAGATAGAGTGAGGCATCTCTGCATAAACTGTTAATATATTTTAACATATTATGATGTTAAGCTTTTAGTTTATTTAATTTGATATCCTATTTAAAAAAGATTCATTTTATAGCTTTAGGAATTAGATAAAATATTTTACTGAGCGAGAATAGCTGAAATATCATGCCTCAATCAAGTGTAACCGCACTCTTCTTAATACTTCCAAAAAGTGTGTAACTTTATTTCTCTTTCTATACTTCCAATTAAATAAAGATCAACGTGAGATCAGGGGTTTTATCTCATCAAAATTCTCTCATTTCATCCTCTGTTACAATATGTATTAAATCACACCACATGGTTAAAAATCAAGCATCGATCTCTGTGAAATAATAAATAAAATATATTAGAGTCCGTCTTTCAAAATAACCAATCTCTAATATATTTATATACTATTTCATAGAGAGCGATACTGAATTTTTTAACAACATGGGGTTAATTTAATATTTCGATTTTTATTTCAGTTTAGCGTTAGCATTGGGATTATTTAACATATATATATTGTAATAGTACCGATTTGAGGTCAATGTGACATTCAATATTATAAAGTCCATACTAATAATTAATTAAAAATAAACTAAGTTAATATAGTGACAATAATTAATTTTGAAAATAATTTGTTAATACGTTTTTGTCATTACAAATTTTAATTGCAAAAATTATTGAATTAATATTTCTATTATGAAATATAATAATTGTATTTATTGATGTAAATGTAATTGTAAAGCATATACATATATACCAAAACAATGTAGTTACATGTATATAGTTCTATGTAATGAAAATATAGCTGTTTTATAATTTATTAAGTAAAAAAAAAACCCAATAATACAACATTTTGTTCCTAGTATAATTAAAAACAATCTGTTAATTATAAGGAAAAGAAAATTTATATTATTTTCTTTTGTATATAAATATTTGTAGATCCTGTTATAATACCAGATTTAAAAAAAATCCAACAGATTTTATGAAATACAGTGGCCCTTCTATATTTGTTATATTTCGTTTCAAGCTTTCCTTAATAGATGGTGTGAATTAACTAATAATAGATTGTACTTAATTTACAATACAATATGAATTGTTTGCTGTAACGTTGTTTAGGTGTAATGTGCTTTTTAATACAACATAAGACACAAATTCTGCTTAACACATATAGTATGCATATACAAATTTAAATTATAAATGTATTAAATAACCTCAATGCTACCACATATTCTTTTAAATTCATATAAATAAAGATACAATAAAGAACAAATGACCCCCCAAAATGCCGTTTGTGTTAAACCAGCATCGTCAAGTGGTCCAGGTCACTATCTGTGCTAGAGACAGTCTCTAGTTTAATAAATGATTATAATCTTTACTGTATTTATCTAAAGTGGTTGGTGTCAAAGATGTGGGTTGAGTTAGTTTGACACTTATAATTCAACTTGTGATTATTTAGTATAAATATTTTTCATGTAATATATATATATATATGAGAGATGGTGAATTGACCAACTGATGAGTGCTGGTTCAGCAAAAAATGCATCTTGGAGGCCATTTGTCTTTTGTTGTATCTTTATTTATATGAATTTAAAAAAATATGTGGTAGTATTGAGGTTATATAGAAAAGAGAAATGTGGATAACTTCATATTTGTGTGTACTTAATTTTTAAAAATTAGATATATTAATCTTTAATTAAGTTTTAAAGTTTATATCTATGCTAGAGACAATCTCTAGTTTAGTAAATGATCAGTAATAATCATTATTGCATTTATCAAATGTGGTTGGTGTCAAAGATGTGGGTTGAGAAAGTTTGACACATATAATTACAAATTTAAATTATAACTTAAAGCAAATTAAAAAATAACAATGCAATTATAAATAATAAATGATAAAGGCTATATACCAGCATATACTAACAATGTTTATATGAGTTTACTCATACATTCTTCTCGAAAATAAATACTAATTCTTATTGTATTATATCATTATATATTTTTTTTATTAGAATGAACAATGAAGTGTCAAATTATTGTCCTTCTGAAACCATTTCTGAAAAGTCATCAGTTTAAAATGATCTTGGAACTCTAAATAATGCAGATAGAGTTCTAGAGAATACAGGATATTTGAAAACAAAGTTGATTGATCTTTATTATTTTGTTGTAATAATAGCTTTTTTAAAATGTTGTGGTGAAAGTTGTTTCCTTTTTAATTCATTAAAATAGTCTTGAAGATTATAACAAATTGATGATTTTCTATGTAAAAATAATGCTATGTTACATCAAAAGTCATTATCTACCATTTTATTCTTCAGAATTTGTATAGCCTGGAATGTCACAAAGTTGTTCTAATGTTCACAGTGCTGATTGTTTTTCTTCTTTATTTTTTCCTTCCATTCCTCTTTTAATAAATCATTTAACTCCTTATTTGTGAAACATTCTCTATGTTCTGCAATTTCATCAGTCATATTAACAATTCCATCTTCCTGTGGGTTTTTTTGTATTCGATGTCCTTTTTCTTCAATAATTTTTTACATTTCTACCAAAAATATAATAGCAATTTTATTATTGATCGACATGGGATCTCCAGTTATTTTGATGTTTTTAGATCCTATCCACTTCAGAATCTATACAGCCTTCCACCCCCAGAATTTGCAGTAAATGATATGGAGTCCCTTATTTTATATCTTTAAGTTAAAATCTTCATAAAAACGTAAATTTTCTTATGGGAATGTTCCTCTTCTATCCATAAATTTAACGCCTGTTTAATTTTCACCAAAAAAGTTATCTCTTCACATAATCACAACTTGAGCTATTTCAGAAGTGCAAGATATAATGGTATGAATTTGCTTTTCTCTTCTCATTATTTCTCTAACAGATGATTCTATTTTTAAACATATGATTCACGTTGGAATATATTTTCCTGCTCCTCTCATTACTAAATTTATAAATTTTGTTTTATTATTTAAAAGAAAATTCTCTCAGGTTTAGAAAAGTTGCTAACTTTATAATTAGAAAACATTTTATTAAATTAAATACTATACTATATAATATTCCAAAAGAGAAGAAGCAAGGAAAGACCCATGCTTTGAATTTATTTAGATCATGAATAAAATACGGTTAAATGAGTTCGAGTGTAAAGTAAAATTTGAGAACATTAGATCCATTGTGAGTCCTGTATGGTAATAAAAAGCAGCTACTCTATTACAACACTAAATTAATAAATTTATGAATTCCAATGTTTCTATTTTTTTATTTATATATATTTGTTTTGAACAGTATATATCTGAAATGGTATATTTTAATATAGCAGACGTCAGAATTCTCCTCTATTATGCTTGGATAAGTGTGTTGGTTGATTTAAAATAAAGTACTAGGTTTTTCCCTAAAAGCTATAATTATCCTAAATTGAGTTGCAAAGAAAGTTGATTTAAGATACTGATCTTCCATTAAAAGAAATAACTAGTTTTAATTATACTTGGAAAGAAAAGAAAAAGAAAAAGAGAAGTATTTCTTAATTTGTCATTTTGAACTTTTGGAATATATAATTATTTTTAAATGTTTTGAATGTGGGAGCAGTTTATAGTGTTTGATGTTTCAATGCATATGTAATGTGATTATCTTCCTGGGAGATCTTGTGAAAGTGGAAGGAATAAAACCTCACTCAGACAGCTACTATACAGAACTTTCTGGAACCAAAAAATAGCAAACAACTCTATTCACTTCTTGGTCTTTGTAATTTCTATAAGTGTTTTTACAAGAACTTTATTTTTGATATCATCCACATCTCAATTTTATGAAGATGAACTGAATCTTATCAAGTCCAAATTCCTGCATAAAATAATTTTGCATTATCCTGATTTCAATCTGCCATTTTGTGTGCAATTGGACAGTAATGGCTATGGGCTGGGAATCATTATTTCAGTTAAATGAAGAACAGAAACAACAGATGTTGTATTTCTTAAGTCATTGGTTAAAGGGTGCAGAGTTATATAACTCCACAATAAAGAAAGAAGCCTTAGCAGTTGTTTAAATCCTAACAATTTTTTTTACAGCTGTTTTGCAAAAAGTATTTTGTGGATTAAAATGGAAAGCTAAGAGAATAAAAGTTAATGTAGATTATACAAGTCATTTTTATTTTTCAAATGATGTAGTTGTTTTTGCAAATGTTGCAAGAGTTATCAAATGAAAGTAAGAAAGTAGAATTAAAGATAACAAAACTAAAGTAATGTTCAATGTATTTTCTAAAAACAAGAAAATTAGAAGTTAACAATTACAAATATCTTTGTCAGATTATCACTATAAATGGAAACATAATAGATGACATTAATCATTGAATTAAGCATGGTTGGAGTGTTTTTGGTAGAAATAACTTAATATTAAAAAGATATGTATCTATGCATTTGAAAAAAAAAAGGGTTTTTAATAAATGTGTGTTATCAGTTTTTACATATGGATCTGAGACTTGGACACTCAGTAGAAGAACTATACCAATCACTTCAACCATTCAATGAAGTGTGGAGAGATGTATGTTAGGAGTAACAAAAAGAGATTGAAAACAAAATATATGGGTGAGAGAACAATAAATATTACTGACATTGTTGAAAGAAGAGATGGAAGTGGAATTGGGCTGGACATATTATTTAAAAAATGACAATAGATGGATAGTTGAAATCTTAAACTGGATTCCAAGAGATTGTAAATGATCTATAAAGAGACAACATATGGGATAGTGTTTTTCTGAAGGTTTGAGATGATGGTGTTTTAGTTGTAGCTTTATATTGGACTATTTCCATCATCTAATATGCATATTGAATGTCTTTAGAAAAATTTAACTTTATTTAAATGTTCCAAATACATTCAACTGTTAGTAATAGCACATTAAACAGGTTAATATATGCACAATGTTTCAAGAGGTATTATTTCCCCCTCTTCTTCAGATACTGCTGGCCTGACCAGTGAAAGTACTAGCATGGGATTTGAAGATGGGTCCTTAGATTCTTGATTATTGAATTTTAAGGTAACACTCTAACCAACTAAGCCATCCTGCCAAAGGCAAGTCAGTAGAAACTTCATACTTATCTATGAGGTTCCTACTGATTTCTCCACAATCCTATAAGCCAACCTAGTGTGATTATACATAATGCATGGAAACCACTAATCGACTTTTCTCTTTATAAAAATGGAGAAATCAGAAGGAACCTCATAGATAAGATATGAAATTTCTATTGACTGTTGCCATTGGCAGGATGTCTCATTTGATTAGAGTGTTATGTTAAAATTCAATAATCAAGAATCTAAGGACCCAGTTTCAAATCCCATGCTAGTATTTTCACTGGTCAAGCCAGCAATACCGGAAGAAGAGGGGAGAATAATACATCTCAAAACATTGTGCATATATTAACCTGTTTGATGTGCTATTACTAACAGTTGAATGTATTTGGAATATTTAAATAAAGTTAAATGTTTCTAAAG
The DNA here is from genome assembly GCA_028023455.1 of Epiperipatus broadwayi. NCBI lineage: Eukaryota > Metazoa > Onychophora > Udeonychophora > Euonychophora > Peripatidae > Epiperipatus > Epiperipatus broadwayi. The sequence continues at coordinate 202,125 of JAQFVV010006303.1, forward strand.
ACATTCAATAGGCATATTAGATGATGGAAATAGTCCAATATAAAAAACACATATGGGATAGATAGAAGAAATAAGGAAATGAGCTGGGGTGATTCAGAGAAGAGAGGCTAGAAATTAGAGAAGAAAGGTTGAACTTGGCAAGGCATTTACCGTTCAGTGGATTGTTAATGGAGTATATATATATAATTTAATATTTGATAGACATTATAAATAAAAATATTTAATAAATGGAATTGTCTGTTTTTTAGTTTTTATTTAAGAAATCTACAAACACAATCTTACTAAGATACCAGCCAATAAAGATTGTCTGGGAATGATGAAGAAAATACATTGACAATATTAAAAAACAAAAGTAATTCTCTTTTAATTGTGACTCCTGTTGTTATGTAGAGTACAAAGTGTTACAGTAAATAGATGTAAAAATCAAAGTATAACATTTTTTTCTATTTATCACTTTATAATAGATTCCTCCACATATGTCAAGTATTATAATTTAATTTTTAATAGAAGTTATAATATTTAGCTATCACAAAGTGAGAAATAGGAAATGTTGTTACACTGTGATCTATCACTCATATCTTTTTACTGTAGTATTTGATCCTTTATATAACAACAGGAATCATAATCACAAAATATTTTTTATTGAATGTTCTGGCAATGTACTCTCTTCCTTAGCCCCAGCCACCTAAATTTGATTAAGTTTATAGTTGGCAGAGTACCTTAATGGTACTAAGTGGTCAGAGCATTAATGATGATCAGGGTATTTTTAGCATCCCGGCATTACTTTTTAATTATTATATTCTTATGGATTAGCACTTAAGTTTGTGCATCCAAATTATTGTTTCAATAATCTGCCCCAAGGTGCAACGGCTACATAATTAGCCTCATCTATAGTAGACCTATTTCAATTCCAGTCTCAAGATTGACTGTTGAGTTTTATTGTTGATCATTCATGATGATTATTACTTTTGTGTAATGCTAGATGAATTTGCTTATAGTTACTTACAGTTACTTCTGCGCTGATTCTCAGGCTCACCTGGGGTTGATGATGATGAGTGCCATCACCCCAGGTTCACCCCGGTTTCTCAGTACTGTTATAATATATATGTGTGTGTGCTATGTAGCACCATACATAATGAAGTAAATTATGGATTAATATCATGGCTATAAATCTTTTTTATATTATTTATTAAGCTTCTGTTGTGGTTAAATATTAATAATTAAATTAAGAACAGGTGCATAGATTGCTAATTTGGACAAACTCTAATCTTTTCAGGTATGTTAACATCTAATCCAATTTTTTTACAATAATACTACATCACCATTATTTTCAACAAGATCTCTCCAAGTTTAACTTAGTTTCATTGATCTCTATTCTTTTTTCTTCACATCACTTCAGCACACCTTCTTACTTCATCTATCCACCTTAAAAAAGGCAAACTCTCTATACGTATTGCCACCCCAGTGCCAGCCAGAGTAATAAATGGATAGTAGAAGACTTGTGCATAAAATCCCCATCTAGTGCCTACTCATCCAATATCCCCAGAATAGTTTCTGGCTTGTAGATATCAGTGAGGAGCCTTGGATCTGAGAGCATTGCACCTAGATCTTAGGATCATATGATGTTTATTGGCTTAAAATCTATCCACCTTACAAGAGATAGATCTTCTACAATCTTTTGGAATTCATTTTATGATTTTAATTATCCATTTACTATCATCTTTTTTAGAAATATTTCTAGCATATCAGTATCTATTTTTTCTTTGCCTATGTATTTTGTTTTTGACCTCTTATATGTAACAAGCAGCTCACCATACTTAATCGAATGCTCTAAAGTCATTGTACTGCTCTTCTCTTAAGTGTCCAAGTCTCAGAAACATAAAAAAATAATTGATAAAATATATTTATTAAGAATCTTTTTTTTAATCATATAGGCATATTTCTTTTTAATATTAAGTTATTTCTACCAAAAGCATTCCATCCAAGTTTAATTCTATGATTAATTTAATTCATTAGGTTTTCATCCATATTAATAATCTAACCACAGTATTTGTAGTTACTAACTTGTTCTAATTCATTATTATTAATCTTTATTTTCTACTTTTGAGAAAATCCTTTGGACCTTATTTCAGACTTTTGAGCATTTATCTTTAGTCCTACTTTTATTTGTAATATATATGGTATATGAGCACAGACTTTCACATGACTCACAACTCATCACTCTATCTCATATCACTGATACACTTGAACACATATATGTCAAAAAGATAAATAATCACCAATATAAGTATTTCATGCTAAACCAGCAATCATCAGTTGGTCCAGATTATCATCTTCACACATATATGCAATAAGTGCTCAGATATATATTAAAGGCTTTTGAGTGTTTCATCATCAGATTTTCAATTGCATGGACGGTTGAAGAGTTGGAGTGGATTGAATCCTGTTCATTAAAGTATAAAGATTGGTTATTTTAATATATATCTGAGCACTTATCGCATATATGTATGGAGATGATACTCTGGACCAACTGATGATTGCTGGTTTAGCATGAAATACGTATATTGGTGATTATTTATCTTTTTGACATATGTGTGTAAGTGTATCAGTAATATGAGATAGAGTGGTAAGCTGTGGGTCATGTGAAAGTCTGTGGTCATATATGCTACATTTTACATATATTGATACAGGTATATAACAAACCTGTATTTCCGTTATTTTCTTTGATAACTCTTGCAACATTTCCAAAATCTCTGAAACATTGTTTGCAAAAATAATTACATGATCTGAAAAATCTAAATGACTTAAGTAATTTCCATTTACTTTTACCATTAGTTCCCATTTTAATCTACAAAATATTTTTTTGCAAAACTAGCATCAGTGGTCAAGAGGTCAGCACAGCAGCCTTACAAGCAGTTGTCCTGGGTTAGTGGGTTTGCTTCCTGGCTGATGCTATGACACATGAAAAAAAACCACTCAAGATATAAAAATATCTTGTTGTATCCCCTTCCCCTTCTCAATGTTTCCCCTTCTCAATGTTAATCTTTTTAGTATAACTATGTAATCTAATCATTGCTGTTTCATTTTGATAAATGTTCTTCAGAATATGACAATTTTCTGGATCTATATCATGATGATCCAATACGTTAACCACTGTATAAATGCTTTAGAATCAAATGTTTTTTCAAAATATACAAATCTAAAGCATAATAGTAATTCTTATTTTTATTGGTTTATATTCTTCAGAATATGACAATATCCTGCATCTACATCTTGATGATCCAATGCTTTAATTACTGAAGAAATGTTTTTAGAATCAAATGCTTTTAATGGTTACTCTTATTTTTATTGGTTTATATTCTTCAGAATATGACAATATCCTGGATCTATATCTTGATGATCCAATGTTTTAATCACTGAAGAAATGCTTTTAGAATCAAATGCCTTTTTATAATGCACAAATCCAACACATAATGGCAACTCATATTTATTGGTCCTTTCTGTAACTTCTCTTAATACTCAGATATGATTAATCTTTACACTTCTTTTAAATTTAGCTTGTTCTTTTGGTTAGTTAAAATTTAAACTTCACTATAGGCAAATTATAATTATCTTGATAAAAAATTTTGTATAGAACTTAGAAAAAAACTGATGTGTGTGATTTCTAATATCTTCTTATCACCTTTTTTAAATATCAGAATCAGAATTGCAGTCTTCCAATCACCTGGAACATTTTATCATTAAGATATTTGAAATATAACTTTGTAAACCGTTTTTTAATTTCTTTATCTGTTTTTATAAAAGTAAGCTTGTGGTTAAGACCTATAGAGGTCCCTACCTTCATATTTTCAAGTGCGCATGCTTAAAGGTTTATTGCCTTAGTAAATATTACTAAAATATCAATTATAATTACATTATTGCCAGATGCTTTTCCCTTTTTCTTAGATTTAATTGTATATTTCATTTCTTCATTTAAAATTCTGGACAATTCAGATGATGAATTATAGAAGATACATTTTCTTGTTCTTTATTGCTATACAATTCTTTATGGAACTCTTTCACACTTTTCCAACTTTTTTTCTTATTACAGAAATAATTTTTCTACCAAAATATTGTTTTTAAAATTCTGAGAAATTCAGATGAGATGAATTGAAGGAGATACTTTCCTTATTCATTATTGCTGAATAATTCTTTATAGAGCTCTTTCACCCATTTCATGATGTTTTTCTTTTCGGTAATAGTTCCAACTTTTTTCTTGCAGAAATAAATTTGCTACCAATACCAACATGTTATTTTCCACTTTTGATACTTTTATTCTCTTCTATAGCTATCATTGCTAATTCCGATTATATTTTCTCATATCATTAACACTTTTTCTTATTGTTATTCAAAACTTTTTAATGGGTCATTTCTATATATTTTCATATTCCTTTTATCTTTACAAATTGGCTTGTCTCAATAGAAATTTTACTGGTCAATTGGAGCTTTTTTCTACCATCTACATTTGCTGCAGTTTTTAAAAGTGTAACAATTATCTTCATATTGAAAATCCATCTGAATCTTTTTCAAAATCTGTTAATATTTAAGATGATTTCCAAAAATATTTCTGAAGATTAAGAATATCAATTGTGATTAATGCTTAGCTTAATAATTTTGTCTATATTTTTGCACTGACACATATCTTACATCTTACTAATAGATGACCACTTCCTGTGTTGAATTTATTAAGAACATTACAATTTTGAAATATGTATTTTCTGTTAATCAAAATGTAGTCCAGTTCTGCTGTACTTTCATTCAATGTTTCCATATCCATTTCCATTTAGTATTTTTCTCAAAGAAAGAATTTGTAATATCAAGTAGTACTACACACACATATGTATATATTGCAAGGAAAGCAAATCACATATCACATGACTTAATTTAATAAGCTTGTAATACAAATATAATAAGTGTTAATAGTTCTTAACAATCTTTTCTGAATATCCCTATCCCCAGAAAACACTGATGACAGCCAACAGCTAGAAATAATCTAGAGATAGGGATATTCAGAAAAGCTAGTTAAGAGCTATTATCTAACACACACACACACATATATATATACACAAATATAGAGGAACATTTTAATACAGTAATGGATAAATAAATCCTAGAATTAAAATTTTATTATTTTTGGTAGGAATAATGTCTAAGTTTTTGAAAAGAAAAATAATAAATGGGTCTTTAATAAAATAGTAATACAGAGACTGTAGACTCCATATTGGATTATGAAGATATGTAAGTTGAGAATTAGCAAGAGAAATTAAAATGAATAAATGGGAGAATAAGCAATTCACTGACATCATTAAAAAAATTAAAAGATTGAAATAGAGTTGGACTAGATATATTAGTAAAATAGATAATAAAAGATGAGCAACATTTCCATCATCAGATTTTCAATAGTATGGATTATGGATTGTTGAAGAGTTGTAGTTGGAGGGTGGAGTAGATTGGAGCATGTCCATTAAAGTTTGAAGATTTGTTATCTTAATATAAACCGAGTACTGATTATATATGTGTGGGAAATGATGACCTGGATCGAATGATGAGTGATGGTTTAGCAAGAAATATGTACATTGGAGATCATTTATCATTTTTCACATGTGTGTGTGGTCATAGCTATCGGTTATATGAGATAGAGTGGATAGCTAGAGGAAGTTTGAAAGTTTGTGTTCAAATTCCCTATAATTGAATTCTAAATTGGATCCCAAGAAGTTGTAATAAATATAGAAACTTAACATATATGAAATGAATAAATGAGATAAGGAAGTTTTAGCTGTTTTATTTTTAACAGTGAAAGGTATTAAAACAAACAATTATTAAAGGGGTTGTTGAATCAGTCAGAATAATTCTGCAGTTATTCTAATCGTCAAACGTTGATGGCCTAGTGGTTAGCATAGGTGTCTTCCAAACAGTTGACCCAGGTTCGCTTCCCGGTCAACGCATTTGACATATGAAAAAAAACAATTCATAAAATTATCTTAATAAATGCTGAGTAATAACTTTCTCCTCCTGTCAACCGCTCTGAATTCTAAGAATATAAATTTTCTCACAACTTAGCTAATTCCTTTTCAGTTTCATCTAAACTATCTAACTAGTAATCAACACATTGGAATATGGAGGAAAGAATTACTTCATTAATGATTAATCAAAGAAATAAAACTGATTGCGTTACAATTTTTTACACTTAATAAGAAGGCAGTACAATGATAAAGTGTAGTGACCAATACGACTTATTTCTCATTAGACATGTATAGTATTCATACAGTGGTTTTATCGGTTTAAATACGACAACCATATGATATTGCATAATCAAAATGAAATAAAATTAAATGAAACAAGATTTTCTTTACTTTTATAATTGTTAATAAAAGGAATAAAAGTGAAAATAACTTACCAACTCTGTTATTTTATAATGGCAATAAAAACATAATGATATCATTAATTTTTGAACTAAAAATAAAAGTGATATATTTTTCCTCATTCTTTTATTATATTTATTTATTTTATTAAATTACTTTTTATGAGTGATGTAATTAGAATGTTTTTTTAAAGCAAAATAATTTTTGGAATACTTTTAAAAGTTTCAGATGTAAATTAATACTTCGTTATTGTTTTTTTTTTTTGTAAATATAGATAGTATATACAAATAGGTAATAATTACATTAAACACATGTCATGGATGAACAAACTCAGATTATATTCATTCATTTTATTATAGAAGTTTGTATTCATTACTTTGTAGAGATAAATAGATAAATGATCGGACATCTTTATTATTCAGAAGTTTGTAATAAATTCGAATTCCGGAAGTGACGAAATTAAGCCGATCGTCCAGAATATGCCACGCAACTACTGCACGAAACCATACATGGCGTATCATAGGAGTGATTTCCAGTCATATATATTCTACTAGAATTATATTAAATATTTAAATCGCAACAAAAATTAGGTGGAGCTATAATTAATCAAGAAGCTGCAAAGAATGGTAGGAATGTGTTGCAATTAAAATGAATGTGAAGCAAGTATATCATAAGTTGCAATAATACTTATGTCTAAAAAAATAAAATGATTTTATTATATTAGAAAAATTCAATTTTCAATAGGGAAATACTTGATTTAGTTCAAATGCCATAGTATTTAGAATTTTAAAATTTGATTATTTTTCCTTAGAACGTTTTTTACCTATACTTTTAACTAGTTTATTACACTGGCAAAATTAAGAGCCAGAGATAATAAAATTGTGCATTTTGACATCTTCACAGCAACCGTATCCCTTATAACACAGCAATTAAAATTCTAACTGGCCACCATGCTCCTAACTATCTGTCATCAACAAGCATTTCCCCAAAAAGTTGTTTTATTAGCCAACAACTGATACATAGAGCATTTTCATTCAACCATGTACTATTTATCTCGATAAAAAACACACTGAAAACTTAAATACCAAAGAGTATATTAAAATCAGCAACACAACAAGTATATTGCTGATTGTCATCTAATAGTGATGACACAATGTATTTGAGAACTCAGATTACATGAACTACCACTTACAAAAAACTGAAAGAACATGTAACGTTTACATATGTATCTGCATCTCCATCCCACCCCCCACAGTTAATCAAAGGTAATTTTATGAAACATATCCAAATGTAAATTATCAAATGAATATAGTAACCTCCATTTCTGCTCTACCATGTATAATCCTGTAAAAATATTCTAAACCACAACACCGGTCAACTACGCTCCCCCCTAGTTTCCTTATGTATACACACTTTCCCCTTTCACTTGCAATGCAAACATATACCCTTTAGTCATGAATTTTCTTTTGAAACCTAATAATCCATAATAATAATAATAATAATAATAACAACAACAATAATAATAATAACAATAGTAGTAATAGTGATAGTAATAGGAGTAGTAATAGCAATAGCAGTGGCAGCAGCAACAGTAGTAACAGCAGCAGCAACAGCAAGTTAGGTGGCAAATTTGCTGGTTTGGAAAGGCATAGTAGTTTCCAGTTGTCCAAAACAGTGTATTAATGAATTGAATACATCATGGGTCTGAAGTTTATTTTTAAAGTGCAAGTATATATAGGATGGATCATATTATGTCCAGTACATACAATTCTGTCAGTTTAAAGTGCCATAGGGATCTTTGATGAGGATGGTTGACCCAATTCCCAGTGTATGTATGCTCTTGTTCATATATGCTGCTAGATTAGGCAAATTTTTCTCCATTCATCTTGAGTTCATCTTAATCATTTTACTATGCTGTAGATTCATGATCTAGCTAATTTCCTATCCCAGAGGATATATAATGTAAAAGATTTGTATCCATTTACTAAAAAAAAAAAAATAGGCTACATCTGATCTAACCAACTTTAAGCCTATCTCCATGGGCTCACTAGCCACTAAAATACTTGAGAAAGTAATCAAGAACCAAATTGAGCCACACATTCATTATTATCACATCTACAATTTGCCTAAAAAGGCTCCTCTATCAGCCAAGCTGCACTAATCTTTTATGACAATTCTAAGCTCCATTCAAAAAAATGAAAAACACAGTCCCATTGTAGTCCAGCTTGACATACAAGCAGCTTTTGATTCCATCTCAAAATCTGCTTTTACAACAAATAGAGAATAAAATTACCAGAATTCAAATTCCACACACCCAGCAATACATTCCTTGCATAGCCCACATAATGACATCACTGTCTTCCTGCCTTCTCAGAAATAACATTCCATATTGAAAACCATCTTTAATGACTACACAGCAGCCTAAAAATTGCACTTTAATCCCCAAAAGAATCATGTTTCCAAGTTTTCCAAGAAAATCCCACTCCATTCTTAGGTTTTTCCTTATACAAAGGCTCCCTTGGCATGAGACGCAATACAAACAAAGTTACAAGATTATGTACTGCAAATTAAAACAACTCACTTTCTAAGGCATATCTATCTATTCACTCCATGATACATCTGTTCAATACTTTTGCTATGACAAAAATTGCATACAATGCACCTATTAACAAATTTTCAAAGATGTTCAGCCATCAACTCCACGTGCAATAAATTTCTCTGGGGCTGCAATATTGTATCAATATCCATAAAACAGCTCAATCACCAACTCTTGTACAATGGTCTAGGCTTGCACAGCACTTGGATGTTCTATACAGAAATGTCATTAACTTAATAGCAGTTATTGCCAACTGGTTCCAAAACCTCCAGTGCCTGCTGAAAGTAACACCTACAATTAAACTTGCTCTTTCAACACCATATTTACAGATCTTATTCGCTTAATCCTAGATATCCCCAGCCAGATTAGCTGCTCCCACAATTCCAAGTATTTTTACAGGCAAACATAAAACATAATTTATTCAGACCCTACCAATGATAACCCCTTCCTATGCTTGGAATAAATAACCATCATCTTCACTGCCAATTTTATAAATGGGCATTAGAACTGAAGTTTTTTTGACTTCCTTATTAGACTCAACCTGCATGTGCTTCCAACAGCTTTTTACTGTGGTATTAATCATCTGTACAAAAATAATTCTGTGGACTATGCAACAAAGCCAATGAGACTCAACAATACCTTCTCAATGACTGTGAGCACTAAACTCCACATAGCAAATTATGTTAACTGCATCCAGGCAGCCTGATACTTTCATCCACCATATAACTCAGTTCTTCCAAAGATTACACATTCCTGCAGCATGGACAGCCACATTTATCCTGTTTGCCTTCTGGTATTCCCATTGCACCTTCTTGCTAGTTATCAACACCAGTAGGCATCCATCCACATTTATCAATAAATTACACCAGTTAAAAGCATGTGAAACAACATAGCCTCCTGGATATATTTTGCAGCCACCTGGTCACTCATTAGAGAGAAGTTCAAATCTATAAGCTGTCATAACCACAGTAGGTAGTACTAACAACCTTCTCAGATATTTCATCTGCTTCATAATACAACTAACTACATAAAAATCTGTTCCAGACACTCAGAAGGCTATCTAATCAGACCAGTCAAGCTCAAGGCAAATGAACTTTAATTGAAAGGTTATGAACATTTTTAAAAATATATTCAATTCTATGTTGTAAGAAAAAAAGTATCATTAACAACAATCATGTACAATTACCAATATTCATATAACTGACTGTGATCATCAATGTAAATCAAATTACACAATAGCAAAGAATCATAATACTTGAAATGCCTTTGTAATCCTGAAAAAATCTTTGTAAAACACTTGTAAAACGTATGTAACACAAGTTTTGGTCAATAAAGTATATTGTTGAATAATAATAATAATTCAATTCAATTTTTTATTTATTTAATGTACATATCAACAACATTTAGCCAATTATAGATTGCACAGTAATGTAATTATTAGATACAAATCTAAATAAGCATTAAAAAAATAACAATAATAAAAAAATAAATAATGCCAATAAAATAGAAAAACAATAAAATGCACAAATAAATAAAAGGCAATATATCAAATGAAATCAAGGATAATATTTTTTTATGAGGACTTTAGTGAATTGTTTAAAATCCAAATTAAAAACATCATCATTACCAAAATCTTTGTTATAAGTTCTAGGTAAATGAAATAAAGGGGAAAATCTTAATACATCAGATTTACAAATTTTCAATTCAAAAACATTGTGAGTACGAGTGTCATAATTCTGTTTCTTAATACCTAAGTTAGAAAGCAAATTAGATACAGAAATATTCTGGGAGATGAATTTATGAAGAAGTTTGAGATCTCTTGTTTTTTGTCTCAGCAGTAAATCAACATAGTGTTCACTACCCAAACTATTTAATTTTGCAAATTTGTCAAAAACAGACGGAATTCTTATGATATCTGTCCTATTATGAGGATTCCATATAATTGAATCATACTCCAATATGGGAAGAACTAAGGTTATAAAAAGTTTAATCTTTGTAAATTTATTAAATGCTTTTCCATATCTGTAAATAGGCTCCTACAATTTTAAGAGATTTATTCACCATAAAATTAATGTGATTATGAAAAGATCCATTATTGGAAAATATTATTCCTAGATCTCTTTGATGATCATTTGTTATAATTTTAGAGTCCCCAATATAGTAGAAAAACCTTAAGACTTCAGATTTTCTAGAGTAAGAGACAATAGAGCACTTATCCATATTTATATCTATAATAATAATAATAATAATAATAATAATAATAATAATAATAATAATAATAATAATAACAACAACAACAACAACAATAGCAGCAGCAATAATAATAACAACAACAACAACAACAGCAGCAGCAGCAGCAGCAAGTGGCAATAATAATAACTTAACATTACATAGTTTGAAGAGGTTGCTAGAATATTTTTTATTTAAATATGTAGACACAACATGGAGAGATCAGTTAAAAGATTTTATTGAAAGATTTACATATATCTACTACATGTACTAATATTATGTATGTGAGCATATTATACTAAGATACTATATTATTGTGTCTATTTTTTAAAGAAAGAACGTTTTTATAAAATAAAATTATTTAAACGCATATGATTTTGGGGCTTCTCTAAGTCAGGCACCCGAGTACATTGCACACACTACTTGGCCAGCCCTGTCTGTAATATATTTGTAACTAAACAAATAGATAAAGTTAAAGGATGAATAAAATTTCTAATAGTTTCAATACAAACCATAAAAAATATTAATAATGAGGAAATTTTAGTGAGCAAATTTATGAACTACACTACTTACCTCGTCCAAATATTAAAAATCTTAATCATAATGAAAATTCAAACTCAATATAATCATTATAGGATGTATTCTAGCTAACACATATGAAAATAATTCTAATCTATTAATTATAATAATTATTAAAAACAAATCAACAAAAATTAAATTTGTTCCTCTTTATGCGTTTTTCCTCAAACATATTTTAAATTCTTAATAAAGAAATACTGGTGATAATAATAACAAAAAATAAATAAATCAATAACAAAATAAACTGTTCACATTTAGTTTTGAATTTATGACTACAACAATATATTAATAGAATTAAGAAAACAATATATTTAGCATTGAAAATTATTCTATTTAAGAAAATATAATTTTTTAACTTTTAAATTAACTTGATGAAGAAATGCAATTTCATAATACACAAGATTTCAAAAACAAAGCTTTCATGGCAGTAAGTATATCAAATAAAACAAGCACAAAATTTAATATGAAATAAAAGAGAATAAAAGATACTTGAATCCAAATTCTTTGATTCATATCCTTTCTGTGGACCATGTAAAAGTAAATTGTTTTTTGGAGTTGTCCCGTATCTTCTCATGCATGACAGAATCACTATGACAACCATACTATTTTGTCAATGCATATTACTTAGCAATAAAATTTCTTTGATAATACAACATAATAAAACTAAACATCAACATAACATGCATCTTGTAAAACAATATTAAATGAAGTCAGTGGTGAGAAGGCATAAGAGAGCAAATTTATATAAATTTGTTTCATGTAAAGTCCCAAGCAATCCTGGTTGTTGTAATTAAATGGATTTAGGTTCAATATTTTCTAACATTAAATATATGTTTGAATACAAGTATAATGTATATACTGAACTTTAGGTGTAATTAGAGGGGATTTGAACACAGACTTTCAAGTTCCCTTCAACTATCCACTTCATTTTATATAAGCAATACACATAAACCACAGACATGTGAAAAAAATATTATCAATGCGAGCACTGTTTATATGTGTGTGGGAAATGATGCTCTGGACCAACTGATGAGTGCTGGTTCAGTATAAAATATATATATTGGAGATCATTTGTCTTTTTCACATGTATGTAGTCATGTGTATCAATTTTATAAGATGGAGTGGATAGTTAAAAGAAGCTTGAATGTCTGTGTTCAAATCCTCTCTAATTATATGTATAATGTATTTATGCATTGAACCCTAATAACCCAACTAATACTATAGCATAAATCGTTATCAAAGTTCAAAAAGATTTTTTTTCTACAAAATAATTAATAATTATTCCAAATTTAATATATATATATAAACTTCAGGATGTCCAAAAAATAAGTGCTGTTTAAAATTCTGCTCATAAATGTTGCATTTAAAGACAGATTCTTATTAATATAATAATTGCTTTTGTTATTACAGCTAATGGTAATAACAATAAAATAGATGTTAATTTTCATAATTAAACAAAAAAAAACAGCTATTCAAAAATTATTATATAAGTTTGTTTAAATTAACCACAATTGTAATAAAGTTTAATAGTCTTAAAAGTGGTAAAACATCGATGAAATGTAATAAAAAGATAAATTCACTGACCATCTATAGCAAGAGTTTCCAAAGTGGTTGATATGATCCACTGGGGTCGATTTGAACTTTCTAGGATTTGAAAGTTTCAATAAAAAAATTTGAGAGGGGGGGTGAGGACAGCAAAATATCTAGGGTTCCAATAGGTACCGAATTAAGAAGTAAAATAATTTAAAAAAAAAACACTTTTTTGGTAAAAACACATTACATATCTAACTTGTGAATAAAAAGGTAAAATGTGTCATTAAAAGAGTCACATGTAAGAATGCATGAAAATACATGTAGCACAAACATGTCTTTACATTGTTTTATTGAACATATCAAAGCAAGTATGGACATAAAAAACTGTTGCATGTCTGCACTTGTTCATGGTGGAATGAGACAATATTCAATATTAGCATAATCTATAAGTCTTGTACTGTCATGCTTTCATAAAACACTATAAATTGGTTAGCTGATGTCACATGTACTTATTTGTGATTTGAACTTTGAATCAGAGGACATAGTTTATTTATTCGAGTTTGAACAAAAATCTTCTGTTTCAAGTAAATACATACTTTATTGTCTTTTTTATCACAGGGGGTGTCAAAATTGTTTGTTAATAAAAGTTTATTTCTTACGATAATAGTATAACTGATATTTTTTACGATAATAATATGACTGAACCAAAAAAGAAATGCAGACAGTACAACTTGGACTATTTGAAGCTAGGATTTGTCCTGTCATTATCAATGTGCCTCATATGTGAAAACGTTTTTAGAAATCATGCTATGAAAACATCAAAACTAGCAGATCACTTGAACAGAATTCATCCTGACAAAAAAAAGATTTGTCATACTTTCAATCACTTAAAAATAAAATTCTGAAGAGAATTACGATAGATAATTTGTTTGTTTCATCATTGAAGCAAAATAATGATGGATTAAGAGCATTGAATATCATATCTCTACTCATTGCGAAGTCTGATGAGTTGCGCATCATAGGGGAGAAACAGATTCTACCTGCTGCCACGGAGGTATTGAATCTATTCTCCACAAATCTGACAAGAGATTATAAAAAGGATTCTTTTGAGCAGTAATACAATTCAAAGATGTGTCAACAAAATAAGTCATCGTGGAAAAATGTTTGTGTAATCATTTGGCAAAAAAAAAGAAACATTTTCCCCCTCCAATTGAATGAGTCACCATTAAACAGTAATAAAGCTTTGTTGCTGGCTTATGTTCACTTTATTCAAAATCAAGAAGTGTTTGAAGAGCTGCTTTTTGCTAGAATTTTAAAAACTGACACCAGAAGCAAATGGATTTTTAAATTAATGGAGCTATTTTTTAAGGAAAAAGCAATTCCATTGGCAAATATAATATCTGTTGTGATAGGTGGAGCAACAGCTATTGTTGGTTATTATTTTGTTTTCATAAGATACCTGAAACAACATGTACCTAAAATGCTTGGAGTTCACTACATAGTCCATAGGCAACATTTACTAGCCAAAAACCCTAGTAACAAATTGCATCAATTGCTTCTGTTTGTTATAACAGCTGTGAACAAAATTTGAAGATAACACTTTGAACATTAGAGTGTTCACTCAATTATGCAAGAAAAGTGATAAAGATTTCTATCAATTGGTTATCCACACCAAAGTCTTCTGGCTTTCAAAAGGTTGATGTTTGGAGGTATTTTTTATACTTTTTGAATCTGTTTTAGAGTTTTTGGAAGATGAGGATAACATTTTGAAAGAAAATTTGCTTAAGAGTAGAACATATATTACTTATTTAACCGACTTATTTGGCAACTTTAATGATGTGAATTTACAACTGCAAGGAGACAATTTGAATTTTATCAAAGCAAAATTGTCATATAAGCTTTTATTGCCAGATTAATGTTTTTTATCAAAATATTGAAAGATCTGAGCTTTTCCAATTTTCCATCTTATTTAAGATGGGCACAATCCAAGAAGAAAACATCTTGCTGTATGTCAACCACTTGAAGGCTCTTCACTTAGATTTCAAAACTGGGTATGAAGATATTCTATCATCGGAAATACTGAACTGGATAATAAACCTATACATTACTAATGCAGAACCAAATATAATTTTGCAAAATGAGCAGATAACCATTAGCACAAATGAGGATCTCAAAGTACAATTCAAACAGGGTTATCAAAAGTTTTGGCTGCAACAAAATATTCCACTTCTGTATCCAGCTATGGACTGTTGTATAAAAGTATTTGCTGGAATTTTTTTCTTTGTATTTGATAGAGGCTTCAATGTAGTTTTAAACCTACTTCAGAACAAACATCGATTGCATATACCTGAATGTGGATATTTGAGAATGCAACTCACTAATTTAAAACCAGTTCTAGATAAATTGTTGACAGATTACGCCACCAGGGGCACCCATGTCATTAAATTCAATTTTCTAAGCTAATTTATTTGGTATTCTTATTTTTATAATTCTGATTAAAATCTTTTGTTGTTGTAATTTTGTTGATGTTTTATTCTGTCTTAAAATGTTGATTTTTTCACTTCATTTTTATGTTTAATAAAATAATTTCAGTATTTATACTTATTTTGAATTTACATATTTACTTCATAAATGTCAAAATTAAAAAAAAAAACTCTGCTCATATTTTTTTGCTTTAATTTTCGTTAATCAGATTTCGATATTAAATGTTGCACCAGATAATGCCATACTCTTTAGTCCTTTTATCTTTTTCAATCATTAATTATAAGTGATTAAAATGAAAAGTTTGATATGTACTAAAATATTAAGATAAACTACTGTATTAATTTGAGTAAGTAAAGTAAATGTTATTAAAACAGGCAAAACTCTCCATATAGTAGTGCCACTTAGTGCAAGCTAGAGTAATCAATAGATGCCAGACGGATTGTGCATAAGATCCCTATCTAGTGACTACTCAGCCAATATCACCATACTAGATTCTAGCTTGTGGCTTTTGGCAGTGAGGAGCCTTGGATCTGAGAGCACTGTACCTAGATCTTATTGTATGGAGAGATTTGCCTGTTTTAATAACAGTTATGAGCAAGCATAAGAAATGGTCATCACGGGATGTAAAGTAAATGCTAGGAGATCGAGGGTTTTAAAAGTTTTTGGTAAAGGGGTCAGGTCGAAAAGATTTGGGAACTCTTGATCTATAGATTTATCCATGAAAGATATTCAGTTTACTCTGCCGTTAATCGTTGAAGCATTATGTAATAAATAAATTCAGAAAGATGCAATCAACATCTTCAATTACTAAAAAGACGAAATGTCATTTCCAGAGCTCAAATATTAAAGAAATTAATCGATTTCTAATAGCAATATATATGTAAAGCCAAAAGCTTAAACTGTAATTACAACGTTAAGAAGTGATTAGTATTAAATTGATTTCCAATTAATGTTAACTAAGTTTGAATTAAGTCTTAAATTACAGAAATCAAACCATTTGGTGATTAAGCTCCAAATATAAAACAAATTGTTGCAATATTTTTATGATTTGTTATAAAAAAAATCATTCCTGTAAAAGAATACGATTCCGATAGGAAGCAAAATAGATTAATCATCAGATCATTAAAATTACTTAAAATATAAAATTTCATCATAAAAAATTATCTCTAAAATATTATTCCAAAATATATCACCCAATATAATAAGATAATCTTAATAAAGTTCCAATTAAAATTAACATAATAAAATATTCTCTTATGCTTCATAAAATTTTTATTACCATCATTTCAGGATAAAATCCTTTACCGATAGGGAACTCTCATAATCAATGCAATTTTATTTGAAGTGCAAATCAATAACTAATAATCAATTAAAGAATGTATATTAAAATTAATAACTCAATTATGATTAATTGATATGATAAGAGAAACAAGAAAAAAAAGTAGATGTCAATAAATATTTATAAAAAAAGGGAAAGGAAGTCCAAAAAAAAAAAAAAATGGATTGATCTAAGATTATAGACGAATTTTAGTTTTATCAGACCAACAGGAATTAGATTTAAACAGTTGTGTGGTTTGGTCTAATACTGAGGGGCACGAAAAGATATATTTGAGAGCAAATCTAGGAAAATATTATATTGAGAAATGAATTTGCATAAAGGTTTAATGATTCGGAGTTTTCTTTATAGAATCATTAATAGTCATTAAAATAATTATAGAATATCTGGCAAAGATCTCTTTTTGTATCTGGATTTCAGATAACTGAGCTTAATCCTGTGAAAAGAGAGGATCAAAAAAAGAAAATGTTTATATTTAGTGGACTAGTTAAATATTTTATCTTGCCTATGACTGTACCCCATTATTTTAAAAGTATCATTTAGTGTTGTATTAATGTGAAGATAAAAGAAGTATTACAAGAAAACGTATTCCAAGATTTTTTTTTACTATTTGTAGAGTTGAGTGTAGAGTGGATTGAAGCCTGTCCATTAAAGTGTGAAGATTGACTATCTTAACATATTGTAACGGTCAGAAAATGTGTGATTCATGAATATAGTGCAGAATTCGACCACCACACAGAACTGCAGCACCATCTAAGTAGCGAAGCCACCCTTAGTACTAAGTTCGAACATAGTTTATCGGTTCCACAATACAATCTATGAAACAACGCATCTGATGCGACATTAGTAAACATTTCTTTAGGCACGGTGGTCAGGGATGTTGCAAGAGATTCATGATTTTATTTTCGAGTTAGCCAATAATAACACTAATATTAATTAAACACGTATATTTACAAATCGAGGAAATATTATATAGAAGAGGTATCGAATAAATAAAACGTAACTGCAGACGTATAGTTTGAAATTATTTATTGAAACATTTTAATAATAAATTATTTACTAATAATATTTGGTAATATTTAAATTGAGTAACAGAATTTTCCGGTACTGTTATATATTCAAGAAATACATTTATTTATTTAGAAACATTTATACAAAATCATTTTACCAATAATACTTTATACTTAAAGATCTCAGTAGTGGTATTTTCCGATACTGTTATGTTTACAAAGAGAGATACATTTATTTGATGACGTAATCTAGCTACCCAAAATTCTCGAGCAAGTATTTCTAAGGCATGCCTTTAGGGATTTATACCTTTGCAATGCAAGAGTCTAAAGTAAGATTTATAAGAGTAGCGGTGGACATATATTTATTTAATTAAAGATATTTACTAATAACTAGGGGCAAATATTTATTTGAGAGTGAATTATGTCACTAATGCAGGGATGGAGTTATACATAGAATAATAAAGTTAATAAAAGAAACACATGGTATTTCTAGAAAGGCGATTGGAAGTGGCAGTATATTGAAACTGCAAAGCTGTGAATGAGTTTAGAACGGGATGGCATTTGTCCTAGGCCCAAAGAGGTAAGGTGTCACATAGGCATAACCAGGGACAAGTGGTTCATGCCACGATTGTCTGCTGGCTGCATGACGGTCGTCAAATCCTACGGGACATTCATTTGTCAGCTTGTGTAGGATGACTGGGGTTAATTTCAATCCTATAGAATCCGGAATATTCAAGGCTTGTAATGGGTAATCGCATCTCTAAAACATAACACGTGTATAATGTATAGATGATTCTATGAGATTTAAATATATTTTATAACTCAGCCCTGCATTATCAACATTTAATAATGAACGTTTGCGACTCTCAAAGAAATGCAATTTTATGGAATTATTAATCAAGATTTAATAAAATGTAAAACAATATATAAACTGGGTGATTATTACACTAATACGTCAGCCATTTGCTAAGCAGTAGACCCTTGCATTACAATAAAGGAAGCATTGAATGCGTGTCGATTTATATGAAATTATTAAGTTATTCATGAAAGTAAATATTAATGAAAATTTGACACGCATCCATTGTTTCAAGCAATCATAGATGTATACTTAGAAAATTATGAGCATGCGATAATTATATAATAAAATGTAGATTTTAGAAATACGTACCCAAGAAAGATAGAGTTAGGCAGGCTAGATTATTAAAGAAGTTTACATATTAATTATTAAATTTATAGCATTACAAATGAGAAATTTACAGTTTATAAGTTATATAAAGAATGAATAAGCTATAGTGGGATATTAGTAGAGTACTCTAGAGAATTTGGATGCAGGTACATGTTTTATGAGAAGTTTTCCGATTCAGTGATCAGTAGCAAATTGTTCATGATTCTAGCATTAGCAGTTCTTTACAGCATTTAGACGATTCATGTAATTTAACAGCAGCAGCTTTCAAATTATTTTAGGCAGCAGATCTTCATGGTTGAATTTATGAAGGGCAATGGAAGGTTTGGCATACGATAGGTCATCCCCGGACGGAGAATAGTCTGGGTGCTTTCTACTCGACCATATCGTGGTAGGTAAAATTAATGTAAGATCTTGGAGACTCTCAACTGATTGAGAGCACAGCTAAAGTTAAGCTGAAAGTTTCTAGCAAGTCTAAAATGGCCTCTTTTCTTAGATCTTATCTTTCACATTTTTGTCATAGTTTATTTTTGGATTCCACTTAATCTGCCCTGAGGATAATCAATTCATTTTGTTAAGTTTAATATCGGGAAAGCTGCCTTTCTATTGTTTACATTTACATTTTACATTTACTAATTACATTTTGGGAAATTTTTCTTTAATTAATCTATTATCTCTCACCGGCCGTTGCTTTTAAAATTTCAAATGCAAAAGGGAACATATGATTATTTTTACTTTTAATTAAATATTACAATCTATTTCTAAAATTATTACTAAATGAAATTTAAACAAAGCAATAAATAACGGATTTTACAATTCAAAATAAATAGCTGAATTTATATATCTTTATATAAATAAATAAATAATACAAAAATATTTTTATATAACTAAAAGAAATCTAAATTATATCATTTATCTTTATTTATTGCCTTAAATTTGATATCGAAATGTGTGCGTGTTTATGGTGAATTCTACATATATCTATACATTTTTAATATTGCTACACTTACAATTCAATGCCAAAAAGTTTAAATTTGGGTAGGATAGAGCAGTGAGTGAGAGACGATAGAAAAAGCTGAAACTTAAGATTCGAATACGAATCTTACTGTTTCAATATATCTGAGCACTTATTGCGGTACTTTAGTACTTTTCTTGCTATGATGTATTACCACAAAGACGTACTACTCAAATCTTCCGATCTTTAAGATAATGTCTCCTAGTGATTTCCTGACAATGTTAATCGATAAAATGTGTTCAGAAATCACGTGGAGATGTTACATTAAAGATCGAAAGATTAGAGTAGTAAGTCTTCATGGCAATATGTCATACCAATAGGTTTGAAAACAAAGGACGCGAAAGGGAAGAGAAAGAAAGCAAAAACCGGAGCAGAATACAGGGAGAAAAGGGGAGATATGAGGGAAGGAAAGGGGGGAGGGAAGAGGGGAGGTATATGAAGGATATAGGGGGGTATATGGAGGATAGAGGTATATGGTAGGGAGATAGGGAAGGAAGGATATAAAGGAGGTATATGAAGGGATAGTATGGGTATATGGAATAGGAATATGGAGTATGGATATAGGGATATAAGGATAGGTATAGCAGAGTATATGGGCTATAGCTATTTAAAATGTTGTATTACATATATTGATACAGATTTATAAAAAGCCTGTATTTCAGTTATTACATAGTAGAGATGTCTGCCCATCCCTCATATATGTATTAAATGGATTATGTCCTGTATACACGAGGGGTCAGATTGACTTTAGGTCAACATGGGTGTGATGAGTATCTCAGCCTCAGGGTGACCTTTGAGTGTTCATCATCAGATTTTCAATTGGATGGATGATTGAAGAATTGGAGTGGATTGAAGCCTGTCCATTAAAGTATGAAGATTGGCTATCTTAATATATATCTGAACACTTATTGTATATATGTGTAGAGATGATAATCTGGACCAATTGATGATTGCTGGTTTAGCATGAAATACGCATATTGGTGATTATTTATCTTTTTGACATATATGTGTTCAAGTGTATCAGTGTTATGGAATAGTGTGGAGATTGGTGGGTTGTGTGAAAGTTTCTGCTCATATACTCTATATATAATCATAGATAAAATAAGGGAATTGTAAAACTTTATGATGTTTTAGAGTAGGAGACAAGTTAGTATTTATTTTTATTAATTACAATCCTGTTATTGGTGCACTGTGTATAAATATTTATTTGTACTACAATCATAAAAAAACTGAAGATTTTAAAGTCATCAGTTTGGGAGAAAAGTGAAAGTATTTTAGGTTAGCCCTAAGGCTATTAGCATATATATTGAACAACAACATGGCAAGGCTAAGATTAAGATAAAGATATTTTGTTACTAAATTGTGAATAAAAGCTATACTATAAAGAATAAAATATTCATATCATATGATTTAGATTTTTTTAACAAAAATCTAAACTATATAATTTGGTAAGAAGAATATCATGGTTAATTTTATCAAAGAGTTTAGATACGTCAAAACAAATAACATTATCTATGCTTTGCTAAAGGCTTAGGAAATATGATCAGAGGTGATTATATTGAATTGATTTAATAAGTAAAATAAAAATATTATTTAAAATTTCTTCATTTTCACACCTGCATAATGTGGCAATGAATTTTCAAATTATAAACATCCGGTTTCAGCTTAATATTAATGGGAATCTACACAGTCTATGAATGCGCTATTTTCATTTTTGTTTCCATCTTTCTTTGTAGTTTTAGAAAAAGTAAGTTTTATTTTTCTATGATAAAAATTGTAATTCAAACTTAATTCGAAAACTTTGCATGCGAAAATATATTTGTGAAATAATATAGGCGCTATAGCGCCTGACCGCTAAGCTACTTTTTACTTGAAAACAAAACAAAATTATATTACTCTCCAAGCACTTTCAAAAGATGTGCTCTCATCTTCATAGCTCTAAGTGAAGTAATTATATGCAAATTATGCAAAATTCAAAGGTTAATTGCTTCATTTCTTTGAGATCGCGAAGCATGCGTCCTTGTGGTTGATGGCGTTGCAATCCATCGCAATGAAGCAGGCCTTCTTAACTTTTCTTTTTACATTGTGCTTTTATATCATAGCTTTGTGGTCAGGTGCAATAGCTCCTATATTATTTTACAAATATGATAAAAATTAAAAAATTTATGATAATTTTTGTGATCAAGTAAATTGAATTTTTTGTCTCTTCAGTTTTTTCATTGTTAACAGAGTAATATTCATCTTGAAAATTACATCAGAAAAAATATAAGTTTATACTGATGAACTTAATTGAATGAACATTATTGGGAGCCAATGGTAAGTATTTATATATATTTTAATTATTATTTGAATATATATTTTTAATTATTATTTGAATTTATATTAAAAAAATATACAAAACAATTATTATTGAAACTAACACATATGCTGATCAAAAAAATAGCTTGTGATTATGTAAATTTCTATTGTGAATCATCTGAATTTTTCGATAAGATATGTAGGCTTGGGACCAGAATATGAATTAGGTGATATGAGACAAAGATAAATTTATTTTTCAAATATTATGACCCAATTTAGATTTTTCTATAATGTCTGCATTTTAATAATAATAAAAATTTTGACTGTATATAAACTTAGACTGATTATACACTACTGCAATGTAAATTTCAAAACTGCATATCAAATGCAAAGAGAGATGGCAGTTGATGAAGCTATTACTAAATTTATGGTCATAGTAGCATGAAGCAATATGAGCCACCAAACCTATAAAGATAGGATCAATAATACCACACCACACTGACTCTAAACTATTAACTTCTATACCTCAACTTAACTCTATAATGAATTTAGTATTTCATTCACTTTTATTTTATTTTTTTATTTTGTATATAATGACTATTTTAGTAATAATTTTTAATAAATTACAAACATTATTAAAATTCTTTACTTTAATATTCAAATTATATTAATTATTGATCAATGTTAACTCCTTCTTATAAGGGATGTTATTAGGGATGACATATTCATTGCAGAAAATACATTTTGAAGGGATACTAGGAAAAATGAAAGATACTAATGTCTTTATTCTATGAAGTATTCAAGTGATTGATTACCTTAGGTAAGTGTTATTATATACCAATATTTTAGAAATTTTATGATGAATCCAACTAACCTACTAACAAAATTATATCTTTAACATATATGCATGACAATTTTGAATTTATGAAATAATGTAATGATTATTAGAAATATTTACTTTTATTTATTTATTTTATTACTTTGAATATCAATGACTATTTTTTTTTTCAGCTTAATTACATTCTTTGGTGTTTTATGTTTCAAACAATATATATATATTATATCATTTTTGAATAATACAAATTTCAGTTATGATAAAATTTGTGACTTAATATAATTTTTTAAATATTCAATATGGCTGCTTCGCCAGTGAAAAGGTTGTAAGAGTCAATAGTTCATTAACGTCCAAAATACTTTGTTAATAGTGTATAGATGAACAGAAATAAATCTATAGTTGCAGGCTATTTTAAAAAATGAGGAAAAAAAACTTTTTGTTTAATATATATATATCGTAACCCTAACATATCGATGGCCAGCTAATGGCCACCGAAGGCCATTGCCCTCTCAACTACCTATCGTGCCAAACTCGTGGCGGCACTAAAAATTGTAACCATTTGATTGTGTCCCAACTACGTAATATCACCAAAACATAAGTGCTCTAAGAATTGTAACCTCGATCACCTATCAATTCCCTTTGCACATTAACAGCTATTAAGAGCTGTATCCAAAAGCATATCATGCTATCTATTTTATGCACCAAAGACCAAACTACATCTGGAGCAACTTACCATAGACCAAACTAATGATCTAACATAAACTTTTATGATTTAATTTGATCGCAGCACTATCATAGTAGTATGATAAAATACGTTAAACAAATTATAAGTGCAATGTTATTACTTTTCAAACCTTAATTTGCGATTTTTATTGTATGAGACCCGATGGCCGACCATGTACAAGATGGCGTAATTTGTGGAACTACATAAGATTATGAAATTTTAAACCATCTATATGATTTTTAATACGAATGCTAGTCCAGGTAAAGCTTTGCAATAAATAAATTAAATACATGGGTTCTTTTTTTTATAGTTTACTATATTATTGAGACTCTTATTATACTGATAAATGACAATTCAAAAACGTTAAGTAAATATATTTAATCATGTCATTATTTGGTAAATCTGTTTACAAGTTTAATAATTCATTTATAATTTTATACTAGAATCAACTACGCAAAGCCAAAATGATGGAAAAGGTAAATGGGATTTTATTGTACCTTACTCATCATAAACTACCAAAGACGAAAAGCATCCAAATGTTTTCTCAAAAAATATTTATAAACTCTTATATCATGTTAATGATAATATGTAATTCAAGGTATGCTCCATAATGTATGCTCTATCCAAAGTTTATGATTTCTGATTTTATGAATGACACATAGCAACGGCACAGTAAGTTTAATTATAAATCAACTTTTATTTACAAATTTATGAATAACAAATAATTAATTCCAATGTGATAATTAAAGATAGAAATAAACAAATAAAATAAATAAATGATAATTCCATTGACTTTCTTCAATAACATCTCATAGGTACAGTTTTAAAATCTAATCATACCTTATTTCAATGTAATATAATGAATATTGAGGAATTTATAATAAATTCAGCATCAATTCATGAAACATTGAACGTCATTTCCAGATTCAATAAATCCCTACTGTACACCTATAATAATATAATAAATAATATGATGTCTGTATGATTTAACTATAATGCGCTCATTAAATAAAGTGACAATTTAAACTTACGTTCCGGTAAATAATAATCAACCAACAGTTAATTATTATGAAGTACTTGAATATAATGTCCTGTTACCATTTAATAATCTAACCGATAAATTATGCTTACAAATGAAGAAGATGATTTAGCAGATTAACTACAATACTTTGCCCAACTTATATCTGTGAAGCAAAACATATTCCTGTGGATGCATTCATCTACACGTAGGAATTAAATAATACTAAACGTTTTGTGTATTTAAACACCATCATAAAGTAATACGTATAATCACACAATTCCGCGGATTAACCACCGGCGCTGGAATTAGTGTAAAATACAAAAATGGCAATTAAAATAATCTGCGGATTAACCACCAGCACAGATTAATGCCTTTTAACATTCTAAAACAACATTACTATATACTTCACATTCAAGTGCAAAATCATCCCCCTCAGTTATTCTGACCATTCAGAAAACACTAACACTTTAGCAAATATGGGTTCTTGCATAATAAAATGTTACGCTAATCAGGACAACCAATGTACTACTTATCTTGCTTAAAATAAACATGTGTAATATAATATAAGTAATATTGGCATAGGAATATAAATCTGGAAAGACTCAGAAAATATTTCATAAAGATTGATACGTCTCATGAATTCATTTAGTACTTTTCAAGCTGTTTTCGCAAGCGCTATTCTCTTGAATAAATATTTTATTCAACCCCTATTAATTTAAACTTAATAAATATAACTTTTGAACTTCACATGCAAGTTCATATAATGATAAAATTAAATAATACATTATTCATCAAATACATAAAATATAACAGGTGTGTGTGTGATATAAATTAAATGTAAAGCATTTTATAGTTCAATACATGAATTTTAGCAGATGTGTGTATCACAAATTGGATTGTATAGCATTTTATAACTCCTAATGTGATCCGTGGAATCCATGTACGATGTGTAGAACAATGAATATACGAAGCAATAGCCATATCTTTAGTTGAATTCCATACATGCAATTTTATCCATTTGTATTTGTTATTATAATCACTATTTGATTAACGATTTTACGTGGCTACATAAACATGAAACAATTTCAAAACATGATACGCAGAATTTAAATGAAAATGTTTTTCATAAAGTTATTAATCTCTACATTTCTCTATTAAAAATGTTCCAAGTTTATCACATCCATGCGAATATTTATTCATCCACGCTTAAATCTAGGAATACTAATTATAGCAATTAATTCAATCATTCCAATTGACGATAAAATTAGAAAATAGCTTTGCTTAATTCTTTGAAGACTATTTATTATCCAAATGTTAATCAAATTAACTAGCAAATAGATTACTGTCATTGTAAAGTTAAATATTAATCAATACTATATTTTATTAGAATATAAGAATGGAAATATTAAACTATGTTGATAACTTAACATTTTACTTGAATTTAAACTTCTTCTTTTTTTTAAAAAGCAAATTTTTATATTCATAAAAAATTCTATAATTAAAATACTTATTTAATTTTTCCAAATTGTAGAATAATAAACATTTTAAAACATACCAAATTCTTGCAAATAATTCTTTCAAACTTAAACTGGGAAGCTCCGACATTTTAAAAATGTAATATTGGAAAATTTATTACCGGTGATTCGATCCACTTGGCCAGCCGACTTGAACAGACTTTTAAATTTAGCAATTCATCTTATAATTAATTACCACCATGTTATATTTACGTTTATAGCAAGTTTTGTGGTAATCCGTTTACTTATTAACTATTTTAAAATAAGCTTATCAAATCTACACCATTTGCCTTTACCATTTTCTTTTCTTTCTCCCTCCAAAAGCAAACTATCAGACAATCTTCCCTTAAATTCGCGATCTTTTCTTTTTATTTACATTGAGACGCTTACGTAATTATTGTATTTATTTTTAATATTTATTATTTAATTGAACAAATGGTTTTTTAATTCAATGGAAATAATAATTTAAGATCATTTTAAACAAATAAAGTTATAGTATTATTTTTAATACTATTTTACCAAATTTTAATGTGTTGTCAGATTTTTAAAAAGTTAAACATTTTGATATAAGTTAGCATATGGGAAGAGGCAAATTTAAATTTATCAAAATAATATAAGAGAGTAATCTGTTCAAAGTGCAGCTCAAGCCAATCAAATCACCAAAAGAAGAAAGAGAAATTTTTATATTAGTTACATCAATTATTATATTTTATACTAAAATATATGGTTACAATATATAGGAGATTTGAATGCAGACTTTCAAACTTCCTTCTGCTATCCACTATATCTCATACAACCAATATATATGGCCACATACATATGAGAAAGATAAATGATCTACAATATATGTATTTCATAGAACCAACACTCATCAGTTGGTCCAGATCATCATCTCCCATACATATATATAATTCAGGCATTCAATCATCAGATTTTTAAAGGTATGGATGACTGAAGAGTTGGAGGGTGGAGTAGACTGAAACCAATCCATTAAAGTTTGAAGATTTTCTATCTTAATATAAACTGAGCACTGATTATATATATATATATATATATATATATATATATATATATATATATGATATGATGATCTAGACCAACTGATGAGTATTGACTGGTTCAGCAGAAAATATATATATATTGGAAATTATTTATCCTTTTCACATGTATATGGTCATGTGTATTGGTTGTATGAGATGAGATAGAGTGGATAGCTGAAGGAAGCTTGAAAGTCTGTGTTCAAGTCCCCTATAATTACATTTAAACTCCAGGTATACGAATTACATTTGTAGTTCAAAAATATTATATATGTATGTTTTGAGAAAGAAGAAGTTCTGAGGAAAATACTTGTTATTGTACTGAAAAGACAGCTGTTTAGCTATTATATTTTTATTACATGGAAGTTCTTGGAAATAATACTATATATATATATATATATATATATATATATATTATATCTTTATATAGGTTAGAATATATATATATATTAAAGATTGCAATCTGACTGCAGAAATTTAAATTATTGATACAGAGAAGTTTAAATAAATCTCATTAAACAGGTAAATATAACCTGTTCTGAATAAAGCCTAATAAATAGTCAATTATAACATTAAGATTGTAATTATAATTTTCAAACTGCACCCAATGTATTACTTAAATAATAAGTGTAATAATGTTCATGGCTAAATGGATTTATAAGTAGTCATTAGAATCAGTTGGCAAATGCTGACTGATTCTAAGTGCTGACTGATTCTAATGATTACTTACAAATCCATTTAGCAGTGAACATTATTACACTTATTATTTAAGTAATACATTGGGTGCAGTTTGAAAATTATAATTGCAGTCTTAATTTATAATTGACTATTTATTAGGCTTTATTCAGAACAGGTTATATTTACCTGTTTAATGAGGTTTATTTAAACTTCTTTGTATCAATAATTTCAGTTTCTGTGGTCAAGTTGCAATCTTTAGTGTCTATATAAATATATTGGACTATAAATAAAGACGAATTCCACCTTTATCGTTAAAATGAGGTTGCCTTGGCAACCGATTGAGATTGTTGATTGTTATTGATACTGGGAATGTCTAAGTGTTGAATGATTTTAATGATTATATATAATCATACAAAATGCATATAATAATTGAAATGCTCTAAAATAAACTCTACAAAATTCAATATGCCTATATAAAATAAATAACTGAATATTAACTACAGCCAGCTTATGACGGTTTATAGTATCTTGAGTAGCAATCAAACATTAATATTTAAATCTCATTAAAATCATACATTATCATTCCCATGTGACTGGCCAACTTTTCATAAATTATGTATATTCACACAATTACATTGTTTATTTAAGACACTGTTTGTTAAAGATTTATTGTTAGTTATTGTTGAAAGGCCATATATCTTTTATATCTGAATATTTGTCCTACATATTATATCTAATTCATGTTTCAAAAATAAATATGAAATTAAAATTGGTAGTCCAGTATTTACCTTGCTATGACATCATTAGCATGAAGGCATACTACTCTAACCATCCGATTTTTAAGATAATGTCACCTAGTGATTTGTGGACAAATCTAATCGCTAAAATTTTGCAGCATATCACATGGTGACATTACGTCAAAGATCACTAAATTAGAATAGAATGCCCTCATGGTAATGACATCATAGAAATGAAGAGCGGGGGGGAGAAGGCACATGGTACAGGGTCATGAGGTAAAAATGGAGAAAAAAGCATGTGGTACAGAATAATGCCGCCGCCGTCCATCCTGAAAAAAAAATATGGTAAAATTAATAAATAGGACACAAAATAGAGTGATATGCGGCAAAAAAAGATTAAAAGTAATCTATACATCATAAATAATTAATTAAAATTGGATGCAAAATAGGAAAATGTAAGATAAATATCACTACAAAAGTAATAAGTAAAAACTGCGAGTCCACAAATCCTGAAAAAAAAAAATTAATAAATAGGACACAAAATAGAGTGATATGCGGCAAAAAAATATTAAAAGTAATATATACATCATAAATAATTAACTAAAATTGGACGCAAAATAAGAAAATGTAAGATAAATATCACTACAAAATTAATAAGTCATCTTAAAAGTACTATATAAATTTAAAAAAAATTATCATAAAGTGAAAACTGCAAATCTACAAATAACTGCGAGTCTATAAATATTAATTTTGTCTTTTTTAAAAAATGCAAAATAGGAAAATGTAAGATAAATATCACTACAAAATTAATAAGTCATCTTAAAAGTACTATATAAATTTAAAAAAAATTATCATAAAGTGAAAACTGCAAATCTACAAATAACTGCGAGTCTATAAATATTAATTTTGTCTTTTTTAAAAAATGTACCATAAAGTGTGAGTCCAGAAGTAATAATTCTGCAAGTATTCAAATAATAATTTTGTCGTCTTAAAAAAACCTATCATAAAGTGAAAACTGCGAGTCTATAAATATTAATTTTGTCTTTTTTAAAAAATGCAAAATAGGAAAATGTAAGATAAATATCACTACAAAATTAATAAGTCATCTTAAAAGTACTATATAAATTTAAAAAAAATTATCATAAAGTGAAAACTGCAAATCTACAAATAACTGCGAGTCTATAAATATTAATTTTGTCTTTTTTAAAAAATGTACCATAAAGTGTGAGTCCAGAAGTAATAATTCTGCAAGTATTCAAATAATAATTTTGTCGTCTTAAAAAAACCTATCATAAAGTGAAAACTGCGAGTCTATAAATATTAATTTTGTCTTTTTTAAAAAATGCAAAATAGGAAAATGTAAGATAAATATCACTACAAAATTAATAAGTCATCTTAAAAGTACTATATAAATTTAAAAAAACCTATCATAAAATGAAAACTGCGAATCTACAAATAACTGCGAGTCTACAAATATTAATTTTGTCTTTTTTAAAAAACTTATAAAGTGCAAGTCCAGAAGTAATAATTCTGCAAGTATTCAAATATTAATTTTGTCTTTTTTAAAAAAATCCATCATAAAGTGAAAACTGTGAGTCTACAAATCATAATTAATCATAATTCAGTCATCTTAAAAGTACTATATAAATGTATGAATTTTATTTAGTGGAAATAACTATGATTTACAACTACTGTAATTTATAAGGAAAATAAAAGATGAATATCACAACAAAATACGTACTTACCCAAATAACGATCACTGCGGTGGACTGAACTGGCTTATATGTTGTAAAATTGCACCAAAATGACCATCTTTGTAGGTGCACCTCCACATAAACTCCGTCAAATAGGAGTCTAAGTGTTGACGTGCAGTTCCTCTGAGCTTCTTATTCCTCCATTTCACTAAACCCCACAACCTTTCAATATTTTGTGTGTGAATGCCGGTTGTAGGGTCTACAAAATTATATGTGGTTCACTTGATGGTGCTCGTATCCAGTCAGCTCCAATTCTTCAGTTTTATATCCTTTCCAGTAATTGCTATAAATAGTAGTGCATTGGTGCACATTCTTTAAAATGGCTTGCATGAGACTGGATGCACTTCTATCTGCAACAGCTATTATAAAACATTCATCTGTTTCTCTGCAGATACCACCAAATACCCATTGCTGTGGAAGTAATCTGCCGGCATTGTTCTTATGTTTGGAGAATAAAGTTTCATCTATTTCCACAATTGTGTTAGGGTCTCCGATTTTCCGCCTTTCATTATGTAACAGCTTCCATGCACATACTTTGTGGAGATAGTTGTTCCAGTCAATCACAGTCTTGTCCACCATTTCTAACTGGTCAGCACAAAATAGGATAGACGTTAATTCTCTGGGCCAACAATATATAAAACAGAGAGCTGTTACGAAGGATATTCTGGAGCCTTCAAACCACGTGCCTTTTCTTATAGGAGTTTTTTTCAGACAATCTTTTAAATTGCACCACCACTGATTTTCAGTACCATGGATGTACTTCTTCATCTCATGGCCATTTTCACACAATTTCACGTGGTGTAAAATTTCTTCTTGTTGAAAGAAAGCTATCGCCTCTTCTTTATATTTTGGGAGGTCCCACAACTTCATATCTCTTGTTTCAATAATAGCCATTTCTAAATTGATGTCTAAAAATGGAAAATCCTGAAAATTAATAAAATATAAAATACATCCACTTAATATCATAGAAGAAATAACATGTAAATTACTTACAATTGTTGAGAAAGTAATGATTTATTTAAAAAAATTGCTAAAAAAATTGCTGAAATATTAAAGCACTGAAAAAAAACGCTGCTGCACTAAAAAAAAACGATGCAACAAATAGGAAAAAATCCATTTTTAAATCTCGCGGGTCAAGACAAAAAAAATCTTGTGGATGAAAAAATCAAATCTCTCAAATTAGTCATGTCAGCGTCTTCGTTGCCATGACAACGTTCATGTGTTCTTCCGATGATGCAAAGATCAGATAATTACAGCTGTATGCCTTCAGGCTTATGACATTATAGCAAGGTAACAAAAAATCAAATCTCTAGAATTAGTCATGTCAGTGTCTTTGTTGCCATGACAACGTTCATGTGTTCTTCTGACGACACAAATATCAGGTAATTACAGTTGTATGCCTTCAGGCTAATGATGTCATAGCAGGGTAAAAACTGGATTACCTTAAAATTATTGGTTTGGAAGAAATGTTTTGATTTTAACCTGTTGCTCTCCATCCCTCAAATATTAGCATAAAACCGGAAAAACACATCTTACCAAAATTGCAAAGGAGTAAGAGAACAAAGAAGAACAGAACTTTGATAAAAAAGATTAAGAAAAGGATAATGTGGAACAGATATAGGTAGATAAAAAAGAGGTGAAGGAGATAGGAAAAGAGGTATAAAAAAGAACGCTAATATTCTGGAAGTCAAAGTTTAGATTATATGTAATTAAATACCAATGTTTAAATAAAAGATAAAAAATACAGAAACTGGAAAATTTGACGTTTTAAGTCAAATGATTTAGTATTTGAAGATAATATAAAGCAATATATTTCATTTTTCGATGTAAAAAATAGTATAAAATAATACTTTTATAACAAGATGAAATATGTAATACAACAACAAAACATTTTTAGATTAGTTGGTGAACTAACATATTTGATTCAAGAATCAATATCCTAACAATAACTTAAATTATTCATACTTCATTTAAATTTAAGAAATAAACTATTAAAATTTTTCAAGCAAATGTCTGAAATATCCCAGTTATAAACAATGAGGATTGTCAATTCCTCAACAAACTTGGGAGGGTGGGGGGTGTCCTGACAGAAATATTTTAAATGGTTTCTCTAGCTAGCAAAGCTTGTTGAGGAATTGGCAATCCTCATTGTTTATAACTTACAAGCTTAAGAGTATAGGGTCATGTTATCTATGACTTATTTTGATCCCAGTTATATTCTCTAATACTACAGAAAAAAAAAAGCGTCGTTACTCTTCAACATTAGTGTTATTCTATAAACACAATAACTTTATAATAATTCCTTATTATTAATATAAAAAAATTCTTACTAATAAATTATTTTTTAACTCGTGTTTACATATGTGCGTGGGTTGAAATGATAACAGTGTTTTCCTCGTTCACAAGTGGCTGTTATATATATATGTGAATATGTTTTAGAAAGACAGTATCTTTTTTTTAAATCAGGCACCACTTTTCTTTTTAAAATAGTCTTAAAGGGTTATTTACAGCAATAATTTTTTGTGTGCGAAATGAAATTGAAAGGAATATCAGATTACATAATAAATGCATTTTAAGCATTGGACTGAAAAAACAAGTTTAATTTATTCAATTTAAAATACTGTACTTAAGATCCACTTGTTATGATCAGGTTAATACCCTTAAAACAAATGTGCGTGCGTGTTTACTCTTTGCTCTGTATAAATGATTATGGATTGTTAAAAGTTTTTATAAAGTGTTAAAATATTTGTAAACAGTTTGATTTTATATACTGTATATGGCCCAACATTTGTATAAGTATGATTATAATCTAAACATTTATATAAGTAATTCATCTTATTATCACAATTAGATAATCGTACTAAGGATATTCTGTCTAAGTATAGTATTTTTACCACGTGATCACTATTACGAAAGCTTGCACTTGGTGGCGCTACTGAATGGAGAGTTGTTTTTTTTTTCATATGTCATAGCATCGGCCGGGAGGCGAACCCACAACCGTCTACAGCCAACTACTTGCTTGCAAGGCGGCTGCGATGACCTATCAGCTAACAATGATTGACTGAATGGAGGGTTTTGTATTATAATTATAGTATTTTTAATGTATCATATGCGAATCGCTTCGTTATGAAGCAGACACCCTAAATGTTATTTTGTTGTTAAATAAAAAAAATAATCAAATGATTTATTTCTCAGGAATTCATAAGAATTTGAACACCAAAAATGGCAGACTAGATTATGATTCATGGGTCTTGAGTTAAGCAGTCTCCCACTGTATTACTGCATCAAACCATTTGCATCTATTTTACTGCTGACATGAATGGATAGGATCAATTCTAGCTATCATTATATATCTGATAATATATTGGACTATTTCCATCACCTATCATTAAATATTGAATGCCTAAAAATTTTTAAACTTTATTTAAACTTCCAAATAGAGACACACAAAAATAGGTTAGTAGATTACACAATGTTTTGAATGATATTTAATTCCACTCTTCTTCAGGTATTCCTGGCATGACCAATAACAATGCTAGCATAAGAGTTGATTTTACATCTTTAAATTCTTGCATATTAATTTTAAGGCAACACTCCTATGTAATACTGCCACTGGTCAGATCAGCAACGCTTGAAGAAAGGTGGGGAATAATACTACTCGAAATGTTGTGTAATTACTAACTTGTATTGTCTATTGTGTTATATTACTAACAGTTATTTGTATTTAGAAAAGCTTAAATAAAATTTAAAATTTTCTAGTCATTTCAGTATTGAATGATTGATAATGGAAATAGTCCAACATATTATTCCATCTAAAATACCACCATTTATCATTGTATATCATATTCAAATACAAGTATATTGTCTATATTGAACTTAATATAAATATAAGGGACTTGAACCCAAACTTTCAAACTCTCTACAGCTACCCACTCCATCCTATACAACCTTAACACATAAGTATATTGGAGATCATTTATCCTTTTCACATGTATGTGGTCATGTGTAACGGTTGTATATGATGGAGAGGATGGATAGCTGTAGGGAGCTTTAAAGTCTAAGTTCAAATCTCTTCTAATTAAACTGTACATCATTTATATCCTATATAAATATCACTAGTAAGATATTATCAAAATATAATCAAAATAAATAATAAAAAAGCAAAAAGAATAACAATAAAAAATGTATTCAAATATTTTCCCCAGATAAAGAAAGATGGGAAAATCAAATCCTAAATAGATATCCATGTAAATCTAAAGGTGTAATCAAGTAATGAACGATTTCAAATTGTTATTTACCTTGGGCTGCCAAACTTCAAAATATAATAAATCATGTTATTTAGAGTTAAAATATAGCAATAAGCTGAAAGATGGAGTTGGTTATAATAAAATTATTTAGTCATACTTGAGTGAATGGAGTTGGAAGAAAAGAAAAGCTTACATAAATCTTTGTTTTATTGAAATACTGTATATCTAAATAAAACTTTTAAGTAATATTTAAGAGTGTAAAAAAAGGCAGAATGCAAGCCAGTTATCTGTATTCTGTTCTCAAAATCAGAACTTTTCCCATCTCTAAATCAGTCTCCAGATAATTACAGTACTATTCGTTCATGCATCTTAATAAAATAAAGGTCTCATTAATGTTATAAAGAATTGGGTGGTCATGTAATGTTTTAACATCAGACATAACAGGTTGAGCTTCACTTCAGAAGTCTTTAATTATAATATCCATTACTCTATCACTTGATTCATCCATATAGAGATGTAACTAAATAGCATTGATGATCATTAAATGCTCATCACTTAATTGTAAGACTCTACCTCCATCTTTTTTGTGTATATTATAATTATACATGCATAAATATATGCTAATGATTAAACTGTATAACCATTTAATTTCCACTATATATTTTTTATATGTATAAAATAAAAGTCACTTTTGATGGGTCCTCTGCTTTTGAATTTTTCGGTGGTTGGTTTTAAGACAAATGTATTCTCAAGTTCCACATCAAATGAAAAAAGCAGTGCTTATTTCTTCCGATCTTAGTGCTTTCAATATCTTCTTGGTATCATTTTCACAGCACTGAATGCTAGATATGATGTACATATTCCATTCTTCCACCTACCATTTAGTGCTATAAATGCCATGTCAAAAGAGTATTGAAAGTGCGAAGCTTAATTTAAAACTAAGTATATACCAAGCTTTTCTTATCATAGCATTGCAGCACTAGAAAGTTAATTTCCATTGTCAAAAAAAAGTTATAACTCGGAGAATTAAAATGAAAATAAAAAGTAAATTCTTTATTTCTTAAAAAATGAGATAAAAAAGAAAAATAAATTCAAGTATCTTAGGAGCATATGTATGAAACGAAAGTCAATCAAGTTCATAAATAATTGGTTTTGGTTGTTCATCTGGAAAATTATATTTAAGAAGATCCACCTCTGAAATTATACTCCTAATAAGGTAATTTGAATTTACTTATTTTTGTCTTGGTTTTTTTTTTTTTTTTTTAAAAAAAAAAAGGAAAATGATCAGCGTTCATTTACAATTTTTTAATTTTTTTTTTGGCGGAAGAAATAAATTTTGTTTATGCAAAATTTTGAAAAGTACACCAACAATTTCAAACTGAAATTGAACATGACCAAATCAGCTACATGGAAATTGCTAAATGGAAAGAGAATAAAAACAAACTTCATGGCGAATCCACAAAAGTTTCTAAATTTTGATTTTTACAAATCAAATGAACTGATGAGACACCAAATTGAAGAAACATTACTAAACTCACACTACTCAACTTGCTGGTGTTCCCGAAAATTACCTATTTCCTGGCTGGGATATGCCCATCCAAAAAATTAATTCAAAAAGTAAATGCCTTTTGTACTAAATTGTTTTGGGGATGAAAGGTTGCAGCTATCAGTCTCCAAACATTGCAAACACCAAGAAGATTTAATGGCCTTTTGCTCCACTCTATTAAAACACTAATCATAAAAAACAACTATAACTCACTATTTAATATAATAAACAAATACCCAACCTTATTACCCGAAGAAGACATTACCCATATGGATCAGCCCCCACCAGCTAACAACAAGTGGATTGAGTCTCTATATACAAATATACAAAAGGTAATTGACTTAAAAGAAAGTCCAATCACAAATAAAATAAAATACTGGACAGCACATAAATTACTAAATGGAGAGAAACGCACAATTGATGGAAAATTAGACATCACCAATCAACAACTAATATATAAATCTCATTGTTGGTTCATTGAACCAAAGTACCAAGAGTTCATAATCAAATATAACTTAGACTCCCTTCCCATGAATGCCTTTATGGCACACAGAAGAAACATAAAGAAAATATATTCAATGTGCCAGATATTGCGTCAGGGAAGAGGAATCCATTGATCATATATTTATAAGATGCAATAATCTAAATTACCATAAAACACTCATTACAAGATGGATAAACAATCCATTTGAACAATTTATATCCATTAAAAGATGCATCAAACAAGGTGTGTATGCAGAAATAAGGCTTACAATTTTCATGTACTTTGTGTTATGGTGCATACGATGTAAAATCACTATCGGGAAATTGGTAGATCCACAGGGAATGGAACTACAGAAAATCGTAGAAAAAAATCAAACAATGAGACAATTTAATAGCTCCAGATTATTTAATAAATGCCATTTGGAAAAACTTCAAATAAAGAAGATGATTGGGGAAACTCTACATAACACAGAAATAGACATGTTAAAAGTGTGTTATTCACATCTGAAAACAACGTAACAAGATAAATCAATTTATGTTATATTGTATTAGCATATAATAATGAATTTGTATATTGGTTTGTATCGTATAATAAACTTCTCTTAATAAAAAAAAAAAATTGAAAAGTATGATTTTTATGAAAAAAATCGTTTGTGTTCATTATTAGTATACTTGTATAAATAAATAACCTTCCTAAATTTGAACACCCAAACTGATTTTTTGTAACTTCATTGATTAAAACAAACAAAACTATCCATACAGTAGTGCCACTCAGTGCAAGCCAGAGTAATCAATGGATGCCAGAAGGCTTGTGCATAAAATCCCCATCTAGTCAGAAACTAGTCTGGGGATATTGGACGAGTAGGCACTAGATGGGGATTTTATGCATAAGCTTTCTGGCATCCATTGATTACTCTAACTTGCACTGAGTGGCACTACTGTATGGGGAGTTTTGCCTGTTTTAATAACAGTTATAAGCAAGCATAAGAAATGGTGATCATGTGATGTTTATTAACTTCGTTGATTTTGAATGTTTGTTCTGAGATCATTTACTTTCTTATTTTCATATTTTAACTTTCTTTTTTTTTTTTGAAAAATATGATTCTTTTTAGAAAAAAGTTTTAATCTTTCAAATATTATGAATGTACTTTACTAAATGGATCATCATAACGTAATTTTTTATGTAAACAACCAGGAATAACATTTATGTTTGCCCTGCCTAGTTTAGTTCAATGATAGAACGTCAAACTTTGGGAGGTCCTTAGATTAGTTCTCCTTCTGATATCTTTAACACCAAATTTCTTATGAACTCCTGCACAATAAAGTCATTCAGACATTTATAAATCAAATCGACTTTTATCATTTATTCTTAAGATAATTTGAATTTTTTTTTTAACAAAAAAATATTGGTCTGCTGCTTATTTACAACAAATATTGTTACATTATAGTACAAGTCCATCACAACCCTCTTCTATTAATATAAATGGATACAAAATGGTCTGATAACAAGAGGGATTAGATTGATGTAATATCGATATAATATGACTACACTATCAAATCCATCAAGGACTTTGAGCATTCCTCTACTGGTTTTTCAATAGATTGACAGTTGAATTGTTGGAAAGGTGAGAAGATTGATGCCTACCTATTAAAGTTTAAGAAATTGTTATCTTAATATAAGCCAAGCCCTGATTGTATTTATATGTGGGAGATTACAATCTGGTCCAACTGATGAGTACTGGTTCAGTATGAAATACATATATTGGGGTGCATTTATCTTTTTCACATGTGTGTGGTTATGGGTATTGGTTGTTTGATATGGAGTTGAGGATGAATATAAACTGAAAATCCTAAGTTCGAATTTCTCTATTTACTACAGAAAACATTTAGTATATTGAATGAATAGGTTAATTAGAAATAAACATAATAATAATGTTTTTACTTTACAACTCAATAACCATATAAATTTTGATATTTCTTTTCTACCTATGTCAAAGATGGGGGGGGGATAGTTTTTAGAGTACTTAACTTTTTTATTTGACCAATAATGAAGCTTCTGCAGTCAAATATGTGTTGAACAGGAACATAGAATAAAAATTATAATTATAGTGATAATATTTTTAATGCTGCTTTGATTGAAATTTAACCAAATTATTAACACATGGTAATATTTCTGTATTAACAGACCCCCCTCCCCCAGTCGTATGTGTAACTGATTCCACATTCAGCATTATTTAAAATATATTTTTATTTTATGGATGTACTTGATAGATGCAATGTATTATACATCAAAATCCTAAATCCTGTATCATTCATTAGTTTATTTCTGTCTTTTAGTCACACTAAGTATAATTATGCTTTATATATCAATATTACCTTGTGACCTGAACGGCCATTTTGAATTCACAGAAAAAATTACAGGACATACAATTTTAAATGAAATGTCTAATTTATTACAATAAATAACAAATATATATACATTTTTAGAAAGTGCAAATATGAAAGAATGTAATGAAGCTGATAAAATAGTCATTACCACAAAAAAATAATTAAAGAAAGGAGATTTTTCACATTTTATATATCTTTATTTTTACATTGGTTCACAAACTCTCAATTTTGAAAGATATAGCCTAAAATGACAATTTCATAGACAGCTTCATCACATTCGTCATAAAATGCAGAAAAAAATAATATATAACATGACCTACTGAGTTACAGATTGTTGGTGTAATGTGGCAAAAGGTGACCATTTCAATTTCTTTTTTCTGCTTGACACTCTATGTGTTCTATTTTTGCAAGCAGTTGTTTTTCTAGGCCCTCTATGCGGGATATCTATTAGAAATGCAAGGTTTTAGTGAGGATCAAAAAAAAAATAACAGTAATAACTTTAGTAAATTCTAAGTTATGGGGGTAAAAAATAATGACTATATTATTGAAAAATCAGCAGTGGGGCGAGATAAATTATGCATTATTTCATGGCAGATCATAATTGCCAAATATGCAAATAAATAATTTAAAAATTTGTTTCTAAAATAAAATGAATAACAACATAGTAAATAAAATAAAATAAATAATCAAAAGGAATTACAAGCAATTATTATATATGAGTGGGAGATGATGATGACTGTTGATTCAGCATTGTGAGGTATTTATTTTTTTCACCTTGTTAGTTTCACTTACAGAGTGGATAGTTTGAAGACAGTTTGCAAATTGTTGAAAATATAAATGCATGAGCAAAATCAATTTCAAAATAACTGATGATGATGATGTGGAGCAACTGGTAAGGGTGAGCTAAATTATGCATTATTACATAGGAAATCATAATAGCAAAGTATGCTATCAAATGAATAAAAAGTTATCTATAATGAAACGAATAAAAATGTAGTAAATTCTAAGTTATGCATGTAAAAAATAATTACTACATTATTGGAATATCATGAGGGTAAGAGTGAGTTAAATTATGCATTATTACATAGCAAACCATAATAGCAAAGTATGCTATAAAATGAATAAAAACTTATCTACAATGAAATGTATAAAAACAGTAAATAAAATAAAATAAATAACCCAAAGGAATTACAAGCAATTATTATATATTAGTGGGAGATGATGATGATGAATGTTGAATACTTACAGGTAATGGGGAATACGAAACCTCAAAATCAAACACATCAACAGAAAAGTTCGTTAGAAACGTAATTACGTTTAGCGGCGAAAATAATTGTTTTCTCC
This sequence comes from Epiperipatus broadwayi, assembly GCA_028023455.1. Lineage (NCBI taxonomy): Eukaryota > Metazoa > Onychophora > Udeonychophora > Euonychophora > Peripatidae > Epiperipatus > Epiperipatus broadwayi. The sequence goes on from JAQFVV010006303.1 coordinate 243,097, forward strand.
GTATATTTTTTTTATCGGTTGATAAAATCTAGAAAGATAAAAAAAATTACAAAATTTTAATAATGTACTTTACAAAAATTGCTATAAAAAATCTAATTTTCATCGCACAGAAAAAATTTTTAGACGTACAAAAAGATAGAAAAATGGCGGAGAGAAAGAAAAAAAAAGCGTAACTGTGACGTATACGGTTTGCACGCTATTGCGGTCGAAATTGTAAACTTTTTTTAATGCGTAAACAGGCGGTTTTCGGTCTCAAAGGGTTCTGTTTTCAAATATATGTATATTTTTGAAATGAAATTTATTTAACTCATAAAGAGTTCAAGTTTGTAGTATTTTGTAAATACCATTAAGCACCACATGATCACCATCTCTTATACTAGAACATAATTGTTTATAAACAAGGCAAAACTCTCCATACAGTAGTGCCACCCTGTGCCAACCAGAGTAATCAATGGATGCCAGAAGGCTTGTGCATAAAATCTCTATCTAATGCCTACTCATCCAATATCCCCAGACTAGTTTCTGGCTTGTGACCTTCATAGGGTGCAATGCTCTCAGATCCAAAGCTTCTCACTGATGAAGGCCACAAGACAGAAACTAGTCTGGGGATATTTGATAAGTAGGCATTAGATAGAGATTTTATGCACAAGCCTTCTGGCATCCATTGATTACTCTAGTTGGCACAGGGTGACACTACTGTATGGTGAGTTTTGCCTTGTTTATATTTTGTAAATACTATTAATTTTATCATACTGTAAAATCCACTTTACTGCAACTTTTATCCATTAAAATAAATACACACAAACTTTTATTTATCAATTGGTCTTAAATTTTGATTATTTTGTATATTGTTCTATTGATTCGTCTACTTTCATGATAAAAAAATATTTTACGATAAAATAGTTCACTAAAATTTATAATGTAATCATAAATATTAGTTTAATTTGGATTAAGTGAATAGTAAGTTGCACTAATATTGATTTAGGGTGTTCCATTCACTAGAAAACCCTCATAAATTACCCATTTACAAAAAAAAAATACCATTAATCTGAATATTTATTTTTTTTTTTTTTTTTTTTTTTTTTAATCTGAATATTTATTATTCAAAAACTTTGATTTTCCAAATAAAATTTTAACTTTTTTAAAAAAATCAATAATCTATAAATTTATAAATCTAATTGCAGTTAACTGCCTGTTTTTTAATTTTAGCAAAATTTGGATTTACAATGAAGATTTAAAAACCCTATCATCAAAATCTAAAAAAATCACAATTCCAAAAAAGATCTGAAATCAGAAATTTTGAAATAATAGTGTTTCACATATACTATACTGAAAATTTTATGACTAGACAGAATATCATTTCCATGAATAGCAGAATTCAGTAGTATCTGACATAAATAATATTACATTTTGACTATTGCACAAAATTAATTGCTTAAATAAAACTAATTTAATCATTTTTATTGAACACTTTTACTTAAGTTACAATCTCTTTGTTTGTTTCATTCGAACATTTTTATTTAAGTTACAATAAAAATTTAAAATCAAGATTTAATATAATTATATCCAATAGAATTTGTTCAAATTTGGTACATTTCATATAAATCACTGCCAACATAATATGGTTTTACTGCATAACTTTATGCAAAAAGCAAGGAACTTAGATGCTCAACTAACACGCAATGATCTTCCATTTATCCAAATATAATTTACATAATTTTCTAAAGTTTAGTCAAACTTTATTCTATAGGCCTAGGAGTATTGCAAGATGTAGACATAAAAAAATAAATAAATACTATTACCAAATTTTCAGATGAATACAAGTACATTTGATACAATAAACCTTATGTTATCACAGTAGTCTAAATATGCAACAGAACTTTTCCTTTTAATATCTGGTGTAGCAATGTGGTGTAGAAAAGATAACTAAAGGCTTTAATTTTATTATAACACTATTGTGTTAATTTAATTACTTTAAATTATATTTATTTTCACAATATTAATTAACAAATAAACAGAAACTTAATGTAATAAATTATTATGTCTCTCAAGCAACTAATAATTAGAAAGTAAATCATTTTTTAAAAACAAATAGATTTTTTTTTCAAGAGTAGTATAATAAAATATGAAGGATAGTGCTATGTCAGAAAGATTGGGAAACACAGAGTTATTACCATTTCAGCTTGAAAATAATTTAAAAGATATATTTTTATATCCAAAAGGAGTGAAAATAATTCCACTTCTATTAAGAAACAGAAATATATATATAAGATCAAAGATTGACAATGTTGATCAACTTACAAATATCTTTCACAAAAATATAAAAATAATAGAATAAACAAATTAGTACACACATGCATTTAAAAATAACTTAAAGAAAATCGCTATTGTATTTCTAAGTTAACAAGCCTAATTAACACGAGTAACATTTTGTGTTTTTGTTGTTGTTTTTTTAAATAAAATTTTTATTGTGAAAAACAAGTGTGAAAAAAAAAAAGAAATTTACAGACATTGATAATGAGTTATGAACATTTGAGCTGTGATATCACTTTATTCTGCTCTTGATTAGTCTAAATTGGGAATGTCCAAAAGAGACCAAGTTCAAATAATTTCTTGGAGGAGCAAAGATCATCTTTTGTTTTGATTTTATACGTTGTCCTGAGAAAGAAAAGCTCCTCTTCTTGTTCTGATACCCCAAAGACCAATTTACAGTGAACAGCCTACATTGCGTATACTATAAAGGTTGAAATTCTAATCCTTGAATAAGTCCTGGAGGACACAGAGTCCTCGATTGTGTGTAGACCAATTTTTGAGTGATCGCTGATTATTTTCCTTATTTTTGTTAGTCTGATGCAATCATTAATTAGATGATCTATGGTTTCTTCACTATGTTTACACAATTGGTAAGTAGGTTCAAGCTTAATAAAACCTCTCTTATATACTAGAAACCACTTTGTGGGTAACGAATCCACATTATATTTTATAGTAAAGTCCAGATATTTGGGCTCAAGGCCTCCGAATCTAGAATTCGATATCAACTTTTGATTTGTTATATTTAATTTGCTGTGAATAATTTTTAATTCTGGATTAATCAAGTGATATGTTTTGTTTTTTGGTCTTCCAATCAGTTTATTTTCCCTAACAAAAATAAGGGCTTTTTTTTGCTATATTTTAAAAGAAGATAATTGGAAGTGAAAAACTTATCTTTAAATCAACTGATATAAAATCTATTTTGTAAAAGAAAATATAAAAAAATAAATAAAAAGTGAAGAACATATATGATTTTTGATTATATAAAAATAAATATATAGGCTGTCTATATATATCACATGTATTAAAATTAGTAGTTATTATTTATATTTGTGATTTGTTTATGTTTCCAGAAGCATAAAAGTATATGTTGAAATATTTTAAACCTGACAAAATTGCTAAATAATTTGGACCTGATAAAATTGCTAAATAATTTGGATTTATGAAAACTAAGCAAATTTCAAACGATTTTTAATTCCAACCTTTTGAAATTTTAATCTGTATTTACTCAGAAAACAAAGAGATTTTATAGCGGTTTTAAAATCAAGTGTGAATATTTACAGGAAATTGATTTGCGTGTAAAATTAAAGTAATGAAACTAATGAGATTATTTTTAAAAAAAAATACTTATCTTTGTATACTGAACTAATCATTTACATTTTGTAAGTTTTGAATCAAATAATAATGATTAGAAATGAGGATTAAATAATTAGAAATGCGCTTTATCTTTATTTCAAGTTTAGTGTATCCGCAGTCTGTCCTTGGTGTGGTATTTTATGTTACAAAATAGTATGAATAACAATTTGTTTCATTATCTGCTTTACGTAACAGACTGAAGCAACTTAAACGATACATAAAACTATTAATAAATTCATTAAACTTTCTTTATAGAAATAATAAACACCTCCATACTTCCCCATTCTTTTTAAATTCATATAAATAAAGATATAATAAAAGACAAATGACCCCCAAGATGCATTTCGTGATGAACCAGCACTCATCAGTTGGTCCAGGTCATTATCTCTCATATATATCTCTATTATATGCAAAGTATTTATCTAGAGTAAATTGTTACATTATCATTTACCATTGTCAAACTTCCTCCACTCACAACTTTGATGCCATCCATTTCTGATAAATACACTAATGATTATTGCTAATCATTTTCAAAACTAGAGATTATCTCTAGCACAGATATAAACTTTAAACCTCAGTTAAAGATTAATATATCTGATTTTTTTTTTTTAAATTGTTGTTAATCAAATTGTTTTATTAGAATATAAGTTTTGTGATATACTAGCAATACTACTGGTTAACCACAATTACGCATGAATGATACTACATAGAACGAAGGTGGTGAGCAGGGGGAGTTAGCAGTATGTAGAGATAGGGTACTATTGCGGACGAAGTATTCGGTAACATTCTTCCATTTATAATAATAATTATTTGCTAGAGATTCATTATGCCTACATATAAGAATAATAATTGATGGAGAATTCATTGTAATGAACATTTAATTTGATTCTTATTAGTAATTCCTACTCACATATTAACAACTAGGCTCACTGGAATACTAGCTTGAATATACCCATCAAGAACTATTGGCTAGTTTTGTGCATTACTTGCACGGAGTATTATGAACATTATACAATATCGAGACAGTTAGACATTGGTTAGTCTAACAATTATTTCGTAAATTGATTAACCTCAGCAGTTAACAAACCAATTTGGTGCAGTTTATTTCTCCATAAGTAGTACTCTCCAGTTCTCTCATATGTCGCAACCCGATTGCTCTCCTATGCATTTTCTTTATTATAAATAATAATTTGAGTCAAAGGCATTTGTTGTTGTTTTTTAATTTTTTGTGCGATTTAATTTTTCAATAGTTAAATTTAATGTGAAAATAATTTCTAAATATTCAAGTGAGTTTTTTTAAAGCTATAAAAGCATTTCTAATTGGAAAAGAAATTTTTTTCATCCTTCACTCTATATCACATGATCACCATTTTTTATGCTTGCTCATAACTTGTTATTAAAACAGGCAAAACTCTCCATACAGTAGTGCCACTCAGTGCAAGCCAGAGTAATCAATGGGTGCCAGAAGACTTGTGCATAAAATCCGTATCTAGTGCCTACTCATCCAATATCCTCATACTAGATGCATTGCTCTCAGATCCAAGGCTCCTCACTGATGAAAGCCACAAGCTAGAAACTAGTCTGGGGATATTGGATAAATAGGCGCTAGATAGGGATTTTATGCACAAGCCTTCTGGCATCCATTGATTACTCTGGCTTGCACTGAGTTGCACTACTGTATGGAGACTTTCACTGTTCTACCTGAGCTCTATCATTACAAAAAATTTCATTCGTTACGACAAATTGTTGATGAAGATTAGTACTGTACTTCATTTTTCTAGTAGTGATTTTCCAAAATTCACATAAGAAAAGGATTTTTTCAAAATTTAAATTAAATCTAAATCAGACGTAATCTGCCCAGCAGTGATGAAATGTGCATATAAAGACTGAATTAACACATTTACAATCTTTAAAAAGGAAATGAATTAGTTTTGCAAGTAAATATTAGATAATATTTCGATGGGGAGAAAATTATTAGTCAAAATATTGGTTTTGCTTCTAATTTTACAGGCAAACAGTGGCAGTGTTTTGTTCAGGATTGGCGAAAAAAAAGTGGTTCCAGGTAAGAACGTTCAGTTCACTGCAGTGGTGTTAAAAAACAACATTTGGTAAATGGACTGAATTGTACAGATAAATATATGTATATTATTTTTTTTTTTTGGGGGGGGGGAGTGGGGTTGATTACCACTTGTAATAAATTTAGATTGTTAAAAGTTTATTTCTTGGAAGATTTTTTTCATAAAAAATATTTGTTACATTTCCATTAAATAAAATTATCGATGACCATTTTTCACAATAATAAATCTTTATATGTTTAATTTCTCACAAAAAATGTCAATGAATGTTAGTAGATGTTTATACCATTTCCAGAAAATAAAGTTGTACGTTGTCATTTTTCCAAATAAATACTGTCTGACTAATACGTATATGAAATCTCATCGACAGACTAATTTGTAAGTACCTTAAAATGTAATAAGAGTATCTATCTCTCCATACAATAGTGCCACCAAGTGCAAGTCTTCATAATCAATGGCACTACTGTATGGAGAGTTAGGTACTCTTATTAACAGCATGTGTAAGCATATGAAAAGGTGATCATGTGATGTTTTGATGGTTTTATATCTTAAACTTATTAACATGATCCATTGAATTAAGCTGCTCTTCTTAATAACACCAAAAAGTTTTTTGTGACTCATTTGATACATTGTACAGGCTTAAACTTGCATTTATATATGTAATATATGTAGGATTCGAACTCGGACTTTCACATGACCCACCACTCTCAGTGACCCACCACTCTCAGTGCCATCTCATATTGCTGACCCACCTGATCACACACATGTTGAAAAGATAAATAATCACCAATATATGTATTTCATGCTAAAACAGCAATCATCAGTTGGTCTAGATTACTATCCTCACACATATATAAAATCAGAGCTCAGCTTTATATTAAGATAGCCAATCTTCATACTTTAATGGACAGGCTTCAAACTATTCCAACTCACAACTCTTCAGCCTTCCATTTCATTGAAAATCTGATGATGGAACATTTAAAGCTCTTGTTAGTGCCAAGGTTGTCATCATACCCATGTTGACATATTAGTCATTCTGACCCCTCATGTACAGGAGAATAATCCATTTATACATACATATGCGAGGGATGGGCAGACCTTTTACACACTATTTATATAAATTATTTATCTTTTCAACATGTGTGTGATCAGGTGGGTCAGCAATATATGGCACTGAGAGTGGTGGGTCGTGTGAAAGTCCGAGTTTGAATCCCTGACTCATTTGAGTAATTTAATATTTATAAACATTTATCATGCTTGCCTAATGAGAATAATTCTGAAAATAGTAAGATTTTATCATTTCAATAAACGTATGCTTCCAAAACATTGAGGGCATATTGTAAAATCAAAGATATTGAGTTTGTATATGCTCTTCTATTGGCACAAAAACAATGCAAGATAAATGATATAATGGCCCAAACTGACTTCAAGTCAGAGTTTGATTTAGTCATATCTTCTGCTTCTATATTTTTTATTAGTCATTCCCAGGGATGATTACTCAATATGACCTCTCAGGACTTATTTAATTAACCATTCCCTCTGATTACATTAGCATTTGTACTGAAGTCCTTTTGTCTAGATTTAATAAAAAAAAGTTGGAGCACTTTGTGTCCATTATTTTGATATATTATCAAAAAGAAATCTTTTGTTGATGATATCTTAAACCAATTCATCAAAAATTAGGGATCGGTGGTAACGATTATTAAATTCTTATTATGGAAGCTTGCTACTGATAAAAAATGTCTTATTAAGTAGTTCTACATTTTATCGAAGAAATAAGTTAATAATCAATAAGTTCCAGACAAATTTTAATAAAGCAAAAATAGCCAATATTATTTTGTTGGATCTTTTTTTACATATCACACTTCTGAATAAATTTATCTTTTCTAATTGCTAATTCCTTTAACAGAATCCTTAACATCACCTAAGATCTAGGTGCAGTGTTCTCAAATACAAGGCGCCCCATTGATGAAAGCCACAAGCTAGAAACTAGTCTGAGGATATTGGATGAGTAGGCACTAGATAGGGATTTTATGCACAAGCCTTCTGGTATCTATTGATTGTTCTGGCTTGCACTGAGTGGAAATATTGTATGGAGAGTTTTGCCTGTTTTGATAACAGAATCTTTACACATTTTATATTGTAATGGTATGGAAATGAGATAGCATGGAATGAGTGGGAAATACCATTCCAGAATAACAGTCAAAACAATGAGCAAATATAAAATAACAAATATAAAATGACAATGGGATCAGCAATTGAATAATAATACAAATAACTATAACAGTTATTACACTTATAAGCTGCATCACCCACATTATACTAATAGTAATCAACCGTTGTGATTGGATCTTAAAAAAAGGACATAATAAACAAGCTAATTATGTAACTGCTTCCAGACTTGGAGCAAAACATAACACAATCCTCTGGATTCACATACCTAAGTGCTAATCTATTACTCATAATAAAAAATAATGCTGGGATATTAGTACACATTGATCATTATCAATGTACTGTCCATATGGTATTACTAGTGTATAGGCCAACTATAAACTAAATTTTCTCTAACAAAAAAACAAAATGTAGTGAATAGATTTTAAGTGAAACCTTTGCATGATCTAGACAATTATCAGATAGGCATATAGGAGATAGTTTATTTGCAATCACACAACTTATAGATATAAATAGAAATACAGTTATATATGGTTTTTATAGATATAGAGAAGGCATGTGATAGAGTAAATAGAAATAGATTATGGATAAGTTTAATAAGTTTGGGAATGAATGGAGCTTTAATGGATCTTATTAAGAGATTGTATGAAAATAATTACTATACATATCAATTAGGGAGTATAGAATTAATTAGTTAAAAATGGGATGGGACTAAGGTAAGGATGTCCCTATGTCACCAATTTTGTTTTTGTTATAATTGAGAGAGATATGGAGAGAGCAATAGAAAGACTAGAAAGAGGAGTAGAGATACTATTAGTAGGTGACAAGGGAGTATATACATTATTGAATCTTTTATTTGAGGTTGATATCTTCTTGTGAACAGAAAGTAGAGAAGATATGGAAGTTATGCTAAAGACATACAGAAGAGTGGGTCAAGAAATGGGGATTAAATTTAGTGAAGAAAAATCAAAAGTAATGATGATAAATGCTGGGGAAAGAGAAGAGAAAGAATTTTTACTGGCGATATAAAGTTAAATGTGGTGAATAAGTATAACTATTTGGGAATCATCTTAAGTAATCAGAGAAATTGCTTGGATGAATGGGAGAAAAAAATGATAAATGAAGTAAAGAAAAGAAAGGGACTGATAAAGAAATTAACAGTGTTTTCATATAATAAATATGATTTATCTAGAATTATATGGGAGTGGCAATAGCAGGATTAACTTATAGTAACAATGTGTTATGTGTTAGTAAGGGGTGTTAGATTACTTAGGAAAAGCACAAATTAGGAAGACGTGTGGATGGCAAAGGAGGCAATTCAATAAAAAATGGGATTGTAATATGAGAGATGCAAAATGAAAATTTTCAGTAGATTGCAATTTATGGATAATAAGATAATAGCCAAAATAGATTTAATTGGGTTGTGAGTAAAGGACAGGCAACAAGATGAGAAAGGTAGTATGGTATCAGACAATTTGGATAGAGATTTTTATACAAAAGGTGGGGTGATTGTATTAGGAGAATGGTTGAGTGTTGCAATGGCAAGGAATGGGATAGAAGAATAGATGCATTAATAAAAAATAGGGAGTTGGAAAGATGTATGGAGAATAAAAAGAGTAACTATATATAAAAGTAAACAGAATATTGGCTGGAGTTAATTTATGATAATAGCAAGGAAAGTAGTTTAACTGTTTAAGGCTTGTAACAGGATCTTTAACAATAAGAGTATACATAAATGGAAAAAATATGGATGGTTTAGTCTGCAAGTTATGTAAGGAAGTCATAGAAATTATTAGGCATTTGTTAATTGAATGTATATATCTACAAACAGAAAGGGTACAAATAATGACATTTGTGAGAGAATATTTGATTATACAGAAAGTGGAGTTTTGGTTTTTATGCTGGGTTTGAGAAAAGATAAGGGGGATATAAATATAAAAGGCACACAGTGGACAAAGATAATGTTGTGGAAATATGATCAAGCAGGATGGAGAAGAATATGGAAAAAACTTAGAGTGGGGGATGGAAAGGAAAGGTAAGGTGGCTAACAGGTTTCTCTGGGCATAGTGGCTGAGAGATTTCTGATTCTGAAAAAGGAGAAGTCACAGTGTATCACATCACATTATCAGAAATTATTTTATCTATTCAAATTTATTATTAATTCCACATTGTTAAATTTTTATGATTTTAAATTAAATATAAAACACTGGTTTTCAATCATAAATATTAGATAACTGAATTTTTTAAAAGTTGAATAAAGAAACAGCTATTTACACGCCTATACACACTAACATTTTTAACATATCAAATTAGCCTTCACACCCCTCCCACACTTAATCGGCTAATTAGCATCATCAAACATACTCTGCCCTTAGCCAGAAGTAACAAATAATATACAAAATTGCATGCACTTATACTAACTGCCATGCCACATATTATGGGGAAATCACATGCTAATCTATCCACCCAAATTACACAACACTAATATATCTATATAACTGGGCTAAAGCACAAACTGACACCAAATCAATCTTCTATGAGCACAAATCCAACCTTGGCCACATCTTTGAATCTATATCTGCCGGTGTGGTCTGCTTTAAACATAATGATGCCAAGTGGAAAGTGAAAGAAACCTGACACATTGCCAGAGATAAACATGCAATTAACAAAAAAGATTCCTGCATCCTGTTTTCAAAAAAATGGCTATTGGCCATTAATAATATGCAAATTCTATATTGAGTTTTGTTTCTTTAATAAATGCTACAATTTTCTTTTCACCATCGAAGCCATGATTATGACTAGTATAATTAAGTAGTCAAAAGTACATAGTTTTTTAATTTTACAAAATGAGGCTTATCTCTAATAATAATAATAATAATAATAATAATAATAATAATAATAATAATAATAATAACAACAATAATAATAATAATAATAATAATAATAATAATAATAATAATAATAATAATAATAATAATAATAATAATAATAATAATAATAATAATAATAATAATAATAATAATAATAATAATAATAATAATAATAATAATAATAATAGAAGCAATCGTTAAGTTCTCCGATGTAAGTATTTATTTTTTACTTTTGTTCCAACTTGTTATGCGAAAAACAAACATAATACAGGAAAAATCGAATTATATAATAGATTAATAGTGTTTTTTGAAAAATATCGGTGTGTTTTAATATCTTTTTTAAAAAAAATACTGACTTGAGTCAGAATAAATCATGGCTACTGCCAGTCAAGCGTGAGCGAATTAAGCACCAATACAAAATTAACAACATCGTTAGTTTCAACATCGCCTATTTCGTATGCAAAAGTACTTAAAAGTAATAGCAATACTACAGCACCAACTCAAATACCGCGCTTCCGTAGAACAAACACAAATGATATTAAAAATCTTGATCTAAACACTCGAGAGGAAAATCAACCCCCAGCCGCAATCTGGACAAAAGAAACGCTTGAAAATGTGACGGACCGTTTCAGTAATACGGTGCCTCGGACATTATTTGAAACATTTCGCAGGTTTTTTTCACCAACTTCGTTAGTACTCGCAGTAACCGATAATCAATGCTCATTATATCGTTTCCCAAAAGCTTTATTATATGAAGCAATCACGCAAAATGCACTATGGGAAACAATCTCTTGTATCGCCGACCATCCAAATTCTCGATATATAACCATTGATTTTTATACTCAGCAGCAAAAAGAACGGTTTCAATCCACTATTTTAGCACTTGATAATTACGCACTCGTAATTATAGATGAAAACCGGAAAAATATAATTACTGGAGTGCTTAAAAATACTTATCTTAAATACAACGTACAAGATTTTCAAAAAATGATAAACCTGTTTGGAAAAGTAATTGCCCTACAGCCTATATATTTAAAAGACACACCTATACCGATATGTAGTAATCGTTTTGAATTTAAAATAAAACTACATAAAAACGTAGACGCCTCAATGATTCCAACACAGATTACAGATCAAGAAGCGACACTCTCTCTTCACATAAGAGGTCTAAAGCCACTTTGTTTTGGCTGTGGACAGAGAGGACACCTAGCAACTCAGTGCGATAACACAAAAAGCAATCACTGTGAACAAACTAAAATCCTCTCCCCAGAACAACCCAGTGATGAAAATAAAATTTATAATAACACTACATCCATTGGCAACCCAATAATAGAAACCGGAAAAAAACAGGTTCAAACACCCACAAACAAAAATAATAATGGATCAGAATTGCCTATCCCAAAGACCAACCAAAAAAATAATAACACAAAAACTAACACAGAAATCCAAGATTCAAACGAAAATAATTCTCAAGAAACCACAACACAAAATACAGCAATTACATCACAGGATCAGCATCTCAATAAAACAAAATGTGTACCAAGTAAAAATCAACAAACAGAAAGTAAACACACACAGTTATATAATGAAAATATAAATCCAGATAATATAAAGATACCAATAATAAAAAAAAACTACAATTATAAACAAAACTGCATCAAACATAATGGATGCAATAGAAGCCCCTCTTCCACCTATTCAAGAGAATACACCAGAGGGAAAAAGGAAGCCCGGCAGACCAAGTAAAAATCATGAATCCAAAAAGGCAAAAAAAACAGACCAAAAGCACAACTCATCAGACATATACAATTTAGAAAATGATGAAATAGAAATGGATATAAGCCAACAACAAATGGACACCTGTTCGGTTTCATCACAAATTGCCTGTATAGAGTCTGAAGCAATATTAAATGAAAGAAAAACTGATACTAAACCCAACGTCTTAAATATGTATCAGCATCCATCTACTGCAATATAAACAAAAATTTAGTATTAAAAATAAAATAAAAATCAATACCCTGTTAAAAAATTATTTAAAACATGAAGATAAAAATTGGATCTCTCAACATTAGAGGCTTAAATGCCACCAAAAAACTTTTTGATCTCAAAAAATGGTTACATACAACACAACCACACATACTTGGGCTTTTGGAAACAAAAATATACAGCAGCTCTCAAATTGATCCATCAAAATATTTAGTCAGCCAAGGTTTTTGTGCCTGCTCAAGGCAATCATCATCACCATCAGGTGGCACAGGCATAATTATTTCCCACAACTGCCCTTTTGATTCTTTTAAAATTATATATATTGACTCTAATCTTATCATATTAACACTCCATCATAAAAATATCACACTTAACCTAGTATTTGTATATATACCACCAGGCCCCATCATCATCTCCAGAATAATAGCAACAATAAATTCAATGCTTACAGCAACACCAAATCCTATAATTCTCCTGGGAGATTTCAACATGACCTACCAAACTTTTGTCACCAAATGGATCCATCAAATAACAATCCCACTTATGAGTGCTGAGGGTTTTCTCCCATCAAACTCAATATCTTTTAATAACAATAGATATAAGTCACTTATTGATTTGTGTTTCTACTCACCAATGTTACATCATTATTTTAATCTTGAACTCTGTCCATCTATAATCTCAGATCATGCTGCTCAGTTCATCACCCTCGACCTAACAAAAATACAGAATACAACAATAGCCCTCCAAAAGACTATGCGAATACTTCTTCCAGCACAAACAACTGAATTCCTATATTCAGAAACATATATAATGCTCCAAAAACTTCAAAACATGTCACTTGATCCAGTACAAAAGTATATAGCATTCACCAATATACTTTCTTTCAACATCAATCATATTACCTGCAACTCAACACCCCCCACCAGATTATTAGCATTGGCAGATGAACTACATAAAAGAATAACCATTTCCAGACCAACTACAGATAATCAAACACAAATTAAAAAACTTACAGAAATGTACAACAATACATGCAATACACTAAAGCAATATGTAGCAATAAAAAAGAAAAAAATATGCCTTACACAACAACATACTTGGACCAGAGCATACATACGGTGGGCATTGGGATACCCATCCACAGTCAGAGTGCCTATGGCACTTGAAATAGATGGTTCTATAACAGCTGGACATAACATGATAAACCCAATATATCAACACTTTAAAAAAAAACTGCAAAAACAGAGTGTGTACATACCAAATGAAGACATATTTGGAGACCCTGAAACAGACACACCAATAACAACAACTGACATTGTATTTCAACTTGCAACAATAACAAACACACAAGGAATTCCCAAATTTGTGTTCAAACATCTTAGTCACTTCACAGCAAAATACCTGTGCGATCTAGCCAATTACATATCCCAAAAAATTTACAACATACAAAGTCTATACCCAATTGCAATGGTTCCATTTAACAAAAAACCAACAGCAATATCATCTTTATCTAATCTACGACCAATTTCAATGGGACCTTTAGGAATAAAAATTCTTGAAAGAGTGATAAAGGAAAAAATAGAACAACACATACTCCCTGTGTTATCATCAGCACAATATGCCAAAAAAGGATCATCCATTGGCCAGGGTGCCTTAATGTACAAAACAATTCAGTAAAAAAAAGAAAGAAATATGCACCAATTATAGTTCAACTAGACATTGAGGCAGCTTTTGACTCAGTGCCTATAGCCAAATTATTAGACGTGCTGAAAAAAACAACAACACCTCCATCCCTACTATATATAATAGCAAATCTGCTACTCAGCCGTGAAATTCACATCACATTGAATGGAAAAAAATCACCAGCCTTCAGACCGAGTCAATCCATCCCACAAGGATCCCCCCTAAGTGCCTTGCTCTTTACAATATATATAAATCCTCTATTAATAGAGATACAGAAAAAAATAAAAGGCATTCAAATTCCAAACACTGCTTTAAATATATCATGCATAGCCGATATGGACGATGTAACCGTTTTCCTCCCCTCTAAAAAGAACCTCCCCATATTACAAGAGATAATCAAGAATTATACCTCAAATTTTAATTTAAAAATTAACACAAATAAAACTGCTGCATGGTCAATATACACAGGCAAGCACTGTACAGAGATGTTTAATGGTAAACCATCTGCTTTCCTTGGTTTCCCATTCTACCTTGGAACCAATGGAATGAGGCAAAAAATTCAAAATAAATTAAAAATAGATGCTGAAAAAATCACAGCCTCACTTGAAAAGTCATACCTGTCAATATATGCAAAGGTAGCACTATTTAATCAACTTATAACTACAAAAATTACATACTATACACCTATAATCAAATTTGCAAAAACATTCATATCTAAAATCTCGTCAATCTGTAACAAACTAATATGGAAGAGAAAGACAGTGGCAATCTCTTTAAAAAATCTGAGCAGACCACCACATAGCAATGGACTTGGACTCCATACAATCAATGTTTTTTACACACAGAAATCAGTAAATCTAATAACAGCAACCATAAAAAGATTTCCAGACCTGGAGTGTGTAATCAGTATAATACCCACAGACAGACCACCCCCTTCATATGGATATCTATCCACACTGATTGAAGAACTCAAGCCAATATACAACAAAATATCACTCAATAATGACAACAAGTATACATACTGGGACATTTACAATATACTACATCCCAACCAGACACCCAATCTACATCCATCAGTTCTTGGAATAGACAACAGGCAGCTACTGCAACAATTCAGAAAATGGTCATTAGAACCAAAATTATTCGATTTTCTACTTAAGCTTAATCTCAATGCTCTACCCACAACCCATTTCCTTAGATTTCATAGATTCTATACCAATATAGACCCCATGTGCGGACTATGTCATAGAGAAGAAGAGACACAAGATCATTTTCTTCATTCCTGCAGTGCCCTAGAAACAATACGTCGCACAATGTTTACCACATACAGAAAGGCTATCATTTCAATAGATGAAATAATAAATACATTTAAAAAAGGCAATAACCCTGCTATTCGTGCAGCAACATACAGCCTTTATGCCTACTGGTGCACCAGATGCACTTTTGCACTTGCCAATAACCCTCGACGCCACCCAGCAACATATTCAATAAAACTAGAACTGTTAAGAAAAAGAGACAGCATCCTAGCTCAACCAGATATATTTGCAGCCACATGGTCACACTTGAAACAGAGATCCAGTCTATGAAATATAAAGACCAATAAGATAGATGATGACATTTTCAACATCAGCATTTTTTCCAACTTTAAAAAAAAAAAAAATGCAAGCATAAACTGAACTAGATAGAAGACCAAATTTAAAAACAAGAAGAAAAAAAAAGGATGCAGAAAAGATAAAGACTTATATACTGAAAGTTGTAATTTGTTTTTCATTTGTAAAAATCAATATATGACTCTGTAACTTTTTAGACTCAATAAAGTTTTGCTTTGAAACATAATAATAATAATAATAATAATAATAATAATAATAATAATAATAATAATAATAATAATAATAATAATAATAATAATAATAATAATAATAATAATAATAATAATAATAATAATAATAATAATAATAATAATAATAATAATAATAATAATAATAATAATAATAATAATAATAATAATAATAATAATAATAATAATAATAATAATAATAATAATAATAATAATAATAATAATAATAATAATAATAATAATAATAATAATAATAATAATAATAATAATAATAATAATAATAATAATAATAATAATAATAATAATAATAATAATAATAATAATAATAATAATAATAATAATAATAATAATAATAATAATAATAATAATATATATTGTTTGTTTACTAAAAGTATTTTTTAACTGTGAACATTTATTATTCTATGAATAATATTAATATGCTAATACAAAAAAAGATTATATTCTGTTAGATAATTGAATAAATAGTTTACTGAACATTGCTTTCAATACGGTGAGGGAGGGGGCTCATAATCATACAGCACATCAGCTTGTCAGTCCCACTGATGTTAATATTGATACCAGTTGGACTGATAAGCTGTAATGCTATGATTATGTTCTCCCCCCCTCCCCCAGGTTGAAAGCAATACTCAGCACATTATTTATTCAATTATCTAACAGAATATAATCTTTTATTATATTAGCGTATTAACATTATTCATAGAATTACATATTTAAAAAAAAGAGGAAAATTTATAAAGTTACAGAAAAATTTTATTATATAGGGGTTTGAACTCAGACTTTCACATGATCCTAAACTATCCACGTTATCTCATACTACTGATACACTTGATCACACACATGCCAAAAAGATAAATCATCACCAATACATGTATTTTATGCTAAATCAGCACTCATCAGCTGGTCCAGATCATCATCTCCACACATATATACAATCAATGCTCAGATTATATTAAGATAGCTAATCTTCATACTTTAATGGACAGGCTTCAATCCACTCCACCCCACAACTCTTCAGCCATCCATTTCATTGAAAATCTGTTGTTAGAATGCTCAAAGCGCACATTAGTGCCAACCTTCTCATCCTATTCATGTTGACCATAAGTCACTCTGACCCCTCATATGTTAGAAAATTTTATTATATAAAGAATTTTTTAAATGTTTTTTTGAAAATAGAAACATAATATTTAGCAGAAATATATATATATTGGTATTTTGAAAACTGTTTTTGATGTGTTTTTTACATTGCTCTACTTCCGTACATTTGACCTTTCATATATATTTCAAAAACCAATTAGGCACAAAAGTAGAGGATTGCCTATATTAAATAATCTAATGTAATTATGAAAATTGCATCTTTAATCAGATATATAAAAAAAATCAAAATGGCGTATCAGTAGTTGACGGGTTAAAATATTATGTCAGGATGAATTCCTATTGCATATTGAATTAAAATTAATTCAATAATTTATATGTGAATTGAAATCTGTTTATTATATAATATATTTTATAATAAGTTAGAATTATTTAGACTAGTATTTGAAATAATATTGCACTTAAAAACACATCTTAACTAATTTTTTTCTATCCATATTTAAAAAGCTATATGTAAAATTAACGTGTATTATCATACTTTCTTGTTAAAAATAAAGACCTAGCTTTTTGTTTTTACTCCAATATTTTTTCTAAATATGTAATAGTGATATTCTGCCCTGAATCATTTAGAACAGAAGTCGAATAGTGGATTCTAGAGATCAAGGCTTAGAGATCACAGCTCAGTTGTGTTGCTACTGATCCTTAAACTTCATGTTAATCTTCAAATCAATTTCTGAACAACAAATAATTCAATTATTATTTTTATAAGCTGAAGCTAATCTGTGTTTGTGTTTCCATTGATTGAGCTCTATAACTTGCATTGATATGATCTTAAATGTGTATATGTTGATGAATTAGTTACCATGTCTGTTGAATGTGCATTCAGATATTTAATGGTACTTTGATTTCACTATTATAAAATAAGTATACAAACAATAGTGGTCGACATGATCATCATTATTTATAATCTCTAGATCAAAACTCTAGATTTTATCCATTATAATATATATCTTCGATTTATTTCATTCATATATTTCTTATCACACATACATATATTGTGCCCATAAACATACAACTTAAATATTTAAAAAACTTAATTTTAGTATATATTTATATTTATAAAACGGCATAAGAAACACTTTTAAATCTCTCATTAAAAACAAAGAATCAGCTTGTGTAAATTTGACTAAGGCCTTAAAGAGTGGACATTTTGGGGTCATAAGATTGGCAACATTTATAAATTTTTCCATTTGGTCATTGAGAAATAAGATTAACTTCGAAAGTGGAGAAGAATATGACATGATGAAAATGTCTTTACACTTACTAAAAGAAATTAAAGAATTAGACCAAAAATTTTCTCAGAATTGGATGTTCAACCAGACCTGGTCCCTAATAAACCTAAAACAAAGTGTAGTACCGATGATGAAAAGAATATAAAGTTGTAAATCCACAGATACTGAGAAAATTTAATGAACCATTTACCTAAAACATTCTAGATAAACTTTATATGGAAGAGATCCAAGAACTAGAAAATGCCATTATAAAGTTACCCATCCAATTGATAAATAATAGGAAAGGGCTTTCATTTGATTAACTGATCAGTTTTAATCAATGACCCAATAAATATATTAAGACTGCTTTAACAATGCTTAATGGTAACTGATTTGTTTACTGTAAAGAATCTATGATATATTTCATGTAATTTTCAGTCTTACGTATTCTATGAAAACCTGCGTTTAAATAATTTTTATCAATGCAATCCCTATATTGGATTGGCTAACCTCATAATCTATAAGTAAAGTGTATGGTTTTCATATATGATTCATAATGATTAATCTCTCGATATTTAAAATGTTAAATTAATACACACAGAAACATTGGAAATGCTCTTAATTATTTACAGCACTTATTTACATATAAATTTTAAATTATAGCTCTTCATACTTATTTTTTATAAATTTCTTCTTTCCATAATTCACATGGAGATAGACCAGTACTTGACCAAATTTTTTCTTTATCATGGCAGGAATTTATTTTTATATTATTGTAGTATTCGATTTAAAATCAATGATTTAGTTTATTAAAATATCAATAGATGTCACTGTTTATAAAAATCACTTTATGATCGCTTTTTTTAAAAAAAATCTGCATAAATATAACAGGTAATCTGATATATGTAAAAGATATATTTGTTGACTTCAAACAATCTGTCAGACAAAAAAAAAATAAAATCTTAGTTCAGTGTCTATAGAACTTTATTGTAGATTCCAGTTAGTAACAAGTGTGTGTATTAAAATCATGAAGTATATAAACTACATCTGGTAATAGGGGATAATTAGATTCACACTTGGGTAAAAAAAGAAACTTATGTTAATAATATAGCTTTTTAAATGAAGTTACGTAAGCGATTAAATATTTTCGTTTTAAAATTATTTTTTTATTAATTACTTTTTAATTCTTTTTAATGAATTAGAATTTGCATAATTATTTTATACTTATCTCTTACAATGTATAAAAACCACGGATTTTTATTTAAGTTACATACTTCAAGATTAATTCACATAGTTTGAGTATGCGAGTAAGTTAAAAAATAATTTTAGATATTATAGATGTAATAAATCAATACTAGTATATTGTAAATACCGAATTTTAAGATGTAATTATAGAGGATTTGAATACAGACTTTCAAGCTTCCATCTTATCTAACTGATACACATGACCACACACATGCGATAAATATATCTCCAATATATACGTGCTGAATTAGCATTCATCAGTTGGTCCAGATCATCATCTCCCACACATATATATATACAACCAGTGTTCAGTTTATGTTAACATAGCAAATCTTCAAACTTTAATAGACAGACTTCATTTATCAATTTTTTCTCCCATTCATCCAAGCAATTAAGACGATTCACAAATAGTTATTCCACTCAAGTATTTCAAAGCTCCATCAAACAGAATGAATAAAAACCCTTTAGCCTCTTTAGCAGTTATATTAATCCTAAACAAAGAGCTTTGCTAATTGCTCATCAATTAGCAAAGCTCTTTGTTTATATCCTGCAAGCTTAAAAAAGAAGTGGAGTCATGTGATATATGACTATTTTTTATATTAATCCTACTTTCTTACTTTCATTTAGTAACTCTTGTAATATTTCTTGAAGTGCTGAAGCACAATTTATTAAAACAACTACATTCACTACAAAATCTGAATGATTTAAATAAAATCCATGTATTATCATTCTCATAATTTCCCATTTTAAGCTACAAAATATTTTTTATAAAACTGCTATCTTGCTGATCTTCTTAATGTTATCATTGCTGTTTTATTTTGATAAATATTCTTCAGGGTATGAAATCATCCCATGTCTGTATCTTGATAGTTCAAAGCTTTAAGCTTTAATCAATGTCAAAATACTTTTTTTATAATCTCGTAATGCAAGGTCTAATGTCAATGCATTCTCATTAAACTCTTTTTAGAACTAAAATCTTTTGGATGTCATCCACTATGATAAAACTGCTTTTAAATTCAGCTGTTCTTTTGGTTGGTTAAAATATCAAGTTACTAAAGACAAATTAAGGCTGTAACCTTAAGACTATGTGATGTGATGTATTTTTGGCTTCTCCTTAAACGAAGTCAAGAATATCTCAGCAATTATGCCCAGATAGACCTGTTAGCCATTTTATTCTCCATTCCCCACTCTTAAGTCTTCCCATATTCTGCCCCATCTCATTTCCACAACACAATCTTTGTTAACTCTATGACCTTTATATCTAAACCCCCCTTATCTCTTCACAAACCCAACATAAAAACTAATAACACACTTTCTGTATAGTCACTTTGTTCATGTCTATTCTCCCATAACTTCATTATCTGTACCCTTTCTGCTTTCAAGCATTTACATTCAATCAACAGGTGCCTAATATTTTCTATATCTTCCTTACACAATTTGCACACTAAATTATCCATGGTTTTCCATTGACATGTATATTCTCTTGTTGCTAAAGATCCTGTTCGAGCCTTAAATAATAAACTACTTTCCTTACTATTATCATAAATTAACTCGCATGCAATATTCCGTTTACTTCTATATATATTTAAACTCTTCTTACCCTCCATACTAGTTCTCCATCTCTCCAACTCCCTATTTTTTATTAATGCTTCTATTCTTTTCTCCCATTCCTTACCACTATAAACACTCAACAATCCTCCTAACACAATCATCCCAGCTTTTATACAAGTATATTGATATAAATTCTTTATCCAAATCTTCCACATACTGCATTACTTTTCTCACCCATCTTGTTACCTGCCCTTTACTCATAACCCAATTGAACACTATTTTTCTATTCTTTTACTATCCATAAACTGCAACCTACCAAACATTTTCATTTTACTTTTTGCATCTCTCATATAAAAACTTGACCATCCCATTTCTCCTTGAATTGCCTCCTTTGCTGTCCTCATCTCTGCATCTAATGCATGTCATCCTACTTCCCTTTGTACTTTCTCTAAATAATCTAAAACTCTTTTACTAACCCATAATGCATCATTACCATATGTTAACCCTGCTACTGCAACCCCCTTCCATACTATTCTAGCTACATCATATTTATTATATGAAAATACTGTTAGTTTCTTTACCAAACCCTTTCTTTTCTTTGCTTCATTTACCAAGTTTTTCTCCTATTCATCCAAGCAATTTTCCTGATTACATAAGATGATTCCCAAAATACCTATATCTATCCACCACACTTAACTTTATATCCCCCAATAAAAATTCTACATCTTCTCTTTCCCCAGTATTAACCATCATTATATTGGATTTTTCTTCACTAAATTTAATCCCCATCTCTTTACCCACCCTTGCACATGTCCTCAACATAATTTCCATATCTTCTCTTCCTTCTGCACACAAAAAGATATCATCCGCAAAAAAAAAGACCGGACAAAATATACTCTCCCCTGCCACCCATTAATTGTATCTCTACCCCTCTTCCTAGTCTTTCTATTGTTTTCTCCATTTCACTCAAAAATAACAAAAACAAAATAGGTGACATAGGGCATCCTTGCCTTAATCCCACTCCATTTTTAACTTTAACTGATTCTATATCCCCTAACTGGTAAGTATAATAATTATTTTCATATAATTTCTTAATAATACTTACTAAAGCTTCATCCATTCCCAAATTGGCTAACCTTACCCATAATCTATTTCTATTTACTCTATCATATGCTTTCTCTATATCTATAAAACTCATATATAATGATCTACCTGAATTCCTACTCATCTCCATAAGCTATCTCCTATACGCCTATCTGACCTAAAACCTTTTTGCATTTCCCCCCACTACATTATTCTCTTCCATCCATTTTACAACTCTTCCAGCTATCATATATGATAAAACTTTATATAAAACTGATGTTACCACTATCGATCTATAATTATTTAACTTTCTATGATCCTTACCCTTTCCTTTAAATAATAATCTTATTCTTGTATTCCAACTAACTGGAAAAACTGTCTTCTGTGCCATTTTATTAAAACATGATAATAACTTTGCTTTTGCTCTATGCCCTAAATTCATTACCATCTCTGCTGCCCATCCATCTAAACCTCTCACCTTTCCACTTCTCAATCTCTTCCCTGCCTCATTCAATTCATTTTTTGTGAACCTAATATTCCCATTACTAACTGCTTCCATTTTTTTCTATCACTACTTCCTTCACATCTAACATCTTTTCTATATCCATTACATATCTATTTAAGATTCTCTCTACCTCTTCTCTAGAGCTACATTCTATTCCCTCATCATCTATTAATACTATCTCTCTTTCCCCTACATTTCTCCTTTTAATGTAATTCCAAAATTTTTTACTCCCATCTCTTCCACTTTTATTAATATCCTCTAACAATTTACTATTTAACTTCATCCTCTCTCTATAATTATCCATTTTAGCCAACTTCTTCTTTTCTAAGTACTTTCCCCAATTAGCATTAATATCATTTTCACTTTCTTTGTTCTTAATAGCACACTCAAATTCTCTGCATGCTTCTTTCCTCTCTTTTACACTTTTACTAACTCTCATTTTTTTATTACTTTTATTCTTCTGCATATTCTCAACCAAAACCCTATTTGCCACTTTTTCTATTTCACCACACCAGTCCTTATACTCATCCCCATTCATCTGCTCCATGGTTTCTTCAACTTTTATTTTATATTCTTTCAACTTATTCTTATCATTAACTCTCCATCCACATCTTTCACTATTATTTCTACCTTTATTTCTAACCTCCATCACATTACTAACCATTTCTATTACAATAAAATTATGATCACTATTACATACCCTCTCTTCATTATCAAACACCTTAATTTACCGTATTTTATTCATTCCCTCTTTCTCTACCAATACATAATCTATTGTGTGAAATACATTATTCCTAGACCATGTGTATTGGCCCTCATACATATTTGATAAATTCCCAATGCTCAAATTTACTCTTTGACAAAATTCCTTCAAAAACTGACCATTCTTATTATCTACATCATCAATTTCTTCAATATGTCCATTCATATCCCCTATAACCATTATTCTCTTTCTCTTATTAGGTGTGACAGTAGGGACCTACAAATCTTAACACAAGATTAACAATTTTAAAAGACAAGAGCTCTTGTCTTTTAAAGTTGTTAATCTTGTGTTAAGATTTATAGAGGTCCCTATTGTCACATCTAGGTGCATAATCTTAAGGTTATAGCCTTAATATATATTACTTAGGTAATCAGTATGCACTTAAATTATTAATTACAACTTTAAAGACAAATTGTAATTATCTTAGTAAAGATCATGTACAGAACTAATAGAAGACAGTTTGGTTTGTAATTTCTAAAATTCTTTTTATCTCCTTTCTTAAATATCAATATTATATTACTGCCTTCTTCCATTCATCTAGCATATATTCACCACTTAGACATTTGGTTTATACTTTTGCTTCTATTTCTCAGTTTCTTTATCTGATCCATTTAAGATATCAATAATAATTTTATTATTTGCTTCTTAAATATAAGGCATTAAGAAATAAGGTTAATTCTACGAAAAAAGCAGATAAACTTTTGTTTTATAATAAATTTTTTAATGAAAATAGAAATGGCATACCAAAAAAACTTGGAGAAAAATAAATGAAACATTATTAAGGAAATCAAGTTCTATAAATGATGAAAATTAAAAAAAATATTTTAATATAAATGATAGTTTTCTTCTAGCAAATATTTTTAATAATATATTTGTAGAAATAATTAACAAACTAAAACAAATTAATCATGATAGTAATATTTCAAAAACATATAATAGTCAACCTCATTCACTATTTATGCCAAATTTAAATGAAGAAGAATTATATGAAATAATAAAAGAATGTAAAGATGATATAAGCCCAGATATAGATATAATCAGAATGGTAGACATAAAAAATATTAACATTCTATCAGATGTTATAATTTATATGATTAATAAAACAATAGAAAGTAGTGCGTTTCCTACATTATTAAAAACATCTATAGTAAGACCAGTTTATAAATCTGGTGCTGAAAATAATTTTAATAACTATAAAGCTCTATCTATTCTTCTTTCAATTGCTTAAATAATAGAAAAATATATTTATAAAATAATTAAAAAATGTTTAACTAAAAATAATTTTTTAAATAAAAACCAATATAGATTCATGGAAGGAATTAGAGAATTTTACATATAAAATTAATAGTGCATTAAATGATAAAAAAATATGTAACTGTAATTTTTTTAGATTTTTATAAGGCTTTCGATGTTATTGAGTACAAGCAATTGATTCACAGTTTACAAAATTGTGAAGAAAAATTGTATTTTTTTATTTTTAAATATCAAATGTTTTGAGTAATGAGTAAATATATATATATATATATGGGGTTCCTCAAGGTTTTCTACTTAGCACATTGTTGTTTCTGATTTTCATAAATGGTCTAGGAAATATTAATATTGAAGGATCAATATGTTAATATGCAGATTATATTGTTATTATGAATGTAAATAACAATATTAATATTTCAATTAAACAATGTCAGGAAAGTCTGAACAAAATTATCTTTTGGTGCTTTGAGAAAGACATTTATATGAATGGAGAAAAAACAAAATGTATGTTAATATGCTTACTTCACATGTGAAGCTGTGCATATATATACAATGATATATATGCTGGCTTTACCATTCACTGTGGACCCTAAGTCCAACCACAGTGAATGTATGTTTCTTTCTTAAAATAAATAATGGCCTGCACAAAGGAAATTATTTTAAAAAGTTAATGAAATAAAATATAGAAAGTTTAAAATTTTATTTGCAACTATTTTTAAAATATATGATGGCAGAAATAGATAAGGTAAATTTCTTAATTAAATAGGATCCATTAAAAAAAGGAATTTAATTTATAAAACATTTTTTTAATTAGATAAAATAATAGATAACAGGGAAAATTTCAAACAATGGGCATTATTCGCTACTAATGAGTAGATTAAAAATATAATTGGAAAAAGAGTATAAATAAAGAATTTTTCTTTTGTTCTCGGTCTTATGCTTGCTGTAACCTTTGCTGAAGGTTTGATATTAAGAATTTTGCTGTAAGAAGTTTGCTGAAAAATTTGACAACATTGTGAAATCTTGCTTGCTGTACTTACTTCAAACCGTAATCTATTTCTTCAGCATATCTATAAATCCAGTAATGTGTTGCTCTGTGAAAATGCGGGAGTAATCTCTTTGCCTTCGCTCTCCTTATCCATTCCTGAGACGAATTGTAACCATGTGAGCCAGCCAGAGAACTAAAGTGTCTGACCTATATGCCTGCCCTGTATCCATGAATATCTGCCTTCAAAACATGAAAACAATTTGAAGAACCGAGAATACCTGCTAGAAACATCAAATGAACCCATCTTGACCCACCCCATCTAGTTACCAGTAACTATCACATAAATTAACAAAAAAACCTCTTTGTAATTTACAAATTCAATCTAGATTTATGTTGTTTTATATATATATTGGAAATTATATACGTATGTCATGCCCATAATATTCTATATTTATTTTTATTAATATTTTAATTGGTGTGGGTTTGATACGTATAATGGCGACAATGACTTTTATTAATTTAAGTGAAAAATGCTTCACTAAACTTGATCGCAATTATACACCTATAATTAAATATTTCATTTTATGTATATGTTTTATTTTTAAAAAAAGAAAAGAGAGAAAGCAAAACGCAGATAAGTGCTAATCCTATTCTTAAAAAATCAATATTTAATTGCTAAAGATACTTTCGAATAACTATAAAGATTCTATTATAAAAACTTCCAAGATTTTTTTAATTTAGTTTTTTATATATATAAAGGAAAGATCCCTGATCAATGTCTTTATTTTTTTCAGTCAGTGAAAGGTTACAAATTTAAAGTTGTATTTTAAAGAACGTGAAATAAAATAAACGTTCACATTTATATTTTTTAGTAATAAGAGAGTATACATTTGACAATTTGTATATGTATTAAAGTTTTATAAATAGCATTGGCTCTGTGGGTAGATCGGTTAAACTTCAACTAAATCAATAAAATATCTGCCCACTTGTGTTAGTGATCTAAATTTTATAAAGGGAAAGTTACTGTTATTTTTCTGCGGATTTTTCAGTGGTGGTTGAGCTTTCATAAAGTATCTATGTTTTGCAGAGGATTTCTTTTTAAAATTTAAAGGTCATTGACCGTATTTATATGGTATCGTGCCCTGGATGATCTGTGGGCATCTCAGCATATATACAGTGCTTCTCTTTTACCAAGTTTGCTTAGGTTAATATACATACATATGGATCTTCATGAAAATCAATAAAATTCAGGATCTCGTATCTATCTCAGCTATTTCAAGGTACGTAACTGGACATAAGCAAAAAAACTCCGTATTCTGAATCCGGGTCACGCGTTTTGCGAACGGATTCCACTTTTCTCTCTAACCCAGTTTAGAGATGGAGGGTTATCCGGTATTAACCTCTTGGTTGCTGTTATGTCTTGAATTTCACAGCCCACAATATGCTATCACCTTAGTGCACAGTATTGTATATTTATATTTGTTTTGAAATCTTTCTCAAAATATTATCGAAATGTTTCAATCATAGCTGGAAATTTCTGCTGGGGTCACTATTTCATTTTTTTTAATCATTAGCAGAGGGCTGTGATTTAAACCTGTCCAATAAGCGTTTAGTTGAGTTTGACCACTTATTTATTCCCATGTTCCCTATCCATAGAGTTATTGAAGCATGTCTCTCTTTTGATTTTTTATGTAACCCATCCATTGGCTGGAAATATTTTTAAGAAAATTTATAATATAAATTTTTGGTCTATCATTATCATTACAAAGAAGGGATTTTTCATATATGTCTGTAGATGATTGTAGGGTAATAGCCTGCAGCTCAATCAGTGAATCTTTGTAGAATCTTGCTAGCATAATTAATAAAAGTTTCTTTTGTCTGTCTTTCCTTATCGTTAAAACTTTGTAGTATTGTTTGTTTTTCTGTGTGTGACACACATATATAATTCTGATCATTATATATATCTACTTGTTAAAATTCATTTTGTGGGCTTATCTCTCCCTGACCACCGGGCATACATTAAGAATAAATTCTAGTGAGGTTTGGGGAGTAAGTCGCTTAGTAGCAATCTGGAGGAGTGGGTGAGGTTCGAACCCCCTCTACCAGCATCTCTAGGTTAGGTTAAAGCAGCTCTACTTTTCATACCGTTACACATGGAATATAAAAATATTAACATACATCTGCATTCACATGAGTGTTTATATAACAATAAGTATAAAAGTAGAATAAGCAAAATATATTAGATATTTGGAATGATGATAGATGAAAATGTCTTAAAAACATCACATAATCATACTAATTAATAAATTGAGATATTTTATAATAATGTTCTATAAATTATTTTTCCTTAAAATATTCTTATTGTTATATATAAATCTTTATGTAATCTTTATTCAGATATGGAATAACACTTCATAATTTTGCAAACTTTTCTAATTTTAAAAAATCAGCAGAATAATTGATCTAATAGAAAAAAAAATCAATAAAGAAAAAAGTGTATACAAAAGTAATGTTTTATTATTCAATCAACTTCTGCATTATATAATTATAGAGAAAAAAAAATTGTGATCGTATTTTCAAAAACCTTATATAAAAACAATTTGAAATGTGTCTAAGGAAAAGAGATACATAATTTCTTATTTGTCTGAAGGTTTGTGATGATGGTATATTATTAGATGTGATATTTTGGACTATTTCCATAGTCTATTTGTGTGTTATTACTAACAAGTTAGTTGTATTTGGAAAATTTAAATAATGTTTAAATTTTTTATACATTCAACATTCACTCATAGATGATGGAAATAGTCCAACATACAGATGGAAACATAATGGATGAAATTAATCATAGAATTAAATTTAGTTGGAGTACTTTTGGTAGAAATAACTTGAAACTAAAAGGAAATATGCCTATGTGTTTGAAAAGGAAGGTTTTTAATAAATGTTTTACCAGTTCTTACTTATGAATCTGAGACTTTGACACTTAATAGAAGAGCAATACAGAGACTTCAGATCACTCAAAGGAGTATGGAGAGATGCATGTTGGGAGTAACAAGAAGAGATCGAAAACACAATATATGGGCAAGAGAACAAACAGATGTTACTGACCTCATTGAAAAAATTAAGATTGAAGTGGAGTTGGGCTGGACATATTGCTAGGAGAGATGATAACAGATGGACAATTGAAATCTTAAACTGGATTCCAAGAGATTGTAAAAGACCCAGAAAGAGACCACATGTGAGATGGATGGATGAAATAAAGTGTGCAGAGGTGATGTGGAGAAGAGAAACTAAAGATAGGAGAAGATGGATTGAACTTGGAGAGGTCTTCATCCTGCAATGGATTGATAATGGTTGATGATGATGATAATAACATCTAATATATAATTTCAAAATAGTGTAACAAATATGGAACTAGATTAAGAAATCCCAAGTTATTTAATATTTTACCTATTGAATTAAGAAGCTTGCTACATTATAGGCAAATAAAAAAACAAACTAAAAAATATATTAAAGAGGGGAAGGGGTGGGGAGGGGAGAATTAGTATATAGAAAAACTATATAAGTATCTAATGCTATATAATCAATATTTTTATTATATAATTAATATATTATTAAACTGTAATTTATTGTTGTTGTTTTATTAGCATATTTTATATTTTTTAAATTTTTATGTAAATATCTAAAATATTATAAAAATTTTCTTTTATATAAAAGCGCGACTAGAGCTTAGTAAAAGAAGAATTACTTTTATAATGTATGTAAATATATTTGACCTGAATTTATATGAAAAACGAATTTAATATCCTGTACAGGTTTACACACACCTGCACATATAATGTAATATATAAAGGAGTCGAACTCAGACTTTCACGCGACCTCAACTCTCCAAGCCTTCTCATATTGCTGACCTACCAGATCACACACATGTTGAAAAGATAAATAATCACCAATATAAGTATTTCATGCTCAAACAGCACTCATCAGTTGGTCCAGATTATGTATATGGTGATTATTTATCCTTTTCAACATGTGTGTGATCTGGTGGGTCAGCAATATGAGATGGCTTGGAGAGTTGAGGGTCATGTGAAGGTCTGAGTTCGACTCCCTTATATATTACATCATATGCTGTTTTATCCATTATAATATATAAAGTATTAACAATTTTTCTTTTTTATGTTTTTCATCTCTTCACTTAAAATACTTAGTATGTAAAGATTATTTTTTTCTTTTGTTACTAAATAATTCTTTGAACTATGCATTCACACATTTCTTAATGTTGTTCCACTTTTGAGGTTTTTATTCTTTTCTATAGTTTTCATAGCCAATTTACGTTACATTTTTTATATCATTATCAACTTTTTGTCATGCCTTCTTACAGAAGTCGACTATTTTTTTTTTTTTAATAAATTATTTTAAAATATTGTCATGCCTTTTTCTTTATGCATTCGCGACTCAAAGATTTCTACTAAC
Source organism: Epiperipatus broadwayi (assembly GCA_028023455.1). NCBI lineage: Eukaryota > Metazoa > Onychophora > Udeonychophora > Euonychophora > Peripatidae > Epiperipatus > Epiperipatus broadwayi. The sequence continues at coordinate 273,626 of JAQFVV010006303.1, forward strand.
ATTACCTATAAATATTATAAACGCTTAAGGCAATTTCTCTAAATTGAAAACTTAAAAAAATTATTTAGGCAGCATTCTATGATCAATGAACTGTGTTAATAATAATTTCTACAGAAATCCTGTATCTAAAATAAATTATAAAGAAATTATTAAGATATTTGCTATGTAAAGCCCAAGAAATGATTTAATATGTATGTAATGGTTTATTTTTTTTATATTCAGTTTTAATTTATTTCGTTTCAATTTTCTGCATTTTTTTAGTTTAATAATTTTTTTGTGCTTTCTATCGTTTAATCATTAAATTAATTAATTAGGTTATTAAATCAAAAACACATTTTAAAATCTACATTAAAAAAAAAACAATTTAACAAAAAAAATACGAAAAGCATTAAGGTGAAGAATAGTTAAAATGCCGGTTTAAATCAAATTGAGTCGTGTTTTTGCACGTGCATATTCTGCATAATCTATTTTAATACATTGTACAGGCTTACACCTGCATTTATATATGTAATATATGCGGGATTCGAACTCAGACTTTCACACGACCTACAACTCTCAGTGCCATCTTATATTGCTGACTCACTTGATCACACACATGTTGAAAAGATAAATAATCACCAATATATGTATTTCGTGCTAAACCAGCGCTCATCAGTTGGTTCAGAAGACCATCTCCACACATATATACAATTAGTACTCAGCTTTATATTAAAATAACCAATCTTCATGCTTTAATGAGTGCTGGTTTAGCACGAAATACGTATATTGGTGATTATTTATTTTTTCAACATGTGTGTGATCAAGTGAGTCAGCAATATAAGATGGCACTGAGAGTTGTAGGTTGTGTAAAAGTCTGAGTTCGAATCCCGCATATATTACATATATAAATGCAGGTGTAAGCCTGTACAATATATTAAAATAGATTATGCAGAATATGCACGTGCAAACATACACTCAATTTGATTTAAACACGCATTTTAACTATTCTTCACCTTAATGCTTTTTGTATTTTTTTTTGTTAAATTGTTTTTTTTTTTAATGTAGATTTTAAAATATGTTTTTGATTGAATAACCTAATTAATTTAATGATTAAATGATTATAATTCTTCATGTCGCAGCTCTAATACCACACTACCAAACTTTCTTTTTATTTAATTCACATTTCCCCCTATTTTTTCTCATTGCTTTCTTCAGTAGGCCTACTACTGCAAAGAAACAACATCTCTGATTGCCTCTCATAGTTTAACAGTGAAAAAGAAGGCAGCACTCAGTGGGCTTACCAATTTTCAGGTGGAAATACTTTGAATAGAGTTTTCTTATTTTACCGATCAGGGATGCATACTATTAATCTACTTATGGACCAACTGCCAAAAGAAAATTTCTAAATCTCTTGAAAAAGTTTCATTTGATCTGAATTTGAATCTCAGGTTATAGATTTTGTAGATGATTGAATATCTCTACACCAGAGACTCTTTCTAAATAATTCTAAAAGGCATAGTTTTTAAGAATTGCTTCAAATGTCAAAATTGATCAGCCTGACTCTGAAGCTACATGAAAAGTACAATTCTTGGTTAACGGATTCCATTTGAAAAGCAATTTTTTACAAACTAAATATAAAACTTATCTAATACTCTTGGTTATTCAATGCTCACATAAAAACTGAGAGTGAAAAATAAGTGTCACTATTGTATAATACAAAGGAAAAAAGTAAGAAAGCCAAAGTATGGGGAAAACCATAAAGGTTGGTTTAAGAGAAATAAAATATAGGTACACCTTCCCTTTCCATTCCTGACTCTTAAGTTTTCCCCATATTTCTTCTCTATCCTGCTCCATACCATTTCCACAATATCATCTTTGTCCATTCTATGGCCTTTATATCTAAATCCCCTTATCTTTTTATAAATGCAGCATAAAAACCAAGAATCTTTTTTTGTATAATCACTTTGTTTATATTTATTCTCCCATAAATTTCATTATTTGTATCCTCTCTGCTTAACAGATACCTAAAATTTTCCATGCCTTCCTTACATAACTTACAGACTAAATCACTCACATTCCTCCATTTATGTATATTTTCCTTTATTGCCAATGATCCTGTTTGAGCCTTAAACAATAAACTACTTTTCTTGCTGCTATCATAAATTAACTCACATCCAATATTCTGTTTACTTCTATATATGCTTAAACTCTTTTTACTCTCCATACTAGTTCTTCATCTCTCCAATTCTCTATTTTTTATTAATTCATCTATTCTTCTATCCCATTATTTGCCACTATAATACTCAACAATTCTCCTAATGCAATCATTCCATCTTTTGTACAAGTATACTGACATAAAGTCTTTATCCAGATCTTTTGCATATCTTACTACCTTTTTCACCCATCTTGTTGCCTGGCTTTACTTGTAACCCAATTAAATACTATTTTGACTATTCTCTTACTACCCATAAATTGCAATCTATCAAACATTTTAATTTTGCTTTTTGAATCTCTCATATGAAAATTTGACCATCCCATTTCTCCTTGAATGGCCTCCTTTGCCACCCACATATCTGCATCTAATGCGTGTCTTCCTACTTCTCTTTGTATTTTTTCTAAGTAATCTAACACCCTTTTACAAATACATAATGCACCATTAGCATAAGTTAACGCTGCTACTGGCACTCTTTTTCACACAATTCTTGGTACATCACATTTATTATATGAAAACACTGTTCATTCCTTTATCAGTTCTTTTTTTTCTTTGCTTCATTTATCAATTTTTTTCCCCATTTATTCTAGCAATTTCTCTGATAACTTAAGATGATTCCCAAATAGTTATACCTATCTACCACATTTAAATTTATATCCCCCAATAAATATTCTTTCTCTTCTCATTCACCAGCATTTATCATTATTATTTTTGATTTTTCTTCATTAAATTTAATTCCCATCTCTTTACCCATCCTTGCATGACTTCTCTTTACCCATCCTTGCATGACTTCAGCATAACTTTCATATTTTCCCTACTTTCTATGCACAAGAAGATATCAACAAATAAATACATGATTATAATATACACTCCTTTGTCATCTAATAATGGTATCTCTACCCCTCTTTAGTCTTTCTATTGTTCTCTCCATTTCTCTCAAATATAACAAAAACAAAATTCTTTCTCTTCTCTTTTCCAGCATTTATTATCATTACTTTTGATTTTTTTCACTAAATTTAGTCCTTATCTTTTTATCCACCTTTGCACATGTCTTCAGCATAACTTCCATATCTTTTCTATTTTCTGTACCCAAGAAGATATCATCAGCAAATACAGATGCTTTGCCATCTATTAATAGTATTTCTACTCCTCTTTCTAGTCTTTCTATTGCTTTCCCCATTTCTCTCAAATATAATAAAAATGAAATAGATAACATAGGGCTTCCTTGTCTTATTCCCACCTCATTTTTAACTCTAACTGCTTCTATATTTCCTAATTGATATGTATAATAATTATTTTCATACAAACTCTTAATAAGATCCACTAAAGGGCCATTCAGTCCCAAATTTACTAAACTAGCCCATAATCTATTTTTATTTACTCTATCATATCCAGGCTATATGGAGTGGCATCCTCAAGTGTTAGAATATATGGAAGTGTCTGGTATAATATATATTTGTAAATATATGGTATGTAGACTAAATAAAATATTTAATCATATATATATGAACCATGTCCACTGATAGCAATATTATTTAATTGGGTTTAAATTCCTTTTGTAATAATTTTAAAAAATACACAGGAACAGACTGGCCCTTCAAGCAGAGGGAAGAATACCATTGATAGCAGAAACATCAATGATATCCATGGTCAGATCGAGCTATGCATTTTATTTGTTTTGAGGATCAACCTCAGGCACCAGTCAATCATAAGTTATATAATCAGCATGCTTCGGACAGGAGGCACACAATCCAGTGCTTGACATATCCCATTACCAGTTCACACCCTGTCTCAAGTCCAGCCTATTTACTTAACATATAAAATAACTCTACACTAATTTACTGGCGATGTAATGACGAGAAAAGGAAAATAGACCAAATAATAATTAAAGCAAACATTAATATTTAATTATTTATGCACATGTATATTTAACACACTACAACAATAAAAGAGTTGTCATAAAAATAATATATATGACTTTAGGCTATAGTTATAATAGTCTGTTAATTAAAGTTTATTTCATTTAAAATTAAGTGTGTACACAGCTATTTAAAAGTAAATTTATCCAGGTTTTTATTTTGTGCATATTGTCCAATGTTTTTTGTTTCCATTTGGTTTTGCTTTCCAACTGGTGGCCTTTTGTTTTTCCATTGATGGTTTCTGGGGCTTGTCTTCCATTCTTTAGATCAACAATGGGAGAGAAAGATGAGCAGCAGCATCAGTTCACTATCTAGGTATTTGTTTCAGGCATTGTTTCAGGAAAGCACAGTTGTTTTGACAGAGGAGTGGAGTTTTAGCATCACATGCTGCTATTTCAGTGGTGTCTGCACTAAAGTGGTCTGCAACAGCAATAACTAGTCTGCTTCTGCACTTATAGTCCTCCAAACTCTGATTCTGCATTTTGAATTTGATCTGTACTGATAGCAATCCTATTGTATAGCAATAACAAGAACCTGACTGAATAACAATAGAGAGAGTGACTTTATATACTTTTTTCTCTCATATTGTTTTATTTTATCTTGACTTGAATCTGTCTTTTAATTAATTTTACATTTCTTTAATTAATTGTTTTTACATTTGCCTTAATCTTAATCCATTCAGATTCATCTACTACCTTGATAAGATAGTGTACATGGTTTTTTAATTAACACAATTTAATCAGTAATCTTAGAAACTAATTGCATTCCAAAGCTTTTATAAACAAATTTTATTTTAATTTTCCATATTTACTCTTTTAACTTATAAATAAAATAAAAGTTTTCCTCATCTATATAAAAAGGAGAGTTTTAAATCTTTCCCTACCCTGCTTTTTTTAAAACAAATAGTTTTATTATACTTTAAAAGCAAAATGATGTATTTTAAAATTTACTTTAAAAACATAACTTATCTTGATATACACTGGCTATCTCTTTCATGTGTTGTGCGTAATATGTTTATATGGTTTTCTTTGTGTCCCCTCTCTTCTGCATCAATCTCATTTCAATTCTGCATATTTTACAAGATCATTTTCATCATTTATTTTCAGTTTTCCTAGTTACCAATTAACCATCCTTATTTTTCTTTTATCTTATGATATTTTATGCCATCATCAATGCTAATTTCTTTACTGCTGACATTGTTCTTTTACATCAGCACAATAAGATATTCAATTCAATATGTTAGTCTGAAAATCTTTTCAAATAATCTTATCACTAACTATATTATTTACATTGTCTTTTAGCATTCTTCTTCCTAATATTGTATGTTTTTATCTTCATGTTTGTAAATCAAAATTTGATGAATTGTCTAGATTAGCTTCTGGATATATAGTGTGCTTCTTGTTTCCTATAAACTATAATATAGTCAATTTGTTTTCTAATAACATCATTTGATATCAATATATATTGTTATGAAAATTTTGTATTTGCAATAACTAAATTATTTGTATCATAGAAATCTACCAGATTTTGCCAACCATACTACCACTTCCCCATTCATGCTTCCTAGTCATTTCATCATCAATATATTTGCTAACTTTGGAATGTATATCACTTTGGATAGTAATGATTTTTTTAGTTTTATATGTTTTGATAATCTGACTGCATTAGTTCATCTTTTATCTGCTGTTTCTGTGCCTGCCATTATATAATTAGCAGATGAAGACATCATGTGAACCATTATAATTCATTCATTTATTGACTCTTATTTCTTCAATTTTCCATTACATCTCTTGCATATCCATGTGCACAAATTATGATTATGAATATTGTTTCTAGAAGTATACCAACATAGCCAACCATTGTGTTATAATATCCAATCTGCATATTTTTTTGTTAATGCTAAACCACAAATAGGTACTTCAAATCGTTCTAATTCATGATCCCATCAATCTTGGTTTACTACCTTTTCTACTACATCTATTATTATTGTATCAATCCTCACCTTTTTCAGCCCATTTTCCTAATATTTTCCCAATATATTTATCAATCACAATAGCAAATTCTCTGTACAGTAGTGCGAACCAAGTGCAGGTCTTCATAATCAATGGATGGAAGAACGTTTGTGTATAAAATCCCTATCTAATATCTACTCACCGAATATCTCCAGACTAGTTTTTAGCTTGTGGCTTTCATCAGTGATCAGTGGATTTGAGAGCACTTCACCAAACTTTTTATCTATTTGGTTAATTATACAGTTAGAAGACCAAGATGAAAATACAATAATGTTTTCAATTCAAGCTCACTCACTTGCATAGTCAATTCAGCATTTATACATTTTGTTGATTTTAGTTTTTCAAAAGCAGTCATTTTTATCCATGGCAGGATAGATAAAAAATCATTAAAACATCATGTGATTACCATTTTATATTCTTACACAGCTGTTAATAAGAGTAACAACTCTCCATACAGTAGTGCCAGCAAGTACAGACCTTTATCAATGGGTGCAAGAAGGTTTGTGCATTAAAATTTCTATTTAGCACTTACTCTCCAGTGTCCTGAGACTAGTTTTTAGTTTGTGGCTTTCATCAATGATGAAACACGGATTTTAGAACACTTAGATCTTAGGATTTAATGCAACTTTCCAGCAGTCATCTGTTACCTATTTTTTTCACACTGCAGCTAGGGGCCTAAGATGAAAACATAATAATGTTTACAAGCTCATTCACTTGGATAATCATACAGATCTGAACTCAATTAGGCATCACATTTTGATGTCTTTGGTTTTTCAAAAACCATTGTCACCTTTATCCCATAGACAGAATAGCTATAAAACCATCAAAAGATTATATGATCATTATTTCATATGCCTGAACAGGTTTTTAATAACAGTAGCAAACTTTCCATACAGTAGTGCCAGCAAGTGCAGGCCTTCATAATTAATGGATGCAAGGTTTGTGAATAAAATCCTTATATAGTGCCCACTCACCCAACATCAGTGAGAAGCCTTGGATTTGAGAGCACTGTATCTTGGGATCTAATGCTTCCTTTTTACTTTCCCATTTTAATCTATAAAATACTTCTTGTAAAACTGCTGTAAAAATTATGGAGATATGAAATTAATCTGTTTACACACTTCTCAACGTTAGTCTTTTAATAAATATATAAACAGAGATAGATTTCTTCATAGATGTAGAAGACCTACGTTTCAAGCTCAAACGTGAATAGGAGTCTCAATCAATTAATTTATTTCAAAACTTTAATTCACACTGTAGAATTAATCTATTTCAAATAGTTATAGCAGCTGATTTTATTTGAAAGTGATTACGGTATATGCTAATTTAAGATTAAATATTACAATAAAAAAATTAGACAGGGTGGGAGATGTTGAAAATTGTAAAATTATTTTAAACATTGCTAAATATGAATATTTTTTATTATTAAACTTAAAATAATTATACTGTATAGATCTTATGTAACTTTATTACAAAATGTCAAAATGTACCCCTTTCTCTTAATTTCACCATTGTTATTGTTTTTAATCTGGGGTTTCCAAATTTCGTGTAAGTTTAATTAAAGTATTTCAAATTCTCTACTGAATATAGTAATAAGTATGTTTGTTTACTTTTAAATAATTCTCTTATTCTAAACTATAACCTTTAGTGGTTTTATGACTTTCGAACATTTCATATATTGACGTACAGCAACCGATGAGTAGATGGGGATTTTATGCACAAGCCTTCTGGCATCCATTGGTTATTCTGGTTTGCACTGAGTGGCAATACGTATAGAGAGTTTTATATATATTAGTAAAATATTTTTTAAATGGATTTGTTAAAATCATTTAGATTGTATTTAACTAAATTAACATTTTAGAATTAATAAAATCTGATGGTATTTAACTTATTTTAGAAAACGAAGAATTGTTTTAAATTTAATTTTCTCCTCTTTTTTTTTTAACAAATTAAATAATCTACACCTCGTCATTTCTGACAGCTTTATAATCCAATAATTATGAGCTTAAAAAACTAATTTGTTTCAAATAAACTACTTCTGCTTAAATATACTTTTTTCTCTTATTAATGAAATTGCAAGCTAGACCTGTAATACTACTACATTACTCTCTCAAACGTTAGAAACACAGAATGAAATGATGTTATTGCGCATGTGCATTTCATTCCTCAATAAGTTATTTAATAGTATTTTAGGATGGTATCTCACGAGTTCAAACAATAGAATATGATGTTCATTGGCAGAATTATTTATTTATTGCTATGACTAATTTGTTTTACAGTTTTTATCTCCCCCTTTTTTTTTTTTTGTTACAAGTATCAAGTTATACAATAGATTTGAGACAATTTTATACTTTAGAAGGAGCAAATATTATCAAACGTTATTCCTAATTATCGTACTTTTTAAAATAAATCGAATATTATTCTAAGGGGAGATAGGTCTGGGAATGTAGAACAAAAAGGAAGTGAAGATGACAGGAAAGAAATTAATAAGTGAGAAACAGTAACGAACTTTCAGTGAAATTTTGACCTGCTTTAGTGAGAATAAACATTCTATAGTTTAATTTTATTACTTCAATAATCAGCTAACACACACATACTCAGAATAAAAATAATGGGGATTCACACTGTATATGGTTAGAAACATTAATTTAATGATATTAGAATCGTTTTTTTTTTTTTGACGTATAATTTTAATTAATCAGAAATTGTTATAGGATTTCTTACTTGAAGTAATTTCATCTGATTGTTGAGATATTAGGGTATTGTTTGCCCCCTTCTTAATGAGATTTGTGCTAGTATTTTTTATTAATCAAGCTATTTTTGGATTCATCAATGGTGAGACTTCCAAAAAAATAAAATAATTATTGGAAATATTTCCAATGAATATTTGATTACTATTAAAATATATTAAATTGCATAAAAATGAAAACTGTTGACATTATAATTGATATAGAGTGAAAACAGCAAAATTCTCCATAAAATAGTGCTACTCAGTGCAAGCCAGAAGTGACACTTCTGTTTGGAGAGTTTTGCCTGTTTTAACAGCTTGAACAAGCATGAGAAATGGTGATCATGTGATGTTTAGTGGTTTAATACCAGTCTGGCCTAATAGGATAGTGATGGCTATGGTTATTAAAGAACCAAAGACATCAAAATGTATGGATACTGAACTGAGATCAGGCCTATATGACTATATAAGCTAATGAGCTTGTATTGAAAATATTACATTTTCAATTTTAGACTCATAGTTTTGTAGATAAATAGAGATAAAAGGTGGCTGCTGGAGGGTTGCATTATATCCTAAGATCTAGGTGCAGTGCTCTCAGATCCAAGGTTCCTCATTGATGAAAGCCATAAGCTAGAAACTAGTCTGGGGATATTGGATAAATAGGCACTAGATAGGGATTTTATGCACAAACCTTCTTGTATCCATTGATTACTCTGGCTTGCACTGAGTGGCACTACTGTATGGAGAGTTTTGCCTGTTTTAACAGCTTGAGCAACATAATAAATGGTAATTGTGTAATGAAGTGCTAAATGTTCTTGAATCAAAATCTCTCAACCTGTTGCTTCTCTTGTCAAATACAACTAATCATTTAATTAATTTCAACTTAATTGCCATATTAAAAAATCCAGTTGAAAATATATATAGTTGATAATGAGAGTATATTATTTTTTTGCCTCTCTGATCAAAATAGATTTATATTCATCTCTGAATGAAGTTTTGTTACAAGAACTTGTACCAATTTTTTATTTTATGAGTTGATCATTTTCAATATCAATAAGCTTTGAGTTAACTTCTTAGCAGTAATTTTGAAAATTTTGACAAAGTTATCATTTATAATAATACTTAAGGTCAGTAAATTGCATGAAGAGTATAATAGGAATCACTTTTAGTACTACTCCAAAATTTGTTGAAGATGTGGTCTATAGCCATGTGTGAGTCTTCCTAGATGAGATTTAAAATTACAGGGAAAAAAAATTAGCAGTAGAATAATTTTGTTTTTTGCTTATCATTTATAGCAATTAATATGAGTTTTGCTTTTATATCAATTGTATAAATGTTTACTTTTGTGATAAAATTAACACTTGCAAAAATATGTATATATAATCATTGATTATTACATCCCATCAAAGACTATTATTTGTGTATCTGATTGTACAGCATTTACATAATACTGGAATCAATTAAAGTTTTCTCAACAGACTTTAAGATCTTCACTTAAAGATGATTTCTGACATCTGGTTTCCTTCACTTTCATACATCTATCTGTAGTGATATTTGGCTAGATTAAAAAAACAATAGCAAAAACACTGTCTAATAAATACCGATTCATTAATTTAAAAAATAATAATCAAAGAGTCCAATAATCAGTAATTTTAATATAATTTAATCCAGCATTTGCATGCTCGATGTCTTAAGTTTTTTTATTCTCTCATCTGAAGATCATTTGCAGGGTTACTTTGGGAAGATTTTTGGAACAGTAAAAAAATGGGATTGTATAATAATTATTTAAAAGCAAAAGAATGCATGATTATACTTTTAACTTATATGCATATGTTTATTTAAAAAGAGATGTTAACAAATTTGTCTATAATGCTAATGAAAAAAGCTACGATTGTTAACATTGTAATGTCTTGTGAAACAGAGTAACATCTTTACTAACACACTTCTAGAAGCTTTTAGAATATTTTAAAAAATGTAAATGCAATTTTAAATTTTAGAACAGATTTTGATTCATTTATGAAGCTTCACATTTACTTTTTCCATTTAAAAATTAAATTTCAGTCAATGAAGATTTCATTAATTTTCTAGAATTAGTGGCTTGATTCCTTAGTTCACATCATCCAATAAGAAAAACTTCTTTGTTCTCATATTACTTTCTCAATAATTGCAGAGTTCAAATATGATTTTTAAGATTATTTTTAGTTATAAACTCATATTTTTAACAAATCAAGTTTAATTTATTGAATTTTAATATGGAATAAAGATACTAAAATCAATCTTGAATGATTACTAAAAGTATCACCAGAATAAACAATACAAATGTCAACCTGATATAGTGTTAACACTGACCATGAAGTTTGGAATGGGGTTGTGTTTTAAGAAAGGATTGCTGTAAAACAAAAGCTATTCATTAATCTACTTTCATATATAACTGTCTGATCAACTTTAACTATGCAGTAAAAAATCAGACAAACTTGTCTTTGAAATAAATTCAGATATAAATAGTATTAGAAGACAAAATTGTATTCAAAAATTATAAATATATGTTAAAATAATAATAATAATAATAATAATCATCAACCATTATTAATCCACTACAGGATGAAGATCTCTCAAAGTTTAATTCATCTTTTCTGATCTTTAGATTCTCTTCTCCTCATCATCCTTGCACACTTTATTTCATCCATCCATCTCATATGTGGTCTATTTCTGGGTCTTTTATAATCTCTTGGAACAACTTAATAATCTCCTGAACAACTTATACTATATGATTTTTTTAAATAGAAAAAATAGAAACTATATGTATGTTTAGGGAAATAAATGTCATATTATTAAATTTTTCTAAAATACTTGGCAACAAGATTTTACAAAGCAAACTGTAAAATACCAAATAAGATATATGTGTAACAGTATAATAGTAAAGATCAAACTTTGTGTTGAGAAAAACATATAAGAATACAAAAACTCTTTTATCATTATGTTTATATAAATACAAAACTACTAAAAGAAATGCTTAATGTAAAAATTCTACTACAAGTATTTCATTTTTATGGGAGAAAAATTGAAGATTTAATAAATGGGTACTTGAGTTGGTCTGGAGTCCATTAGAATGAGCTTGACATTTCTGTTTTTTGTAAATATTTGTCAGTTTGTTGTTGTGTGTAAATTTGTTTTAAAATTATGGTAACATTTAGTATGACTGTGAACAGCGTTTCTCTACTATCCAAAAGTGTTAAAATAACTCGTAGTTGAATATACCTTCATTAAATTCTGATTCAAATTATTAACATAATTTAAATGCTCTTTTTAAAAAAAGAGAGATAAAATCAACCATGGGCTCAATACTCATAGGAGAGTACACCCCCCCCCCAATAATGATGGCTGCATCAATACAATTGTTTTTTTCATCCACTCTACTTTAAACACTTTTTAGCAAAGCCTTTTATTGTACATATGTGTACACAGTCTATGCTTCAACTATCCTACAATCTTCTTCAAAGCCACTGTTACTTCAGTGTTTTAAAAGTAAAAAAACTATTTCAAACACTTTGTAGCAAACATTTTATTGTACATATGTGATATTTATATTTATTATTATATATTATGTATTTTTCAGTTTTTCTTGAAAAAGTCTATATTATAAAATAGTTGAAATGTTGGTGTGTATTTATATTTTTATAATAGTCATATAAAAATCTAGTTTCAAAAAGAAGTTTGGTGTATTCATTTATATATATTAAAAGTTATGAACTATTTTTGAAAAAAAAACTGTGTAGATGATATTTTAAATTCCTTAAAATATATAAACTAAGCAAAATTATGAAAAAAATAGTATTCAGTATAGATTCAAATTTAAACACATATTGCCGATAAATAGAGTGCTCCTATAATAAAGCACAATTAAGTGAACATATATTATTGTGAAATAATATAGTGTAGGCAAATGTAATACTTAGAGACCAACCATCCCTCTCCATTTTTAGTTTCTGTTAGTTTTCATGTTCTTGTTTTTTTAAATTGATAAATTATTTCTGCACATTATTGTTAATTAAAATATAATCCAATTGACTGATTATAATGTGATTCAAAAAATATTTTTAGGGAAAAAATATTAGTTAATTTTATAAAAAATTTTATGTAAAGAGATCAAACAATATATATATATATATATAATCAAAATGAAGCAACAATTAAAATAAAAAAGTAAAAAGTCATTTATAGTTCAATTTAAAATAGCTAATATTAAATTTTTTAAAAAAAACTTTAATATTCAAAACTAAAATTAAATTAATGTCATTTTAGATTGATTCACAAGAATGTTACTAAAACTATTTTCTTATGATGAACACTTTATAAATTTAAGTTTGACATTGAAAGTGTTAAGATTCTTCATGAAAAGAGAAACCATAATAAAAGAAAAATTAAGGAGGCAATTTTAATAGATAGAAATAAAATGAATATAATTATTAGACAAGCTGCTAACATTAAAATTCAGGATTTATGGGATTTGAGTTGATGACATTTGCTTTCATATGTTTTTTGAATTTAATGGCAGTTGAGGAGTGTTAAGGAATTAACTGAAAGTACTTCTGCAGATTAAAAGATTGCATATAATAGTTAATTCATCATCATCATCAACGATTATCAATCCACTGCAGGTGAAGGTCTCTCCAAGTTCAATCCATCTCTGATCTTTAGCTTCCCTACTCCACATCACCCCTGCACACTTTCTTATTTCATCCATCCATCTCACATATGGTCTCTTTTGGAATCCGGTTTAAGATTTCAATTGTCCATCTATTATCATCTCTTCTAGTAATATGTCCAGCCCAACTCCACTTCAATCTTTTAACTTTTTCAATGAGGTCAGTAACATCTGTTTGTTCTCTTACTCATACATTGCGTTTTCGATTTCTTCTTTGTTACTCCCAACATGCATCTCTCCATACTTCTTTGAGTGGTCTGAAGGCTCTCTATTGTTCTTTTATTAAGTATCCACATTTGTTAAAAAAAACTTCCTTTTCAAACACATAGGCATATTTCCTTTTAGTATCAAGTTATTTCTACCAAAAGCACTCCAACCAAGTTTAATTTTATGATTAATTTTATCCATTATGTTTCCATCTGTATTAATAATCTGACCAAGGTATTTGTAACTGTTAACTTCTTTTAATTACTGTTATATTTATTATTTTTTTGTTATATATATATATATATTGTAATGGGATGGGGTAGTAATGGAAGGAAAGTAGACAAACTGGGGTGATGGCAAATCATCATCACTCCCAATTCATTTAAAATGAAATATTTACAATAGTTTACAGAAGTATATACAAGTATAAATATATTTAAGGGAACATGAGATCAAGAAATCTCTGAGAATATTAAGAGATCAGCCAGCTAACTCATAAGAGCAACTATGATTAAATATAAATCCACCAGCATTATCAAAAATCAAAGTAAGTATAAGTAAATATGAAGAAAACCATCCATTATTATCATTGATGGGAATAAACAAATTAGTACATTACATCAGAATAAAATCAACAATCCATCTTGTGGCTGGATTTGAACAATAAAAAATATGAATCAACAGTCAACCTTGTGACTGGGTTGGAAATAGGTCTTCTGTAGACCAGGCTAACCATTGAGCCGTTGCCACCTTGGGCAATTATTTAAACATAACTTGGATGCACCAGCTTAGTGCCCATCCATTAAAAATACACAATAATCAGAAATCAAAACAATAATGCTGGGACATTTAAAACATGCTGATCATCATCAATGCTCTGGCCACTTGTACTGGCCAATTATAAATGTAAATTTTTAATAAGACTAAAGTAAAATAAAAGATAGTGCATGGGCTTTAAAGAGCATCCTCTTTTGCGCCAACTAAGATGATGATTGATCATCTCTGAATGCCCCAAAGCACTAAATATACATCCCCATTTATCCGTGTCCGAAATCTAGCTCAGAGAACACAAAGCTCTATTTCTGTATGTGAACAAGAGATGATGGAAACAATTTTTAACAATTAAATACAAGTTTATTAATAACAAAAAAATGAATGATATTTAAGATCATAAATAGGATAAGGCTCTGATTTTGAAAAGTATACAATAATAAAAGTCATTACACTAAAGTTATTACATGGTTTTACAATATTTCTCAATTAGATTCTATAAACGCATATATATATATCCGTACCCAGATGGGGCGTTTTATAACATATGATGAAGACATTTCAATTAAACATAAAATAATTATTACATTTGTAATTTACATAATTACTATTCAAAATTTAAATTGTTACATTAATTTACAAAAAGTATAATAAAATATCTTCAAATTATTACTATGGTTTACATATATATGCGCACAGACGCGATTTATAATATATAATGAATATTCAATAACATAAATGATTAAAATTTGCATATATGTCCTATTTGACAAGCATTGACATATATGCGTGCACAGATTATTTATAAATCTAATTTTGTCAAACAATAAATAACAACACTTCCACAATTAATAATTTCATTTTGAATATGCATAAAATTTACATTTATACATGTGTATCAATATTTAAAAAAATCAGTTTATCAAATTCT
Organism: Epiperipatus broadwayi; assembly: GCA_028023455.1. Taxonomy (NCBI): domain Eukaryota; kingdom Metazoa; phylum Onychophora; class Udeonychophora; order Euonychophora; family Peripatidae; genus Epiperipatus; species Epiperipatus broadwayi. Next base: position 289,090 of record JAQFVV010006303.1, read on the forward strand.
ATTACAGCTTTCTTTTATTCTTTAAAAAAATATATATAGTCAATTTTCCAGAGGTTAGAAAGCTTTTTTATTAGGTTACCTCTTAGCTAATTATAAATGTCTTTAAATTTTAAAATATAGATTTAAAATGTCTATCAAATGAATTATTGAAAAACATCCCACTTTTGTATGCAAATTTATCTGTGCCCCTCTGCATACAGACACAGCAGCATATGTATAACTGCTTCTTTATTCAACTGGTGTTTCTCTTGGGCAAGCTGTTTTTTGGTCAATCCAGGCAATTGCCATTATCAGGTAAAAGTACATAATTCAGGTATGGTTGGCTTTTTTCCTTCTGTAGTCAGTTCCACTTATACTTGGATTTTGTAAGCTTCAGGTCAGCAAGCTGTTTTTCAGAACACTTTTAAGGCTATGAATTACAAAGAATCTTGACCCATTTCCTCCATGTAAATCCAACCCCTCCCCCCCAGTGAACTGTAGAGTAGCCACTTCCTTGCATTCTTAAATCCTCATGGCAATTTTCTTGATAATTATCTAGCCATCTTTGCAGCTAGCTTTACTATGGCCATTTTCTGCTACAGTTACCAACTCTTCACAAAATATTTCAGCCAACTTTACAGATAGCTCTTCTGCTAACTCTTACAAAACTATTATCCAGACTGGCTGATATTTTTTATCAGCTCTTTTTATAAAATCTTCTGAGGTGTTATAACAACACCTTGATTAAAAACAGAATTTTATTTTTATCTCTCTAATCCCTTGGAATCTATATACATGTTTTTGCTTAGGGGATTTTTAGTAGATAAAAAATTTGTTTAATTAATTAAAAAAATTCCAAAAATAAGTATGGTGTTTTTACATTTCAAAATCAGAATAATACAATATTTATATTTATTCAGACCTTTTAAAAGTTTAATTTATAGAACAATATTTTAAATCAGAGTTATTATTTATTTATATTTCAGTAAATGTAGAAAATATCTACTATAATTTTTGTCTGTGTTTATTTCTACTTTTCCTTTACTTTATATATATACACACACTATATTATTATGGGTGTACCATGTAACCCATCTGGTTACAATATAGCATGATAATAGCTGTACACAATATACAACTGTCTGGAAAAGTTTAAATATTGTTTGCAGAATATCAAGAAAGATGCTATTCTGTCACCTTCTCACACTGATAAAATAGCTTTCTGGGTTTAAATCCATATAAGAAATTGGATTTGAAGTAAAAGAGGACCCCTTTTACTTCATTAAAATCTCAAACAAAAGAGCAATTATAGGTTAATGAGAAAACTTGTTTAGCTCCAGGGATTGTCAATTAGTAGTAATTGATAAATTTTTGGCAACATCAAAGGCTAAAGATTATCTCTATTTATTACATCAATATTATCTTCTCATTTATATATATGGATACTGTTAACAGTAGAATGTGCTAAATTAACATAATTTGTTCTAAAACTTCATTCATTACAATGCTCATTCATTCTAGCATACATTACAATATAGGTATTTAGGAATAATCCATTTCAGATCCATAGCTGAAAAACAAGTTATCATCCATATAAATTTCAAAAGTATAAACAATCTTTTCCTAGTGAATTTCTTATCAAAGTTTTCATAATAAAAAAATCTATAAATATTAAATGTATAAAGTCTTCCTTAATTATTAACATTAACTTTTGACATTCTCATCTTTTTCTTCAGTCCAATTACATTACCATCTAAATATTTATGATTTTATCAAATCATATTTGTTGATTATAGTGATGCAATCTTCATTAATGACTATATTAACTATTTTTTCATTCTATCTTGCCATCTCATGGCTAAAATTTTGTATGTAGAAGAATTTTTAATTTAAAAATAATGTTACTACTAAAACCACATTAATTAAACTAAAATTGGTAAGCAAATTTCACACATCATAAAAATTAAATTTGACGCTGTAATCGAAGCAGTAAAACTATTGAAACATTAAATGCAAGTTCATGCTAATTTATCTTGTACTATTTCTCCATATTTATTATAGCATATGTTTATTGTAAGAAATATATATTAAAATATTTGTTCATTATACACTAGTTTACCACACTGTATATGCATATGCACGTATATTAAAAATAGATTAAAAGATTAAATTACTTCTGAAAAAACTGTTGGTATCATTCAATATATTTTGCTTTATATTGATTATATCTATTACTTAGAATCTGTGTGGTTAAAATAATTCATGATTTTAATATATTGTGATATACACATATTGTCATTACAAGAAAATCAGGATGCCAATAACAGAAACTGGTCTGGGTTGGAGATATTCTGCAAAGCTTGTTAAGAGTTTATTTGTGAGCCCTATATTTAACATATTGCCATCTATATTTTCCTGGTGTAAAAAATAACCAAATAAAGAAAACAATTACAGGTCATCTATTTAATAAAATATATTTTATTAATTTGAATGAATCTGAAATAAATAAATCATTTATTTATTAAATTTTAAAATGAAATATTTTTGTTTAAATTATTGAATGATAACAATGCCTTATTAGAATTAGAAGAGAGTTCCATGATCACAAGCCAGTGCTTAAAGAAAGAAAAAGACTGTTTTGTGTTGCCATAGCTACAGAAATGATTTTATCAAGAAGACACATACTTTTTTTTGCTTAAAAATTTGTGTCTATTTTACCTTTTATAAATATATTCAGAACATATAACAAATAAATATGCACTGTAAGACAACTTAAAAGAGGCATGAGTTCTACCTTTATTTGGTATCTTTATGATTAAAACAAAATGGATATTATAAACATTATGCTGACCACTATAGAGCTAAGATCATTAAATTCATCATGGATTGTAATATCAACAGAAATAGTAATTGGATATTATCTAATGATTCAAATTGCTTATGGATCTCTATGTTTGTGCTTTTGCTAGCAAAAAAAATACCAAAGGAAACATAGTCAAACAATGAAATATCAGCTGAAGTAATATTGTAGTAACAGATGCTAATAAAAAGATCTTTTAAATTAACACTGTCGATAAGTTTCACTTTTAAAAAAAGTAGTAAAAAAAAAACAATGATAATTTTAATGATAAAACATTTATTAAACTTTTTTTTCATTAAGAAGTTTCATTAATATAGTCTTATGTATCATTCAAAATTATTTACACAATGTAGGAGATAATTTTTTTTATTAAAAAAAAGTAACAAGATTAAAAACTTTTATTACCTTGTTTCCTCATATTGTGAAAAAGACTTTGTCTTTAACCCTTTTATAACTGTATGTTTTAATAATTTAAAATGTATATCATATCTATATTTGCAATCTAACAGGGGAAGGGGGGAGGTAAATTATAAATATAATAGGATATTAGATTGCAGGTGGTAAATTAGAATTATAACCTTTATTTTATTTACTGCAATGAGTTAATGCTTATGGTAATAATAATATAAATGTATTGAAATAAGTTCTTTGATTTACCTATTGTGTCAATCATAAAATTATTTTATTATGCAATTTATTTTATATTTAAGATAATTCATTGTACATTCCATACTATATTTTATCATCAAATAAGTCATCATTTATTGAAATATATCTTCTTTGCCAAGTAAGGTACTCATGCACTGGACCATTGGTGCCTTACAAATTCATGACTCCATTGTAAATATAAATCTAAACTACCATAGAGCCATTTGTGGGTCAACATATTTATTTGTCTATTTTTAGTTATATATTTTTAATTGCTTAAGTACAACATTTATGTAATGTATTTTACGGTACCCAAATATTTAGTGCATAAGTGGAGAAAAACACTTGGTTCACAATTTTATTTATTTTTCCCAAATCTATGAGACACTTGCAAACCAGCTAGCCTGCTCAATTATAATATTTTTGTTATATTTATGATTATCTAAATCTGAAAACTATTCAGTGAACAACACTTATTTTACCTTTACATTTTGGCAATCTTTACTTATTAGCTTTCCTTCACATTTGACTCATCCAAGAAGGAAATATTGCTATTCATGAAACAATGTTGCCTCCTTAGCATTGTTCATATATTTTAGAATAATTTCCTTCACAATATATATATATATATATAATCTTATAATTGCATATTAATAAATACAGTAATCAAAAATTTTTGAAAAAAAAATTAATTATAAGATTACATATATTACTTCGAAGAAATACAGACATTGATTTATAATAATATTAGATATATATATATCATTAAAACCAGTCAAGGCTTAAACAATCCCAATATAAATAACAATCAACAATCTCAAATTGTTGTCAAGGCAACCTAATAAAGATGGAATTCCACTTTTATTTATGGTCCAATATATTTATGTGGACACTAAAGATTACACACATATATACACATGTAAAACATATGTATACATATAAAAACAATTGAAATATTAATTTCAAAATTTTACATATTAAAATAGTATACAATTAATTATTAAAGCCCAAATAAATTATAAATGTAAGGTCATCAATCTGGTATTCTTAAGTTCTGTATTTTTTTGTATTAGCAATTTTTCTAGTTAAGAATATTTCAACAAACACTTATTTTTCCTTTACTATAAATTTGCTATGTTTTTAAAACACCCATGCACTACTAAAAAGTTAAACAAATATTAAAAGTAATATTATATATATATAAATTTTATTATCACTTCTTTAAGTGTGCCTTTTATACTTAATTTTATATAATAAAAAATAAAAATTAACTGATCAGTTTCTTGGTCATCCTTTTTTGTTATTGTAGTTGTATTTAATAAAAATGTGTTTGTTAAACTATTAATTTCAGATTGTAGGTTCTTTTAAAGATCAATCTATTCTAATTTCATGTAAATTCTTTTTTTCTTTTGGGTGCCATTTAAATTGGAAATTTTTTTGGAAAAAATAAAATGTTAATTTGTTTGCTGTATTGTTTTTTTAAATTCAAAATGAAATAAAGGGGCGTATACCTGGAAGCTGTAAAAGGTTAAATGCTATCCTTGTAATTTTATACTGGATAATATCTGTTATCAAAATAGATTTACTAAAGTGTCTTGCATGATTTATTACAGGGGCAGTCCAGAGCTCAAAATCCATGGATCATGACTCTAGTATGTCACTTCTACTTGTATATATTCAATAATTAGAGTACTGAAATTTATTTAGTTTATCTTAGTATCATGACTGGTTATACACATTTTTTAACCCATAAAATAATATAGTGATAAGAAATAAATATTAATGTATGTCTTACATCATTTTGTTAATTAAATTTAATAACTAAAGAAAATAAATTTATTTACATTAAAAATAAAATAAATGTATTTTAAAAAATAATTTATTTAAATATTTTTAGAATTATTTAAATCTAAAATATAGAGTATGAATGTTAATTTTATGAGTAATAGGTATCTCGAACTGTAAAAATAGTTAATTTTAAAAACGTATTTTTCACTTTATACAAACTGATAAAGAGACGTTTTTTTAACCAAGATGGCTTTAATAAACTACTTTTATATGACTAAAGTCACTTATAAATTTTTTTTATCTCAAGTTGCCAGTAAAAAAAATATAAAAATATTTTTGATAATTACATTTATAGCTTTTAAAATTATAAGTGACTTATATTAAGTATGATTATTAAAGTTCTGCAGAAAAATAAGTTTGTTAATTTCAAATTGCTTTTAAACAAAAAATATAATAATAAAGCCATAAAATGATTTAACTTCCCAATTCCATCCATCCACCAATGCTTCTTATTTTTATTTCTTAATATCATTTGTAAGATTTACTTTGCAAAAAGCTTATTAGTGAGAACAGGAATACTGTGTACAATAATCTTAATACAAATAATAATAAATAAAAAAATAGAAAAGTTATTAAAACAAATCTCTTTATTATATAAACAAATTACAATTTTATATCAAAAAAAATATTAGTATTTAACTTTCCTTATAATTCTAAATGGGTACAATGATTGGCTTATGAGCAATCTGGAGGAACAGTATGATTAATAGCAGCAAAATATTATTATATTTAAACATCTCATCTTTAAATTAAAATGTAGTAAAATTTAAGTGCTTTGCTAAAAAAAAAAAAAAAACATTAAAAAGTTTGATAATTAAATGTTTTAAATTTATTAATAATAAAAATATAATATTTGTACTTCCAACGACATAATAGTCCTTCTAATAGTTTCCGTATTAAAATGTTATTTTAAATAAATTAATTCTATGAAAAACTAAAAACATAAACTTTATCTATGAGTCTTAGCTAAATAATAAAAAAAAAGAAAACAATTAAGTTTAATGTTAAAGCATTTTAAACAACTATTATTCTTGTAATATGTATAAACATCAATTTGTGTTTTATTATTAACCAAATCTAAAAATAGTCTATATTATTAAAATGGCTTTATAATATTAAAATGGAACAAAAAGTGAGAGGTATTCACAAATGAAACACCACAATGAATGAACAATTAAGTAAATAAAAGTAAAAAAAAAAAGGAAGAAATATTTTTACACATTTGTTCAATAATTAATGAAATAGATTAATTAATAAAATAGCTCAAAATGTCTTAAAAAAGTAATTAACAGATCATATTTTTACAACATATTGTTTTAGAAACAAATGATAGGATAAAAAACAACAACTAAAACTACAAAAAAAAAAATTATTATAAAGTTAGAAAAAATATTAAACATTAAAAGTGAGTTGAGCTTTATATTAAAATTCACATTATTTTATATAATAAATGGGATTAATGTATGCATTTTCTATATATATAAAATTTGATTGCAAAGATCCACCAAAATCATAGCTCTTGAGAGCTATGATTTTGGTGAACCTCACTGAAAGTATATTCAACTATGTCTAAATTGCAAAAAGAAAAAAAAAGATTGTGTTGGAGACATGAAAAATGCTTCACAATAAAATTACAAATATAAACAATGTAAAAACTTAATATTATATGTCTGTGTTTGTATGTGTGTGCGTGTACATAAGTATAACACATTTTTAATAAGAAAGTATAACCATAATTGTCTACTTATGCAAAATGTTTAAAAAAGGTAAGATTTTATTGATATTATAATAATATTTTATGGAAAATATGTAATTTATTTTTATCATTTACATTTTTAAAACAATGTTATAAGTAAAAGAGTTAAGTTGTTTTTCTACTGGATACTCTTTAAAAGATCATTTGATTCTATTTTATTGTACATTGATTTTAATTTCTAAAATTGTTTTCACATATCTATAACAAAGATTTTGGAACCTTGAAATTAAAAAAAACATATACATAAAAATACATTTTAATTAATAATTTAAAAATATTTGTTTTGTTTAATGTTCCATTGATTATGCATATATACATTAGCACTCTTGAGAAAGGAGAGAATAATTTTAAAAAAAACTAAAAATATTTTTTTTAATTAATTTAGAAAATTTTTTAAGATATAGAAAAACAAAATAAATATTTTTGTAACATATTTTTAATTTTTTTTGGTTTCAAAAAACAGATATCACTTAATTTTCTGCCAATATAATTCTAAGTGCTTATAAAATAACTTGATATTTTTCAAAAATAGTAATGAAAATTTGCTTTTGAAGGAAAAAATTATCCTAAAAGAAATTTTTTTCCAAAACAAGTTTATTAAATTCAAAATTCTCCTTACAATCATTTTAATATTACTTATATGTAATTAAAAAATATATAATTCAAAAATTTGTTTCAAAGTATTGTGAAATTAATTTTTGTGTCAAGCGTTGGTGGCCGAGTGGTCAGCACAGCTGCCTTACAAGCAGTTGTCTTGGTTTGCGGGTTCGCTTCCTGGCCGATGCTTTGACACATGAAAAAAAATAATAATTTTTGTTTTTTTGTTAAAGGATAAAAATATTTTTAATGAAAAGTAAATAAATAAAAAAGTTATTTTTATATATAAATCATTGTATGATGATTGATTTAAAAAAAAATTGTAACATATATTAGTAATACAGATCATTCTATCAAATAATATATTTAATAAAAGGGAATTTGAACTCAGACTTTCAAGTTCTCTACAGTCAACTAGCTCAGTGGACTTCAACCTTTTCACACCTGTGGACCGGTAAAAATAAGGATAAGGTTTCGCGTAAAAATAAGATAAGGTTTCGCGGACCAGCAAAAATAAGGATAAGGTTTCATGGACCAGCAAAAGTCTATAGATAAATTTTCTTAAAGATGTAAACAGCTTAGCATTAGATGAAGTTATATATATATATATGGAGTTTGTATAATAAAAAACTTTTTTTTTTTTTAATTTTTAATTTTTTTAGATAAGTAATAAATATTTATTTCTATCCCCCCCCCCCCATAAACATCTGTGATAACTAGAAAAACAAATTAATTTATGTATGATTGATTAGATTTTGTTCTGTTTCTTTTTTTTTAATCAGGTAAAAGTGCGATGAAAAAATAAATAAAAATTGTTTATATTAATTAAAAGTTTAAAATCTTATTATTTTGTTATTAAAAACTTTCTTGACAGTCTAGCATGGACCAGCAAAAAACTTATACGGACCGGTGCCAGGCCGCGGACCGGTGGTTGAAGACCACTGATCTAGCTTATATATATATATATACTATACTTGTATTTCAAATATATATATATATACCACAACGAAAAATAAATTTTATCAAAAAATATTTTCTCCTATTAAAAAAAAATAGAATGTTTAAATTTCTCAAGAAGTCGTGTGATCATTGAAAGCAATCTACTAGCTTTAGATTTCAAATCACTCCATTCCTGAGCTAAACTGTATAGAGCATTTCTCTAATTAATAGCTATAATAATTAATGTTTTACTTAATAAAAAATAAATCTATTTAAATATTAATTAAATTTAATAAATTTTTTTATTGATATTTAATCATTTTAATTTATAGTCGTATAAAGGGTGTGTTTAATCACAAACACACACACTCAAATAATGACAGTTACTTTACTGTTATTAAGAATACCATTCCTATTTTCACTAGAAAGTTAAAAAGTTAAATTTCACCGGTAATGAAAATTTATAAAAGACAAATTTATTATTTTTATATTGAATAAAAAATGTTTTATTCAACAGAAAACATAGTTTTAATAATTATTATTTTTGAAATATGGCATTTAAAACCAATGAACCGAATGCATTTATTAGAATTAAATTATCAAACATCACATGATTACTACTAAATTATGTATAAGAAATAACATTTGAGAAATCAGTAATTAATTTATTTTCCAACATTTGATTATTTTAATTTTTAATAATTAAAAGATAATTTAACAATATTTTAAGAAAATTCAAAGTTTAGATGAAAGCGAGGATGTACATTCTTATATACAATTAAATTTACATATGCAAGAAAAAAGCCTTTTAAAATTTCTTACTCATCCAAGAGTGGCCTATTATAGGCAGATCTTTTCAAATTCATACTTTTTGTATGAATGTTCTATCTAAAATTTTCAAAAGCAAATGATATTTTTATACGCTTATTATATGTTAACAATTATATCACGAGTCAATTCGAAATTACTATAACATAGTAAATAAATAATCTACATTCATGAATAACCACAGTAAAATAATTAACATTTAAAAAATAAATAAATAATACAAACATAATGGAGTGTAATGACTAAAAGAAACATATAAAAATATTAATACATCAAGGACCATAACTTTTAAAATAACCCTGTATTTGTACAACAAAAGTTTAAAAAGAATAAGTTTTCAAAATATATAAAATGTTAATACATTATTTTTTTTCAAACGTACAAAATAATAACAATAAAGTTATAACTGAAATACAGGCTAATTATATACCTGCATCAATATATGTAATACATAGGGTATATGAGCACAGACTTTCACCCGACCCACCACTCATCACTCTATCTCATATCAGTGAGATAGAGTGGTAGGTAAGTCGTGTGAAAGTGTGTGCTCATATACCCTATATATTAATAATAAAGTTAAAAAAAACACACAATATAAATTTAAATAAAATTTTCTAATTGTTAATAACTTTAAATAATTAAGAAAAGTTTGTTTTTTTGTTGGCCATGCTAAATATATATATATATATCAAATGCATATCTAGAATTATTTACAGTTTGTCTTTAAAATAAGAAAAATATATAAAAATCTAAATAGAAGCAATAAAACAAAGAGAAAATTATACATGTGTTAGTAGAATATTTAAAAACAAAAAGAAACCTTATTGTATTTATTAGTTAATAATAAAAATATTAAAAAAATTATGAGTCATTATCATTAGTGGCTAATTAAAACCTTATATTCATGAGTTCATAAATTCTTACTAATTAGAATATACAATATGGAAAATATTTTTATGGAGGTATTTTATAATTTATATTGCCTAATCTTGTAATTGCAATGATTTTCAGTCAACCGATGGACATATATCATTTTGTTATATCTTATTTTCAAAAGAGGTTACATTTTAAAATATAAAAATTATTTTAGACGCTATAACATTTAAGTATTTAAGCATAGAAATATTAAAAAAATGTGTGTTGTGGAAAAATAGAATATTGCTGTATAAGGTTATAAACAGCTATTTGTGCATTTTCCTGTTTACCAAGCTCTGATATTTTAGATAAATATACAGTTTCAGGGGTATACAATAAAAACACCATATTTAATATTTACATAAAAACATCATATAATATTTACATTTTTTCCCCATTAGTATTATTTTTTTAAAAAAGAAAAAAATGTGCAAAAAATAATTACAATATTTATTCTTTATTAATTATTATTATTGTTTTGTATTAAATGAACTTATTACTATACAAAAAAAAAAAAATAGAAACTTGAAGTTCATTAATGCAGTCTTATTAATCTAAATTTAAAAAAATACATGAAACATTTTATATTATTTGTAAAAAAGGGGTTAGTAAGTATATTTGAATTAACTTATCAATCTAAAAATAAAAAAGAAACATGAACGGTCTTTATATTCAGTAATAGTAAATATTGTAATTAATTTTTGCACAATTTTTTATTTTTTTAAAGTGATACTAATAATAATGAAAATATTAAATAAGACAACATTTCCTATCAGCCATTTATTTGTAAAGATTTATTTTTATGCTCCTGAAACTGTATATTTATTAAAAATATGGACTGCAGAGATTGATAAACAGGAATACACACAAGTACCTTATTATTATTATATATTAATATTGTATTATTTTATGTTAAAAATTTATTTGGTAATTAGAAATCACATGATATCTAAAATTTAAAGTATTTGAATTTTTATTAATATTAATAAGTTAAATTTATTTGAAACATTTTAAAAGATAATATTTTATTGAGTTGCACAAGATATATATATTAGTTTGAAGTTAAATATTGTAATTTAAAATTCTTTTTCCTCATAAAATTTTTGCAATGAAATCAAATAACTGTATTATTTAATGATTAGATAATCTATTGACATGAAAAAAAGTCAATTGTTTATAAATTTGTAAGTTTACATCATGTACTGTGAAAACTTTATTTCTCCATTTTATAATGTAGTAAATCTAAATACTGCCGTTTTAGGGGAAATTGAAGGTAGTGTTTTAATTTTTTTATCTAAAATATTTTTAATAAATTTAATTTGAAAATCTTTTTAAGAAAATGTTTTAATTTTATTACACTTTAATAAGAGATATTTGCAACAATTTTTTTTTTTTAATTATTAAACACTTGCAAACATTTATTATATACATTTTCTCACAAATGGGAATATATGTTAAATCATTTATTTTATGGATTTAAATATGTTTAGTATTATATATTCTAATCTTATATGTGTATATACTCTTGGCATATATGTTTATTTAGATATGTATTATTTACTAATGAGGATTTTGACTAATTGATTGATGTTTCCAACAACCATCTTGGAATATAAATATGCAAATTATATATTTCAGAACATTGCATTTTTATATAAATGTTAAAAAAATTTTCCTATGTTATTATTTAAATAACTTAATTAATCACATGAATTCATTTATATATTACAAAATAAATGTAACAATATCCATAAGTATATGATATCATTCTCCAGAGGTCACATTATATTAATTTTTTTTTATTTTCATAGGTTGTACATTGCTATTTGTATGATCGGCCCGATTAATTGGATAATTTATAGTTAATAACATCTAGTTATCCATTTATCAAGCACTATTGGATGACTATATTATGGGCCATCTAATTAAAAAAAAATAGGCTTTCTTCCTAAACTAAAATAAATAAATCAAGATTTACTAGTCCAGACTCAAACTCATGCTATAAACATCGCAGATGAATGCAATAACTACTATGCTATGAGATCCTTTAGTATTAAGCTTTTTTTTTTTTTTAAATTAAAAATTTTTAATTTTTTTATCCAACATTGATGCTAATAAATTAGAGCTGTGAAAAAAAACTATGCATTTTTTTTTATGCAAAAAACAACGGCATGAATTGAAATAAAAGAAAAAAACTACGGTTATAATTATACTACTTCCAAGTGATGTGTTATTGAAGACTAAAAATAATAGTTTTATGATAAGAAATAAAACTAATAGACTAATATTTATTTATTTTTATTCCAGCTAATTTTTATATTAATAGGTTTAATAAAATTGTCTATATATATACTTTTTTGTTTTGTGTATATTAATTTTTTTAACAGAAAAAAAGGCTTATTGACTTAAGATTTATAATGGATATATAGGCAAGCAATAAAATATTTGAATATGTTAGTGCTAATTTTACACAAAAGCATTAAAATAAGTTTAGTAGTTTAAACATTAGATAATTTAGCAGTGATATTATCAATCACTGGTACGACTGAATGTGATTTGCAATGTTTAACAACTTCACAAATACATAATCATATATATATATACTCATACGTAAGTAATAAATAACAGTGATTAACGTAGAATATACAAATGCAATTCATCCACTGTACTTTAAACACTTTTTAGCAAAAACGTTTTATTGTACATATATGCATACACAATCTTATGTTTCAACTGTTCTAGTCTTCTTCAGAATTATTTTACTTTATTTTTTTGTTTTTTTACTTTTAAAAAATTAAAGTGGCTCTGAATAAGACTGCAAGACAATCAAAATGTAAGATTGGCTATGCATATATGTAAAATAAAAGGTTTTTCCTAAAAAGTATAGGGGATAAATTGCATTTATTTAAGATATTACAGCAAAATAAGGAAGTGGTGAATTTGGTAATATTTCTGAAGTAGAATATATTTAACTAATTTGAATTTATCCTTTTGTTACCCTTACCTCTATTTTTCACTTCCTTATATTACAACTAGTCTTTCTTAATATGAAATAACATTGCTCTCCCTCCAAAGTGAGATTATTTCTATACACTTTTATATCTCCTTGTGAAATAGCAAACGATCTCATTGCAAAGAATATAGGAGTAATAATAAATAATAGAAGTATGTATAGCTAGGCAGAGAACAATTTTAACCATATCATTCATCATATCACTTTCATATAAATTGGACATTTATATACATATGACAATTTATATTTATTAGATTTATGCATATTTTTAAACAAATTTTATAATTAATATTTTATATGTTTATAATTTGCTCCACCCACCCCCCCAGGACATAATAGGGGCGGTTAATACAATGTAATATATTTATATATGTTTTGTAAAATTGTTTATTGATTGTTTAGTAGATTATATGATGTTCAAGAATTAAAGTGAACAAACGGACATTTAAAAAATTTTTTTGGTTAGAAACAATCGAAAAAATAATAGTCTTAAAATATGCTTCTAAATTAAACTGCTCTCAGAATATATATAGTTTAACAATCCATTTCTAATAATAACATCTTACAATAATTATGTTAAGAAATTATAGGATTTAGATGAAGCCAATGACAAATTATTACTAACAAAAATTAAACATTTTCTTATGCAGATCACAACTCTCGCATCTCACATTTTCAAGTATATACGGACGACCACGCATATATATATATTAAATATTACATCACAGCTGTGGATAAAATTGAAAAATATTGCAAATTTGTTTTTAGAGATACTTAACAGCTAGTTTTGTTGGCACTGCGTGTCTATGTCTGTGAATGTGTGTTTATATATACATGTACGTTCATATACAATATTTTTATAAATATTGAGAAAAGAATATCTTTATAGATATACTTTTTATAATTATCTTTTTATAAAATAGGCAATAATTAAATAATTAAAAAATTAATTAAAGTAACTGCAAAATACGGTACTTTTGAATTAATAATAATGAATCACTCCATAATGATTTTATGTAGCTTTCTTTATCAATTAGTATTGTAAAAACAGAATTGTATTTTTAATAACTTATTTTCTTAAGAAATAAATATATTCTATTTTGTTGATTTTGCCAATTAAATGCTTTCATTTGGTTTTTTTTTAAAAATTCAAACTCATCAATTAATTTAAAATGTATATATTTATGAAGTATCACTATTTTAAATACAATGTTTTATCATTATTTAAATAAAAATAATCCAAAAAATACAAAATCACAATGTTTTCTAAAAAGAAAAATCCTTAATTTCAAATCTCAAAATTTTGAATTTCCATTTTATGTATATATTAAAGCAATTAATTAACAACAGCGAATATATCAAAATGAAATTTTTATCGATGCCAAAAATAAATTTATAAAAGAAAAAAAATGGCAAAAACAAATTACATTTTTAATCCTTTGATTTGTTTTATAAACCTGGCCGTAACACCATCACTGTTTTACCATAAAAGCATCATTTTTTCAAATTTTTTAAAAATTCAAAACCTTTTAATAGTTGATTTAACTTTCAGCTATAAGTCTACAAGTTGCAAGTCAAATAAATAAATTATTATTTTAGAATACACAGGACTCTTCTACCGCTGTGTGGGACTGCACCGCGTTAGCCACTTTTTCAGAATTGAATGATTCTTTATCTGAGTGAAAGGATATTTGATAAATTTGCGTAGACTCTGGTTGTTTTTTATCGGTGACTTCTGTCTGGAAAATCTGAAAAAAATAATAATCGCATAATTAGAAATCGAATGGATTGCTGCTTTTTAAATAGTAAGCAGTAATGAATAAAAAATTAAAATATTATTAGTATTTCTTACAAAAAAAAAATATTGATAACCCCATTCATATATATTATTTACAAATGTGATATTATATGAATGTATCCACTTTGATGATATCTAAAATAAATGTTAAGGAATCGAATGTTTTAAACATGCATTGAATTTAGAAGTTATATATATTGCAACGGTAAATTTGGAAAATTTGGACAGTACATGAAAGATGACTTTGGATTCCAAACCAAAATTATATAATGATATCCTAATCATACATTCAAGATATTAAATAATATACTGATCTATATTCAATATGCTCCGTAAATTTTGATTCAAATAAATATGAAAATTGAATGGTAAAATAGACAATAATATTAGCTAATGATGATGATCTACAGTTTAAAAATACAATTGCTCCCAAAAGTATTTTATCTGTTTTCAATTTCAATAAAAAGAAACTTAAAGACGACAAACTTTATAAAAAAGAAAGTCTGCTTTTGGAAAACTTTTAAAGGAGCGGTCATCATCAATTATTACCATTATCCCAACATATTCCTCAGTGATTGCATGATTTCTCAGAGCTGTGGATATCAACTAGCATATGGGTGTAAAAAGCATAATATTTGGATTAAGTTATAAACACAAAGCTAAATGGATTAATAATAATAAAAATAAATTAATTTATTAATAATAAATAAATAAAACTGTGGCATATATATGCCCAACTATTAACACATAAATAAAATATTAAATATCATAGTAGTAAGAGATATTTTAAATTTAAGTTTAAATTGGAGGTCTTATAGTATTTTACAAGAATAAGGTCTTATCATGCTAAATATTGAAACAGTCACAAACCATGTTTTTGAAGATACCATTCTTTTAATATTTTAGAGTTGTCTTGATTAGTCTTAGGTAGTTCAAACAGTATTATTACTTTTTATTCTTCATAGCATTATTGAGGCTTTGCACAGACTGGTTTTACAAATTTCAGCATTATTTTCTGGATCCGACTGCATTATCCAGACATTTTGCTGATGTGGTTTTTGGTTATCTAGCCACATATGATAGATGAATTTCTTCTAAATAAAATTATCATACTTGCTGTTGTAACTGAAATACTAAAAATACTTTAAAAACAGTCAGTAAAATATAGCTTACAGTGCACGGATCACGGCAAACCAGCTTCAATAGTAGACTGCACTCTAATGCAAAGCAATATGGAATGAAATGCTGGACTCCTAGAATTAGAATACTACTAATAATATGTAATTGTTTGTTTCAGACCTATTTATATGTATTTGATGTTTATCAAACAATATGGTTTTCAAACAACATATATGTCACCAGCTAGGGAAAATCTGATCTTTGCCTCATTCAACAACATGTATTTTGAAAAACACTATCCGCTCTCTTCAAACTATGTTGTGGATACAAATTTTATGTACATTATATCATGTTTTATACATAAATAAGTGAAATAAAAGAAGAAAAAAAAATTATATTTTTTCTCTCTCTCTCTTTATTTAACATTTTGTTAATATAGAAAGAAAACTCATTGTCAATCTTTATATTTTTAATTATAACTTCTAAAATATTATTAATTCCAAAATTTTACTATTATATTTAACGTTGCCATCCACTTTTATTATAGAAATATGGGAAAATTTATTTAGTTCAGGAAAGGCAATCTAGAACAGATTCAAATTTAGATTTTTTTAAAAAAGGCTAAGCAATTCTTTTGCATACTGAGACATTTTTTTCCCTCTGCTTCATTGTAGTATAACCATGCTGGGCTGCATTGAATTTGTTATATTTGTTCTATTATTGTATGTTGAGGTTTTATAAATTTCCTCTCCTTGTTTAAATTTTCTGTGAGCTATAAACATAAATATAGCCACTTTCTTAAATTAAAAAATCTGTAAAAATTAATCGGCCTTTATTCTTATATCCTTAACATGTTATAAGTAATTAATTTTGTGATTGAATTAAAAGTGAATTCAATTTTAAGCCTGATAAAAATACAATATTATTAATTTGAACTTATAAGCAACATAGCACAGATTAAAAATATTAAAACTCACTTAAAAATATTTTAAATTAATATAAGTCAATTAATTGTAAATATTTTGTAAATATAGCACTAAACATATATATATAAATCAGCCCTCATCATATGTGGGGCAAGAAAAACAAAGATCTTTTATGGCAAAGAAAAGTGAGTGTTACATTTACATTCACAGCTCACAAAAAAGTAGTTTGCTGCTGTTTATATTAGATATATAAAAATATAAATTCTTTTGGAATATAAATATATATTTATATTGACAATGAAATGGAATAGTGTAAGAAAACCTAACAATAATCAGAAAAAAGCTGCATAGTTTATGTTCAGCAGACAAATGTGAATTAGGCATAAATTACAACATTTTGGCCATCAAATATAATGCAATGACATTTAAAGATATATTTCTTGTTAATCTTGTGTCACTAAAGATATTATTAAAAGCAACAAACAATATCTTATTTATATTATTAAAACTTTGTGGGGAAAAAAACGTCATAGACATTTTTCTATTGAAGATGATATTGTAGTAATGTAATTCAGAAATTACAGTGAAATAAAAATCAAAAAATACCTTAAATGGCAGTTCACTCATGAGTATGGATGTCCACACAATGATGACCTACTTACTTCTTTTCAGAAATTATACACATGCTTGCATTTAGAAAAGGGGAAATGTATTAAAAAACATGCAGCAAAAGACTTCAGCATATCCAACATTCAGAACAATTGTAATAGTTTTAATCACAAAGTGAAAATAATCTGTCTGAAAGAATTAATATTAATCACTAACAAACATCTTATGTTCTCTAATTCCACTAAAGAGAATACTAAGACTAATTCTGATATTGATTTAATCAATGACAATAAATAACATCATATAACCTATAACCAAATGTCTTATGGCTCAGGGGATTATAAAAAGTTTGAAAACTGGAAGTGATGAGGTCATGATCCATGAACCTTTGAGATCTAGGGTCTGTCACTCCATCATGCATCAAATCAGTGATAGTGCTCCTGAAATCCATAAATACAAAAGCATTTTTCAAACTAAGTGACTAAAATATTTTTTCTAGAATTTGTTACCATCTTGAGCCTAATTTAAGCTATGAAGGCAACTGATAATCAGCCACTAACTAGACCAGACTAAAATACTTATCTAAAGAAATAAAAGATTTTATACTAATCTATCCATTGAAGCATGTTACACTTAGGTGTATTTATATTAATTGTATTGCAAAAGAGTAGAACATGAGCAAGGAGCTACATTGAGTATGAAACAGTAATCGAATTTTTAAAAAAATTATCCCTACAAATGAAGAAAATTGATTATACCAAAAAAAAAAAAAAAATAAAGTGGAAAAATTCCCACTGTTTCTTTCAAAGTTTCCACAATATTTTCATAACAGGGGATTTCAAAAATAAAAAGGTAGCATTGTGCATCAATTATAAACCAGGGGATATCAAGAAAGGTAATTTAGCAAAGTATTATGACTAGTTTTCAACCAAAAATTTCTTCTATGACATTTGTATGCTTTAATTAGATAAATCCTTTCCACATTAATTTAAAAACAGATGTTCAAATATTTTTTTTGATTATTTGAAGTTTTGTGAAATGTTATTAATATTTTTTATTAGTCATTCATTAGACTAGAGATTATCCAATAATGAATAATATTTTTGTAGTGTAATTTCACACAAGATAGGGACTGGTTTCTATCTGCTTTTAACACTTTGTGGATGGATGTGATCAAAAACATATGACCACAACCATATGAAAAAGATCTATGATTACCAAGATGCACATTTCATGCTAAAATACCACTCATCATTTGGCCCAGATAACAATCTCTTACACATTATTGGGTAATCTCTAGTCTAATGAATGACTAATAAAAATTATTAATGTACTTTAATTTTTAAGTGATTTTTGTCTTGTCAAAGATGTGAGGGCAGCACATTGAACACTTATCAATTAAACTGTAGTAATTTGCTATATATATATTAAACAATGATAAAGATATGTGTAAGAGATTGTGTTTTGGGTCAACTGATGAGTGCTGATTCAGCACAAAATGTTTATCTTGGGGATCGTAGATCTTTTTCATGTCTTTGGTCATATTTCATCCACAAGGTGTTAAAAGCAAATATAAAACAGTCCCTACCTTGTGTGAGAGTGGTATAGTGAAAATTACACTACAAAAATATTCATTATTTGAAATGCTGCTTTGATTGAACAAGTAAAAACAATTCATTGTTTCCAGTAAATGATTTTCTTGCAATTACACTTATGCATGTTTGCAAGTCAAGGGTGATGTGAAAATCAAATTTATTTAAACACACATATATGCATTATGTTTTTTAAAAAGTCAGATATAATTTTTGAGATAGTCACATTGTCATTAGGATATTGCAATATGATTTACTACAGACAAAACCATATATTTTTCTAATAATAAATTTGAACATAGATCATCCCTTTAACTTAAATTAAATTTCATTATTAAAGACATATCTCCAAAAAAATAAGAATGGACATGTCTTTGTCAGAAGTGCACGTTCAATCTAATGCAAATGTAAACGTTCAGATAATTTGATTATTTATGGGATTATCACAAAAGTAGTCATCTGAATAAGAAGAAAAATGTCTATGCCAAGTTCGATAATTTGGCAATAGAAACGATAAAAAAATTACTGAGTATTTTTAAATGACAGCTTAATACCAAATGATATTAATAAAAGTTAATAAATTGAAAAACTGATATTAAACTTTTAGAGAGCTCAAGAAGTCAGTTTGAATTTATTGTTGTTTGCTTAAATAAAATGTAAATATCCTTCAAAAATAGATATTATTGTTTAAGATTATAATTGATGACATTAAAAATCAGTATAATTCCAATAATAATGAGTTTTACAGAAAGTTACTTGTGGTGATACTGGAAGATAAAATATCATAGGAATTAAATGCTTTATGTGAAAAATAAAAGCATTGTAAGTGTAATACACTCTATTAAAGAGACATAACTATAAGCACAAGTAATCAAGGATATTAAATAATAGTGAAACAAGATTTTTAAACTAAGTTTTGAATATCTGTGTTTAAAAGTAAGAAACATTGGATTGCAGAAGTTAATTGTAAACTATAACAATCACACGATGCGTTTTTTGAAGAATAAAGGCTGAAAAATAAAAATATTGGTAGATTCGGTTTCATATTTTAATATAAATATGGGACAAAACTATGTTCTTATACTGATTATAATTTGGATTGAAATTCTTAGAAAGTTGTTTACAATCCAGTTTAGATTGTGTTAATAAAAAATTCTTTCAGCACACATAATATAATTGAGGAAAACAATTTTAAGCAGTGGTACAAATCTTAATAAGCAAGAATATTGAGCCTCTAATTTAAAATTCTCATATAAAGTTTAATAACTCTGCAATTGGGTGATTTAAATTATGGATTGTTTTATTGCATTTAACAATTTCTATTTGAAATTCATAGCTGATCTTTTGAATGATAATTTCACTTCAATTACAAATCGGCTACTGATAGCACATATATTTTTGGTATCTACAATTAGGCTGCTAAATTTGGATACTGGCTATCACTGTCATTTTACCTATCAGCGTGAAGGATTGTCACTGATTTCTTTAAATATGCTAATAATTAGTCATGAATTTAGCTTTAGGAAATGTATCTCAGTAACTTTATGGTTAGGCATTAAAAACTTCCTCAGTTTTGCATCTTGGAACATTCAGTCATTTAAAAAGTTGTTGATTCAACTAACATTTTGTTAATAGTCTTTTATAATATTATGACAGACTTAAAACATTTTTTTTTCATATCAGAGTATAAATGGTAATATGAAGTAATCTTAATATTGCTCAATCTCGCTTTATTTTAATTCTTACTTATGAATTAATTACAATGGATAAGATGGGGGGGGGGGGGGATCTCAACTTGTTTATACCAACAGTAATTGTTTTATACTGAATTCAGATGTACTTGATTAAAAAAAAAGTATCCAGTACGTAAAAATCTACACAGTGCACGTACATCACTCACTTCCGATACATCCTAAACTGTTTTTCATTTCCTATTTAGTTTATAACGGTAAAAATAGTTACTATTAAATTTTTGAACAGTACATGTTGCATAAAGCACAATCAAAATGTCAGAAATGATCAGGCTTCAAATAGTTTTTTTTTTTTTACTTTCGGTCTTAGAACGAAAACTAATAAATATACAATGCTGATCTGTGATGTTTGAAGTTTTTTTTTTCATGTGTCATAGCATTGGCTGGAAAGCGAACCCGCTAACCCAGGCCAACTGCTTGTAAAGCCGCTGTGCTGACCACTCGACCACTAACGCTTGACATGTTTGAAGTTATTCATCCACTTTTCTTTACCACGTTCATAAACATTCACATAATTTAAACAGTTGAAAAGTCAAAAATTTAGTAATGAACATAAGGCTTTTTTTCTCTGCACTTTTAACGCCTCATTGAGAAATCAGAAGGGTCATTTTTTACTTAATATATATATATTTGCAATTAAGCTTTATATATAAATTAGGATTTCTATATATATGTAAGAGATTTTATATCGAATGATTTTCAAAAAGTTAAGTTATTTTTTTTATTTTTATAAAAACTTTTAATTTTGTTTGTAAATATCAGGATCAAAAGAGATAATTATATATATGAAAATATTTAAATCAAAAATAGTATTTTTAATATCTATGACAGAAGTCAAGCATGTTAAACGAATTCTATATTTTAATGAGCTTTCACAATTAGCCATTATAACCATCGGGGTACAGACTAATTTGACTAATGAACTGAAGTGGAAAACATTTTCTGCTTGAAAGCAACAGCAACATCTTTCTTAAATATTTAATTGGTTTCATTTTGTTCTTTCAAATTTCAATTTTAAAGATGTGCTAATTGAAACTCTACACTGAGCCCGTCATCTTAATAAACTCGACTTCATTCTTCTGGAAAAATTCAAAGTAAAATATTTTAACTAGATTTTCTCCCCCATCTTGATAATTTTTAAATACTACTTTAGATGTGTTGTATAATTTTCTAAAGAACTTATTGGTATAGACGTTAATGTATCGCATATGCCCACGCACAATGTAGGATTTGAATTTGGCTGAATAAATTTTGAACTTTTTTCAGCTTATAATCAGATTTAGTAGTTTATTTTCAATATTTAAATACAAGTATAGTATCATTAAAAACCAATCAACACTTAGACAATTCCAATATCAATAACAATCAACAATTTCAAACTGTTGTCAAGGCAACCTCTTTTAACAATAGTATACTGTATATACTTTTAAACTAGATGTAATTAGAGGTGATTTGAACCCAGATTTTCAAGCTTCCTTTAGTCATTCATATGTATGTGACCATGTATTTTGGTTGTATAAGATGGATTGGATGACTAAAGGGATCTTAAAATTCTGGGTTCAAATATTATATTTTCAAGTAAAAAACTAATAACAAGCCTAGCTAGTCATCCAATAGTGATCAGTAAATGGGTATTTAGCTATCTTGAGAGTAAAGATCTCAGTTAGTTTGAGTTGGCCAGATAATTGCCAATGTTCTGCCTCTAAAGAATAAAAATATGATTTAAATATGCTGTGACCATCATTTTTTATGGAGCAAGTGTCAATTATAAATTGTAATTATAATAGAATGTATTCCAAAGATTATTTCGTTCATAGTTATCTTTATTTGATCTTATAATATTTCTTATAAAAATGTTTATATTTATGTTACAAAATATAAAGTTACATATTTAATATGTATCAAGCAATAATAATTTTTACAATGACACCCCCCCCCATCTCTTTTTATTTTATTTTTTCTAGCATTCTATGGAAATTTATGTTGCTATAGGGTAGCTGGATGTTTGATAACTCATGTATTAAAATGAGCGCAAGAGTTTCATTTAAATGATTAAATTGAAATATTTTTTTTAAAAAATACTATACTCATTTATAAAGTGAGAAATCATTTTTATTGTTACTTATAATTTTTTTTTTGACAAAAGAATTGTTTTGCTTACTACTTAGGAATGATATTTTAAATTTCAAATTATTAGACAATTTTCTTTTTTTTCTTGCTTACTCTTTATTTACAACATCAAGTTTATTGGAAATATTAGGCTTACTTGGCAAGGCTTTATTAATTTAAAAAAATAATCCAACAATTTATTACTCAGGAGTTGATAAAGAAGTTTAATTGCCAGAAGTGACAAAATTAGCCCTCAGTGGACCTTGAGTTTAAAAGTTTGCCATCCAATCACCACACCAAAATATTCAGGGTATTTATTAATTGAATAAACAAAAAAATCCTATTTGTTGGATAAATATATTGTGATGTACACATGTTGCCACCTATTATTTCCTTGTTGTGTATAAATAACTAAAGAAAGAAAGCAATTAAAGCTCATCTGTGTAATAAAATATACTTTATTGTTTTAAAAAAATCTTAAATAAGTGAACCATTTATGCATTAAATTTAAAAATGAAATATTTTATTTAAATTATTGTCAAATGGTAACAATGCCTTATTGGGATTAGAAGAAAGGGAGTCACATGTTCATAAGCAAGTGTGTAAAAAAGAATGTGTTTTGTGTTGCTATACTATAAAAATGATTTTAGCAAGAAGACAGATTTTCTTTTGCTTAAAAATTTGTGTTTATTTTACCTTACTTAAATAAATACAGGATGTATAGCAAAGAAATATGTACTGTAGGTAAAACAACTTAGAGAGGGGGGAATGGGCTTCTTATTCATTTGGTATCTTTATGGTTAAAATGAAATGGATATCACAAATGCTATGCTGACCACAATAGAGGTAAAATCATTGAATTCATCATGGATTTTAATATCAACAGGAATAACAATTGGAGATCATCTAATAATTCAAATTGTTTATGGATCCCTATGTATGTGTTTTTGGCTAGCAAAAATAAAGGAGGTACCGAAACAAACATTGTCAAATAAAGAAATATCAACTGAAGTCATATATATATATATATATTCAAAACTATGATAACAGATGCTAATAAAAAAAAATTTTAAATTGCTACTGTCAGATAAGTTTTACTTCTTAAAAAAAGAAATGGTTATTAAAGTCTTCTATTTTATTAATAATTTTTATTATAAGGCAATTTTATCTTATCATTTGATATAGGCTTAAATAATAGACTGACATAAGTAAGACTTAAATCAATTGCTAACATATCAACTTTTTTTGGAAGAGTTTATCATTCACCCTTTTATGACTGAATACTTTAATAATTTAAAATGTATATTATATCTATTAATTGTAATCTTAAAGAGAGGGGGTAAATTATAAAAATATATGATAGGATATTAGATTAGTTGGTAAATTAGATTTATGATCTTTATTTTTGTACCTTAATGAATTAACACTTATTTCAATAAATGTATTATTATTATTGGTTGTTTTCTCATCCCTGGTGTTCGCCATGGGATGGCGTTGATGCTAATCAAAAACATATACATATAACAATTCCAGGGCCGGACCTAAATGATCGATTTGATCTAAAAAGATCTGATTTCTTAGATTTGTAATAAAATATTCTACTAATATTATTATATGATGTTAGTTTTTTCATTTTTGTAAATGTTTATTAATCTTATCTTGTTTTTGAGTTTGTGTGTGTGGGTCTTTTTAAAGTTACGGTGTTTTTCTAACTTTTTTTTTTGACTTTATGTGTGTCTTTTTAAAGTTACGGTCTTTTTTTTTTTGCAAGAGTAAATCAATACTTTTATTCAAAAGCAAGACGTAATAAGTAAATGTTTATTAATCTTATCTTGTTTTTGAATTTGTGTGTGTCTTTAAAGTTACGGGGCTTTTTCTAATTTTTTGGGGATTTTATGTGTGTGTTTTTAAAGTTACGGTACTTTTTTTTGCAAGAGTAAATCAATCATTTGATTCAAAAGCAAGACGTAATAAGTCAATGTTTATTAATCTTAGATTGTTTTTGAGTTTGTGTGGGGGTCGGAGCTTTTTCTCTTTTTTTTGGGACTTTATGTGTCTTTTTTTAAAGCCACTGTATTTTTGGTCAAGAGTAAAAATCAATTATTTTTATTAAAAAAGCAATATGTATTTCTAAATCTATCAAAAGTAACGTCATTTATATACTACAATTTAGAATTGATACCCGACTACTATTAGTAAGGACCGTCATTGAAAGACTCATTTGAAAAATAATACCCGACTAATTTCTGTTTTCTTTTTTTTGGGGACAGTAATGAATCAGAAAGTGGGTTGTTTTTGTTAACTCTGTCTATATAAAAAGGGTACCGCTATTGAAATACTAAATTTAAAAATGATAGCTGACTAATTTGTGTTTCTTTTGACAGTAATTAATCAGAAAGTGGGTTTCTTTTTTTTTTTTTAGTAAATCTTGTGTACATATATATGAAAAAAAAATACCGTAATTCAAATACTCCATTGAAAAAAACCAAACCTCGTTGAATTTGCTTTTCTTTTTTTAAGACAGTAATTAAGCAGGAACTGGGTTGTTTTTGTTAGTGTGTAGATATAAAAACTAATCTTATTTTGAAATAATAAATGTAACAAAAAAAAATAATAATGATAATAATACCCGACTAATTTTCTTTTTTGGACAAGTAATTCCTAATAATTAGACACTGGTTTGTTTTTGTTTGTGCATATATATATATAGCAAAAGTAACTGGTCATGGATGAATTCTCGTGAAAATGGTACTTTTCGTGTGATCTTAGAAAATTTTTCCGTTTTGCACGCTTAAAAGCAATTTTTGAGGGTTACCCATTCGTAATGGAATCTTCAGGACATTATTACTAAACTTACAACAGTAAAGTAAGTTACAACACATTAAAAAAATAGACGTCTTATCAAATTTTAAAAAACTACGACTGCTTCAAATACACACACTCTCACACGAAACTACAGAGAAAATAGATATTCTACTATTACAAGAAAATGATGAACAAAATTAACTACTACGGCAGCCAATCAAGGCCTTTCTTTCTCTTTGCTTTTAGCATAGAAAAAAAAAAGCCATAACTGGCAGCCGTCGGGAACTCTTTGTTTTATCATAGAAAGAAGTCTCATTTGTGTTGGCTTCTGTCGCCGCCACCGCCTCCGTCCAACATAATGTGAGGACTCTTTTCTACATTTATAATGTAGAAAATTTTCTCTTTTGTTGGGTGAAGGCCGGTGAAATGGTATATTTCTAGGAATTGACCTAGAAATAGCGACATTTTGAGGCGAACACCAGGGATGAGAAAACAACCTTATTATTAACCTAAGTACTTTGATTATCCTATTGCATCAATCATTATAAAATTATTTTATTACATAATTTATTTTATAATAAAGATAATTCATTGTACATTCTATACTATACTTTATTATCAAGTAAGTTATCATTTATTGAATATCTTCTTTGCCAAGCAGGATATTCATACTCTGGACCATTGAAACTTTAAAAATTCAGGAGACCATTGTAAATATAAATCTAAACTGTCATAGAGCAATTTGTAAATCAATATATTTATTTGTCTATTTTAGTTATATATTTTAATTGTCTAAGTACAATATTTGTGTAAATATTTTAGAGAGTCCAAATATTTAATGCATAAATGGTGAATACCATTTGGTTCATGATTTTATTTGTTTTATGTGAAGTTGCCCAAATCTATGAGGCACTTTCAGGCTAGCTAGACCGACTCAGTTTTAATATTTATGTTATATTCATGATTATCTGAATCTGCAAGCTATTCAGTGAATGGCATTTATTTTAGCTTTACATTTTAGCAGTTTTTATTAGTTTTCTTTTACATTTGGCCCATCCAATAAGGAACTATTGCTATTCATGAGACAATGTTGTCTCCTTAGCATTGTTCATATGTTTTAGAATATTTTCTTTCACAATATACATATAAGTAGTAACGGCTAATTAATAGGAGTAAATTCAAAGCAAAAATAGAAATATTCTAAAAAAAAATTCTAGATGCTGCAATAATAGTAAGCTATAAATAACATAAAATATCTACTTATCACATTTTTGCAATATATACAATTTTATATAATGAAAAAGTTAATTATGAAAAATAAACATTTTGCTTTATATTGAATGATAAAATGTAACATTAAAAGAAAAAAGAAGTAATGTTTAAATCATCAGTTATATAAAAAGGAAAGTTTTGGGCTTGTAATGTGATAATAAATAAAATGGTATAAGAAGATTCTGTAGAAGGAAAAGATACATTTTAAGACGCTGTAAACTGAGATATGAAATAACTAAAACAAAGAGAAAGTAGTTATAGAATGTAGCAAAATAGATTAATTACAAATTTGATTTGATATATTGTTGCAGAAATAAAGTTGTGATTAATGACAAGCAAAAAAAAAAGATAAATTATTAGTAAAAATTTTTAGAAGCATTGAAAAGATGAACCCAATATTTGAGGAATTTTTATGATGAAAATTATGTTACCATCATAAAAAAGTCCATTAGATAAGAGTGAAATAATGTTGAACAATAATAATGAATAATAATTACAAGAAATTATTTAATCTATCCAATATATGGCAAAACAAAAGCAACTCTCTATTATAGTGTCATCTATAGTAAGCTTGAGTAACTAGTGACTACCAGATGTTAGTACACTTAAATCCAATCCCCAGAATGGTTTCTGGCTTTATCAATGAGGATTGAAATTGCACTCAACAACAATCTTTGACTTCATTTTATTATTTAAGATAAAAACCTAAGATTCAAACACCCTTATATTTTGAATCTCAACCAACCTGTATAAACAATTATAAAGATCTGGCTCAAGATGGAACCCCAAAAGGTTGCTAAAAGCACATCTACACTATATTCAGCTTTCAATCTTAAAAGACTCAGTGATGAAGACAAAAGCCAGGAAAACCTGATATAGGTATTTAAATGCACTAAGATTTGGTAGTCACTCATTATTCAAGCCTACTATAAATGGAAATAAGATAGAGAGTTGCTTTTGTTTAATAATAATGGGAAAAATAAGAAATGAGATGAAATTTTAAAAAAAAAATTAAAACATTTTAAATAATAGCAATTGAATTTTAAGATATGAAATTAAAGGTTTGAAAAAATAAATTGCTATTTGTAATTTAAATTATGACTTGGAAAAAAAGACAGTAGATTTTCTTTTACAATTTTGATAGAAAGAGAGAAAAGGCCTAATTTCCTCAAATATAAAGATTGCAGAACAAATAGATTAGTCTCATATGTGATTAAGATGCTGTTGACAGTTTTAAATAATTTCTAAGGATCACTGGCCACACTTTCCAATCGGCTTCAGCCGAGATAGTGTGCACAGAGCACAATGACATGAAATGCAAAGTGAAGGAGTCTTGTTTTATCACAGATGATTCCAGGGCAATCAACTGAAGAGATGCCTGCTTTACTGTCTCTAAAAAGTGGGCTGTTTAAACATTATTGAATAAATCTGCATACATTATTGTGGTATTCACTAACTACTAGTGTAAAGAGCTATGAATATGGGAACAGAATTCCAAAAGTGCTTAGCTTACCAATTGTTATGTATGGCTTAGTTTTATGAAATATTAATGAAGCTAATTGTTTAGTTATTACAATAAATTAACATTTTTCCATCTAAAGAATAGTTATGAATTTAAAAAATTTACAAGAGATATCACTAAAATGTTGAAAGAATTTGTACCAAAAAAGTGAAAAAGAGAAAATATAGTTATTCTGGATGTAAATATTCATTTTATTGATTTTGA
Source organism: Epiperipatus broadwayi (assembly GCA_028023455.1). Classification (NCBI taxonomy): domain Eukaryota; kingdom Metazoa; phylum Onychophora; class Udeonychophora; order Euonychophora; family Peripatidae; genus Epiperipatus; species Epiperipatus broadwayi. The sequence goes on from JAQFVV010006303.1 coordinate 318,183, forward strand.
AAAAACATTTAATAGTATAAAAAAAATGTTATATATAGAGATTGCAAAACAAGCTCTTAACAAGCTTTGACAATATCCTCAACCCCAGAGCAGTTTCTGCTTCTGGCATCGTCAGTGAGGTGCCAGGATATTCATTAGATTAAAAATACTAGGACAAGCCCAGCACTTTATCTAATGTATAACTATTGAGAAGAAAATCTGAAATTTTCAAACATCCATATGTCTAAAAATCCAGCTATCTAATAGTTATACATTAGATAAAGTCCTGGGCTTGTTCTAGTATTTTTAATCTAATGAATATTCTGGCACCTCACTGACAACACCAGAAGCAGAAATCAGTCTGGGATTGAGGATATTCTCAAAGCTTGTTAAGAGCTTTATTTTTATATTGGACTATTTCCATCATCTAATATGTGTGTTGAATGTCTTTAGAAAAGGTTAATTTTATTTAAATATTCCAAATACATTCAACTATTAGTAATATCACAGCAAACAAGTTAGTATATTTGGAATATTTAAATAAAATTAAACTTTTCTAAAGACATTCAACACACTATTAGATGATGGAAATAGTCCAATATTAAAATACAGCTAGAACATCATCATCACAAACCTTCAGGAAAACATTGTTAAGAGCTTGTTTTGTGAGCTCTATATATAACATTTGTAAATATAAGCTTTATTAAAATTAAGTCATGTGACATCTGACTTGATTTTTTATCATTTCATAGTATAAAAAAAGTACTGATTGAAAATAGACATTTTTAAAGCAATTTATATATAAATCAGATGACATTTGTAATCTTAAAATGATTTTATTACAGAAAAAAAGACATATAAGTCAAAGCTATGTAAAGCTTTATGAATACACACCATCTCAATATTAATTTTTATTTCATATTGTACACATCCTTCTCACAATTTATTCAACCTATCTGCAGATTTTTTTCATCTTCAGCTATAAGAGCCTTATCACCTGCTGAGGATAGACATGTTATTGTTCTATCTCCATTTTTAACTCATCCATAGTTTAAATATATATCTAACATGTCTTCTAAATAAACATTAAAAAGCACAAATAACATGTAGCATCCTTGTATAACTCCTCTTTCTATACTCACTTCTTTATTCTCCAATCTAAATCTTATTCTTTGACCACTATACATGTTTCAAATCAATCTTTTCTCTTTAAACGAATTGAATTTTTGTTAATCAAAATGATTTAGAAATAAAATTCTGAAATTGTTAATATTTGTTTTAACATTTACATTTTTAAATGGTAATTACTGACTCAAAAGTATATCAAGTTTATCTAGTAAGAGTAAGTTATTAATAGTTGGTTCTGCAGGGATGGAGTTTGCATATTATGGATATGTATTCAATAGATTACTTTATAAATACTAAAATTTTACATAGTACTTATTCTTAACAGTCATCTTTCGATATATAAATCCAGTGTAAAGAAAATAATTGGAATGTTACAGGACATTGGAAAATATTTCTATATATTTTGTATAACTTAGATAATGATAAGGTCTATCCATTTAATGATCTGTTTTTGTAGAATCAAGAATAGAATGTGTAACATTGATTATCAAATACATATAAAAGCACCCATCTTTAGTATTTAAATCCTTTCTCTCAGATCAGTTTTTGACTTCTGCCTTTGTCAATGAGGCTTGGGATACAACGTTGGAAAGGATACAGATGTGCATTCAGCAACCTGTCAATCCTCATTGATAAATGCAAAATCCAGAAACTGGTCTGAGACTAGGAATTTGAATACTAAGGATAAGAATTTTATATGCAGCTGGTGATTACTCATTAATCAAGTTTATGCTAAATGGCATTAGAGTAGAAGAACTTTTCTTATTACAATGTTTATGCAAGAAGTTTGGTGATTTAATTGAACTTTCTTCCATTAGTGATTTCTTGCATATTTTTACATGTGGCAAAATCCAAAAGGATATTTGTATATCATTCCAAAGTGCTTTAGAGTAACTTATATAAATGAATATAGGGTAAAAAAGATAACACAATCCATTCTTATTTTTTTATCTTTCGCTTTGGATTGAGAATATTTCATATGCTCAATAAGAAAAAATTATATTTACATATTTCAATATTTCATTTAATATTGACAGGCTGCAAATTGAAAAATTTCACGAATGTCAATAGTAAAAAGTATAACTTTAAAGAAGTAATATGATCAATTTAAAATCTGCACATTTTCATTTCAAAGTACTTAAGATTAGCCTATATAAATAAATATAGGTAAAAAGGGTAAGATGGTCTATTTTTATCTTGAGCTTTGGATTGAGAGAATTTCACATACTCAATAAATGAGCACTGAGTTGTTAATCTAATTAGTATATATATATGTAATAAATTAATTTGATGTCTGTATTTTTTCCAAAATATATGTTATATTCAAATCTATATATATTAAATATAGTTATTTTATTAGAAGTACTTTCAAATATATATCTTGTAGTCTTTGTCAACTATATAATATTGAATAATTAAAACAAGAAATCCTTTCATAACACCCATAATTCAATTCAGCTCAATAACCTACAATATATATATATTATAATAAAAATAATAAATTTAATGGTAACAAACTATTATAAACAATCCTTAAATCCACAGAAGTACATTCAGTTAATTTCTTAAACCTGCCTCAACTGCTATTAAATTAAAAAAACAAAAAACAAAGCAGAAGCAAACATCATCAATTCAAATCCCACAAATCTTAAATATTTATATTTAATTATTACAAGAGATAACAGTATATTTAATAAATATAGTTTTACTTCTCACTATTATTTAATTATAAATTAATAATTAGCCACTGCAAAAAAGCAGATATATAAATTGTAAATCAAAATTACCAATTATGCATAAGATGGCAAGTTTTAGATCTTTTTTGTTTTGTAATGAAAAATTATATCATTACCAAAGTGATAAACTGAAAAATATTGAGATATTTGCCAAGGAATTGCTTGATGTTGGTTATAAAATGGAACAAATAGGAAATACTTTATGTCAATTTAAAAAAAGTTATAATGGTTTAAAGGAAATGAAGATTAATAGTAAACAATGACATCTAAACCATTTATTTCAAATCCACAAGTGAAATTTTTTAAGGATATATATAAGAATGTGTTTAATGTTTCATTCTACATTTCAAACAATATTAATAAATTAGTCAATAATTCTAAGGATGTCATACCTGTCAAGCAAAAAAGTAATGTCATATAGCAAATTTTTTGTGATTGTATGCTATCATATATAGGTGAATATAGGTGTAGTAGTGAGAAGAGATTGAAGGAGCATGAATTGTTATATACGCATATAAAAAGTAAAAATAATGGTGATTTCATGTCTCTTTCAGTTTCTTTGATCATGAAAAAACATGTAAATATAAGTTTAAATTTGATTTTGAAAATGTGAAAATTCTTCATGAAGAGAGAAACCATAATAAAAGAAAAATTAAGGAGGCAATTTTTATAAATAGGAATAAAATGCATTTAATAAATAGACAAGCTGCTAACATTAAAATATGAGATTCATGGGATTTGAATTGATGACTTTTGCTTCCACTTTGTTTGTTTTTTAATTTAATGGCAGTTGAGGCAGGTTTAAGAAATTAATTGAAAGTACTTCTGTGGATTTAAGGATTGTTTATAATAGTTTGTTACTGTTAAATTTATTATTTTTATTATAATTACAATTTTGTTTTAATTAATGGACATTTTATTTATATACACCTGGGTCTCGTTTTATGCGGTAGATAGGTTCCACAGAAATTGCGCATTAAAAAAAATCGCACAAAAATAGACTTAATTTACCTTGAAAAATGGGGGATAGGGGTTGTAATTTTCAGAATTCGCATAAAAGCAAAGCAACAAAAAAAGATTACTTTAAAATTTGCATTAAAAAAATAAGGAAATAAAGTATGACTAATAAAAAATTTCAAATATTTGAAAAAAATTAATACAAGATAAACTTTTTTTACTTTTTTTATTAACTACAATATTTAATTTTACATTTTTCATACATATTTTAATCATTATCGCTAGCGTTCGTTTGTAAACTGGTAAGAAATTAGATTCGATGTGATGTGATGTATTGTGGCTTCTCGTAAAACGAAGTCAAGAATCTCTCAGCAATTATGCACAGAGAAATCTGTTAAGCCAATTTATTTTTATTCGTGATGTGATGTACAACTAGCACCATTTTCAGTCTTGTGCTGTGTTAATGGTTTTCTGTTTCTATATTAAAAAAATGAGACTGCAATCAAAACATTATCATTAGAAAGATTGTTTTCAGTTTATAAAATCTTTGTTTTTTATTTTAAAAATCTAAAAGATTATTTATTTCTGTTATATATAACATAATACGTTTTAAAAGTTTAAATTTTTTGAATATTTATTGCGATATTTTTATATGTAAGTATAAATCTATTATTATTATTTACTCATTAGTATAAATAGGTTATTTACATAGAAGCTAAATAACGTTATATTTTTGAAAAAAAAAAAAAGTATTTCAAGTCAAAATAAGTTATTAATAATTTAAATTTCTTGATATCTAATAAATCTAGTGAAATATGAAAGATATTAAGAAGAAATATGAATCGCATAACTTCAAAATTGCATTAAAATAATCCGCATAAAATGAGACCCAGGTGTATATACATATTTAAGGTATTGAGTTCAGACCCTACATTGCAAACCCCAAAGAATTCTGAAGAAAAGGAGAATTTTTTTTCTCTTCTTTTCAACTGACATTTATTAGTGAAAGGGACAATATATATATATATTTTGAATAATTTAATATTTATATTTAAGAATGAAAGATTAAGCACATATAAATAGCTGTCTGTAGACACTGTAAATCACTTTTTCTCTGTGTCTACTTATTAACTTTTTATACTACAATTTATATCTAATAAATTATAATTTTGCTATTTTCTAATAATATTGTAACGTTTATTTATATACGTTGCAAATATATTGGCATTGGGTAAAAAAAAAACTAAAAGATAAAAGTGGATTTAAAATTTTGTTGAGTAATTTTTTTTTAAAAAAAAAAAACGTACAATGAGGGTTGAATTATTCTTCTTATTTTTTTTTTATATGATTAGTAATAACAGTAATTGGAGAGAACAAAAGAATTCCAAAAGCAAGTAAAAAAAAGATAAGCTGAAAGTAGAAATACTCAAATTAATTAAAGATGGCCGAAAACTTGAAGAAAATAAAGACTTTATTACATAAAATTTATAAAGACTGGATAAGATTAAAAAGGCATGGTACTAGCATGCGCAGAAGTCCTGAAAACTGGATATAAAAAGGAGGGATCCGGTTGAAGGAACGTCTTGTTCGTTTTGTTTCTCTAGTTGGTCTTGGATAACATTAATAGATCCAAGATCGCTCTTCGCTGAAGGAATTCGGCATGTCGCAGTGAACCGGAGCTCCTGAAGACATCGGACCTAATGATGTACACCAGGAAAAGCCTTCGTGACCGACTGGGGAAATGGACCACAAGATCAAGCAATAACCAAAAGGCCGAGCTCATTATAACCAAAAAACTATGCATAGTTATCTACTACTGAATTCATGAAACTTACCGGTAAGAATAATTATCCTGATTGTGACAAAGTTAACTATTTAAAACTACTCGTAAAAATATACGTATAAAAGAATCCCGATAGTGACTTTAATTTTTCTATATGAGAGACTCTTATTTAACCAAGAACTTTTTGTTTATTTTAACTGATATTTATATTTTCTGGATATTTCCCACCTGAATTAAATGTGTTCTCTCCAAGGTATTAATTAGCTACTTAACATGAAGTATTTTAGTTTGTCAAAATTAAAAATATTTCTAATATCAATTCTCATTTGTGCGTTATTAATAATAGTTATTATTTTTTATTATTAAATTTATTTTTAGTGTAATAAGATTTAAACGTAAGTTACCTTTGCCAATATGTTTCAATACGTCCAGGACTAATAATCGTAAATCATTAATTCTCATTACGGTAGAATTACCGCCCCTTAAAAAAAAAATATAATAAAAATCTTTTTATTTTTTTTTGTTTTACAACTTGCGAGAGGTGCTGGCGACATATTTCAGCGGATTCTTAGGAATTCTGGCGCCCATAGTAAATAAAATTAAAAGTTGATTTTGTCAATAGCACAATTCGTAACAATTAATAGGCTGAAGTTGATCAGGAAAAATAGCTGTGTTTTTAGAATAGAAATACAACTTTCTTTTTTCTTTTGATACAGCTTGATCAACTCACGCTCAAATATAAATTTGAGGCGTATAAGGGCCTAGTAATACGAAAAATGTTACATTGTAACATTTTTCGTATTACTAGCCCTTATACGCCTCAAATGTATATTTGAGCATGAGTTGATCAAACTGTATCAACATAAAAAAAATTGTATTTTTAATTCTTAACACAGCTATTTTTCCTGATCAACTTCGGCCTAGAATGATTACCGGGTACAATCGTGAGCAGAACCAGTTTTTAATTTCTACTTGAGGGCGCCAGGGTCGTTAGACCCACTGAGACTGCGTCAAATATTGTAGCCCGTAAGGTAATAATTATACGATCTAATTTAAATAACTAAAGGTAAAAAAAAAATTACATAGAATAGTATTAATTTTTGACACGTACAATGAAAGTGAAGTTAATAATAAAGATTTATTATAACTCGTCAAACATTCAATAATTATGATTAAGACAGACATTACAATGTTGGAAAGGATTGTGCATATGAATTCATTAATCTACGTCGAATATTGGAGTATTAATTATTTAGTCTGATTTTCTGTAGCAACATTTTGGTTCATTTCTCAGTTCGTAAATCTTCTGATCCAAGAAAATTTTATGGGATAATATTTCAATTCAATTCATTATTTATAAAGCTTTATGTAAAAAAAAAAATTATGTACATTTACTTACCGGTAAGTCAACATTAAGTAGGTCATCGATCTTCCCGACGTACAATTCAGTTAGTGAGTAGTCCGCAGTAGCTGTTTTTTTCTTTTAGTTTTATTTCCGAATCTCTGATCTAATTTAGGTAGCACGAGGACGATCTAGGTGACTTTTTCCGAGAGAAAGTGTCGGCAAACGATATCGTTCTACTCACTCATGGCGAGCGATTTCAGCTGGTATCTAAGTGAACACATTTTATTAAAAGAAATATGAAACACTTCCAAATGCTCAGCACTATTGGAACACCCAGGTAAAAAGACCCCTTTTCAAATCTGTCCGCTCCTTTTATACTCTTCGATTCTTTTTAGAAGCTCTGCGCACGTTCTTTCTTTTTCTTTGTTCCACTTTATAAACTTCTACATTCTTCTCCTTTTCTTTTTTACAAAGTCTGTTTTCCGCTAAGAATTTCGGCCATTTTTAATTACCATCAGAAAATTGTTTCTGATAACAATCTTTCGCCTTTTGAAATTTCCTTTCGCTATTTTAATCAATGATTCAATATGCACTTTCCAACATTGAATTTATTTTAGTTAACTTATTTCTAAAAAAAAACTAAACTTTCACTGTACGTTTTTTTTTTCTCTTTTCAAAACATTATGCTAAAACAAATAAAGATCGTGTTCGCTTTCTTTCTTTCCTCTCTTTTTTTTTTTTATAATACCTAATATCAAAAAGTAATTTGTACTTTATATATAAATAAATGGTACAATACCACCGGGGCAGGGGAATGAGAATAAAATATGGGCTTGAACTAATTTTATTCTTAATAAGTCTTTATGGAGTACTTCTAACCCACGTCCTAGTCTTATATGGTTTCAGTGACCTAGCGTTATAGGTACCCCTTTCTCCTTCACCATTCTTTAAAGTGAAAGCATTTGGACCATCCTGTCGGCTGATTTGGTAAGGTCCCTCATACAAATTTTGGAACTTCTTAAAAATATGCTTCCCAGTTTGACTCACAGGGTTTGTTTTTACCCATACTGTATCCCCTGTTTTAAACTTATCAGTCAGGCCTCCTTTCTGCTGGGTTCGGAGCTTGGCACAGTGTTCCAATTTTTTTCTTGCTTCTTCATGATCTCTCCCTTTATCAATGTTTTCTGGACCAGCGGGTAACTTGGATTGGTACAACCTAGGTATTGCTTGTCCGAAGTGAAGTCTTACAGGTGCAAATCCGGTAGATTCATTATGAGACCAATTTATGAAATTTAACACCCTTGGGAGTTGTTTCACCCATCCTCTATGGTTGGATGCAGTATATACCCTGAAGAGGCGTCCTAACTCTCTCATCACCCGCTCACAAGGGTTTGATTGTGGATTTCGTATGGATGACAATATGTGTTTTACCTCCATCCTCTCTATCCACTGTTGCCAATCATAAGATGTGAACGGCGTACCGTGGTCCGACAAAATAGCTTTTGGTTTGCCTACCCTTTTAAAATATCGTACCTCAAGGGCTCGTATGGCATTCTTGGTATTGGCTTGGGTCACCAGATATGCTGACACCCATTTTGAAAAAAGCTCATATACTACTAGTAGATATTTCATTTTCCCAAAAGCCGGCAATGGTCCATAGAAATCAATAGCCACCAGGTCATTGGGTTCTTTAGGGATGATAGAATTCAATGGACCTTGATACGACTTGTTTGCTGGTTTTGTCTTCTGACACATTTCACATGAGCTTACTATCCTGGTGACCTGTGCTCTCATATTCGGCCAGTGAAACCATGTCCTCAATAAGGCTTCCACTTTATTTACACCATAGTGCCCATACAAATGATGTGTGTAGTCAATAAGTCCTTCCTGTAAACTTTCTGGTATGATCATTTTCCATTGATCCTTTTGAGGATCGGTGATATACCATAGGATCCCTTCTTTCAGGCGGTATCTCTCATCAGTGTTAGCATCTGCTGTCTCTCTCGCTTCATCTTTGTCTTCTAGTTGATCAATAATTTTCTTGTAGGTCGGGCTTTGCCGTTGTACCTTTCCTAAGTATCTCAATCCTTCTTCTACTACAGCGTCTGTTTCTACTTCTACCCTTGCCAAACAGATATCTTCCATCTGCAAATGGTCCTGGGTATCAGGAACAATATTCCGGCTCAATGTGTCGGCTACCACATTTTCAGTGCCCTTACAAATACTGGATGGAATAATTGAACTCCTGGAGAAAAAGGCTCCATCGGATTAGCCTACTATTTGTTAAATAACTGTGATTTAAGAACTCTAGGCTCTTATGATCTGTCCTAACAATCGTTTCCGATCCTATCAAGAATTGGCGGAACTTCTGAAATGCCCACACCACAGCCAAGGCCTCTTTCTCTGTTACACAGTAATTAATCTCTGCACCTCTCAGTGGTCTGCTGACAAAATAAATTACACCCCAGGTACCATCCTCTTGAGCTTGCATAAGAGCAGCACCTAACCCATACCCACTACTATCTACCTGAACAATAAACGGTTTCCTTAAGTCAGGGTAAACCAGCATCACTTGACTAAGGAATTTCTCTTTAATAACCCTAAAATTGGTCTCATGCTCTTCCGTCCATTTCCATGACGTTCCCTTACGTAATAATTGCAGCAGAGGCTCCATGTCTGAAGCAAAGTTTTTGTAAAATTTATTGTAGAAATTACACATCCCCAAAAACGATCTCACCTGTTTTGGTGTTCGAGGGGCTGGGAAATCTCGTATTGCCTGGATTTTGTCCGGGTGGGGTCTAATCCCATTGGCATTAATTAAGTGCCCTAAGAAATTCACTTCTTCCGCTGCTAAACAGCTTTTTTGCAGATTAATGCGAATATCCTTCATATTGCACTCTTGTAGAAACAACTTGAGGTGTTGTAAGTGTTCCTGGGCGTTATTGGATGCAATAATCACATCATCCATGTAAACAGTGATTAACTTTTTTTATTTCCGGGCACAGCACATGATCGAGACATTTTAGCAGGCCTGCTCCACTATTCTTGAGACCAAAAGGCATTCTGTTAAATTGGTACGATATACCATTATATCGAAATGCTGTGTACTTCCGGTCAGCAGGGTGTAACCTGATCTGCCAATAGCTGGCAGTCAGATCTAACGTGGAAAATATCTTTTTTCCCTGGAATTTATTTACCAACTCATTTATTGGAGGTGGAACATTTTGATCTGGCCATGTAATCTTGTTCAATTGCCTGGCATCCAAACACAGTCGTATGGTTCCATCTTTTTTTTTTACAACCACCAATGGGTTATTATATGCTGACGAACCCTTAGTGATAATATCCCACTCCTCCATATTTTTATATGTAAGTATAAATCTATTATTATTATTTACTCATTAGTATAAATAGGTTATTTACATAGAAGCTAAATAACATTATATTTTTGAAAAAAAAAAAGTATTTCAAGTCAAAATAAGTTATTAATAATTTAAATTTCTTGATATCTAATAAATCTAGTGAAATATGAAAGATATTAAGAAGAAATATAAATCGCATAACTTCAAAATTGCATTAAAATAATCCGCATAAAATGAGACACAGGTGTATATACATATTTAAGGTATTGAGTTCAGACCCTACATTGCAAACCCCAAAGATTTCTGAAGAAAAGGAGAATTTTTTTTCTCTTCTTTTCAACTGACATTTATTAGTGAAAGGGACAATATATATATATATATATATTTTGAATAATTTAATATTTATATTTAAGAATGAAAGATTAAGCACATATAAATAGCTGTCTGTAGACACTGTAAATCACTTTTTCTCTGTGTCTACTTATTAACTTTTTATACTACAATTTATATCTAATAAATTATAATTTTGCTATTTTCTAATAATATATTTTTATATATTTGTCATTACTAATTTATTCTATGACTTTTAGTACTTTATAATCTTTGGCTTTTCATATCATTTGGATTACTTTCAACAATCATGTATTGATTCAATACATATATTTTTTTTTGTCTGTGCTTTAGCTAGGGAAGCAAGTTTTAAGTACATGAATATGAGTATATGCATGTACTAAAGCATAAAATCTGTTGCACACATTTTTGCTTCACTGTCTGGTGATTCAAAACCTTGAATCAGAGGTTTAAACCCAGCTATATATGTGTGAATCACTAGAGAGTAAAAGGACACACGTCTTTTAAAAATCCCTTTTTTTGATACTTTCATAAGTTAAACGTTTAAGTTTAAGAATACTGATTAATTTTAAGTCAGAAATATTTAAATTTCCATTCCCTTTAAATCATGTATGTGTGTTCAAGATTGCTAAAAAAAATATTGATAAAAAATTATTTTTCGTAATTAAATATTATGTATATTTATTTTATAGATCGTATATTTTATTTTATGATGCAATACCAAAGAAAGTTTTAGAGAGTAATTAAAATAACTCTGAAACTTATAAATAAAAGAATATTCTAGATTTAATTTAGAAAGGGTAATTAATAAATTAAAATCCCTTAGCAAACATAATATTAATGAAAATTATATCTTTTGAATCTATTTCCATTCTCGAAATAGATTAAAACAATACTCTCTAGAACTTGTTGCATTATCATTGAAAATAAAGAATAGATGCATTCAGGCCACTTAATGGACATCCGAGCTTCATCAAGCGGAAAGAGAGAATATTTGAGAAGGTCTGACTAACATATAAATAGAGCTGAAATTTTAGGTTATCTCTTGGTGCACCATTTTAATCAGTGTTGCAGAACGGATCCACGTCAATCAAAATCTTGAAATATGAATCTGGAGTAGAGGAACTAAATTTGCTTCCTCTTGCTTCTCCAAAAATCATTTCCATACTGCTATGCTAACATGCCACCTCCACTTATGGACTGCCTAAATTAAATACTGAACTAACTATCTCAAGATGCCAGCCATTATTTTTCCAAACTTTGCATTGCTAACCATGTTTTCCAAATTTTATAATCCTACTTGTACCAATCCATATGGACCTCAAGTCATCAAGTAATGGAAGGTAAATCCTAATCATGCCGCTACTATGAACTCTTTTTAAAACTTTCATTTTAAAATCTAACTTATTTATAATCTAATTATCTTCTTATTTAAACATGGCATTGTAATGCTAGTTATAATATTTCTATAAAGTAATGACTTTCTCTTTCTTTTATAAAAATCTAATGCACGAATCTATAACTTTATTTTTTTAATGCATTTCTTTAATGGGTTTCACAATTTCTATTTTTAATATTTTAAATGCGGCAAACTTTTCATTTTAATATTATAAAATTTATATGATCTAATTTAATATGCTAATAGTTTCAATCTAGTGAACCGATCCTAAATTTTCTTATTAGATATTCTCGATATTATGGGATGTTAAATTATAAATGTAAGCTTTCTTACCTAACTAAAAGTTTGCTCGATTGAATAAGATTTTAAGTTATTCTATTTGCTTAGTGCCAGATTATTCACTGCTACATTTAATATATCACTTTATTATGTAACAGTCAGATTTGTACACTCATGCAACAAAATTCAGAGCCCAAGCAAAATATACCAAAGCTGACCGGAGTGAGGTGGTTGAGACCTCTAATCCGACCAAACTCCAACTCATCTGCCAGTATTCCAAATTTAACACCTTATGAATGACATTCCTGAGGCTACACTCAGTCCTCATTTAACCGTGAGCCAACATAGAACAGGTAGAAACACGAGACTTAAGGTCATTACTAACCTAACTAAATAAGTGATATATAACACTCAACACTCTATTAATCTTAACTACCAGACATACACATATAGCATATAAATTCATTAAGAAATTGGAGTAATGAACTGTGACATTTAATAATATACTGTGGATTGGATAAAATACTATGGATTGGATAAGATACTGTGGTTTGGCTTGATCTAGAGTCTGAGCAAGAAATATATACAACAGTTTATATTTAAAAAGATTTATTAAAACAATAACAAATGATCTAACACAAAATATCATAATGGCAGGGATTGTATAATCTTCACAAGGTATTCAATACAGGCAAGCATGTTACAATAGTTGGGACTGTTATCAAGTACATCTGTTCCCTTTTAAACATATTACAATACATGTGTGTGTGAGTTATAGAGGTCATGCCTAATTATTTAATATGCTCATCTTATGAATTTGACTTGCTTAAGTTAGGAGTTGATACTTTAGTAGAGATGATGATGAGTACAGCCAGTTTTAATGGCTGTTATATATATATTAATTAAATGAGCAACTAAGTAAACTCAGTATGATGCAGATTCAACCTGATAACCCAGATTCAAACTCCAGTCTAAAGCTGAATGATTAATTACTATGGGAAAAAGAACTGGTTACCATTAGGTCCACATATATGTGCTATGGCGCTATATAAAATATTAAAGAAATAAACTTGCAGTGCGAGTGAGTGGTTATTCAAGAGCTTCAGCATCAAATGCTCGGTTTGCTCTGAGACCGACGGTTTGCTGCTATTGATATATGAACATAAAGTTCAGGAAGTCGGATTGGCTTTAGGAAAAATCTGGGTCCGCATGCCCCAGTTCTAATGAAGATAGCCATAACCCGAACTAAATAAAGGGGCGGTTTGTTACCATGAACCCTTGTCAGAGGCAGCAAAATGTAACACATATAAGTGTACTATATAAAAACACACCCGCAATGCACGCAAGATATATATAAAGCAATAAGTATGCATATAATTAATTGCGCCTAAAACAGATAGCTTTTATCTGTCAAGCTAATTCAAAACAGTTCTTAAAATTAGCATTATAAGTATGCTAATAAAATGGGCTTAAACTACATAAAAATGATCTAGTTAAGATCCTGAATCTGCATATAAATATTCTTAATTAAGGAGGGAAAGTATATTTGATGGGACTTAATACAAACATTAGCAAATATACTTTATCATCTCTAGACAATATATATATCCCCTTCCAACTAATAGATATCAAAGGTTATAATATAAGATCGGTTAAGCAAACCTTAAACAATACGATTTTACAATATATATATATATAACTATGATAATAACGAGTGGTTAGTGCATTCATTTATTACCAATATTATAATTTCGAAACAATGATTCAATAAAATAAACAATGCTTTTAAAATGTCTAAGTGAAGATTACAATTATCTCCTTTATAAATTACTTACTTAGTTTCATTGTTTCGAAATCTGAGCATATTATCATATATTAAACATAACAAAATGCATTTAAACAAAATATTAAAATTACTGAAATTAGGCAAGACCGTTAGTTTGTAGGAATTGAAGAGAATAAATTTCGGACATTTAATGAGTATAAAAAAATATGAAATCTTTTAATTCATAAAAGATTTCAGCAGTTTATAAAATTAAAGTAAGTGATTTTTTTTTCTTTTACATTATATATAAAGTTACACAGATTGATAGTTTCTTTTTATAAGAGGGTAAAAATTAAAGAGTTTTTATAATTTAGATAGAACGTTCTTTTTAAAGTGTTATAAGAATTTATAGATTAAAGTTCATACTGCAGTTTTTAAAATTATTACCATCTCTCTGCCTCCTCGGTTGGACTTGAAGCGTATATCAATGATAGTGGCTGGAATAGGGCGTCTGACAGCATCATAATCTTCAGTGGCCTTTCAGATAGGTTAAATTTCTTCATATTCTCCATGCAGGCTGCTGGAAAGTCTATTCAAAGGTATGTTTAGAGGAACTGAGAGTAGCCATCTGGCTACAGAGCCAGTAAATATATTATTTTACTCGATCATTTTGGATTCTGGTCTCCACAATAATTTACAGGAAAGCAAGCCAAAGAATAATGTCAACTTAAAAATCTGCAATATTTATATTCCCTAGATCAAAAGCCAGCGACTATCTATTTTAAAACACAATTCAAACTTCCTCTAAGTTTTACAGCAGTCGGCCTCTTTTGATTCTGATCTTTTTTTATCTTGTTGCCCAAACTTTTACTGGCTTGATCTGGGAAAAGAAATTCATTACAATCGTAATGAATTTGTAATGAGCTCTAGAACAATGTCAATAACCTAGGGACCATCTGATCCCACCTGCGAATTATTCTAAATCGTTTTATTACCAATCTGTGAATTTCGCATGTAATTGATAATTCCATTATTCTAAACGTTTTTATTACTAATGTGTGAATTTCGCATGTGATTTATAATTCATTTAACCAAACTTGTTAAAGAATATTTAGCTACATTTTCTAAACAAAATAACCCTTATACAATATATTATTTATATAAATGCTGCAATATATCTATACAAAAATTAATATCACTATCATTTATAGGTGCTTGTATGTGTGACAATAAACATACAATTGTTTGAATGCATATAAAACTGTGATTACATATATAACTATGTAAATGAATATATCGCTGTGTGGATATATACACAATTGCACTAAAGAATGTTTAAAACCGGCATAGATGTGTCTATGGAGACATAAAGGTGAAACAGATAGGAGGACAGTAATATCTGTTTCAATTACAATGTTCACGCTATTGATTTTATTTTCATATTATATTTTAAAGTAAATTTAATGACCTTACCTTTGTTGTTTTTTTATTATATGGTCAATCATTTGCCCATTATACCATCTAGCATGGTAATTATTTTATGGAATTAAGCATATTAATATTTGTTTAATGAAGGGAACAATATTCCCTCTTTTATGTTTTGACATCCTAACTAATATTTAAAGGTCATTTGCGTACCTTTCAAGAGGGATCAAATTATATCATATCATTACGTTAGATTTTATTAAATTACGAGAGCCTTAATTCACATATCAGTGTCATTAAGAACCTGATTTATTTTTTTATTATTAGTGTTGCTTGGCTTAGATAACATTACGAAATTTCCTCTTCTTGCTTTGTCAAACTTAAAACCTGGAGGACCGGGATTATTTTAGTTACGGCATATCCTTGAATGGGGTTTGGAAGCACTGACTCCAGGATACTGTCAGGTGGTCATTTAGGCTCTGCATGGGTTAACACTGGAAAATCAGACCATGGATTCCTATGCCATCCCCTTTTCAAATGCTGACCTGTCACGTGTACAGGCACATTTCATATAGTTATGTAATTGATGAAGCATTCATCCTAAAATGGACTCAACCTTTTCTAGCATTATGATTTAGTCAGCACCACAATTCTTGTTTAATATTCTTATATTGATCCATTTTAAATCTGTAAGATGGAATGCCATGATTTCTAAATCCGTCTCATATTTTCGTTTATATTATAAGTTAGGGAATATCATTTTAAAACTTAATTAAACTGCCTGGCCTCTCATTGAGACAATGTTTAAGTGTGCTAACAATGTTAAATAAATCCTCTCCAGTCAGAAAAGAATAGAATAAAATACAAATAATTTTTCTGTCTGAACATTTTTAGGTCTAATAACTATTTAAGTGAATAAGTAAATTATAAAATATTTTCGCGTGTGGTTCAAATGAACCATAATAAATTGATGTAACTTATATCCCATTTATGTTTTTAAGGTCATTGATTTTTCATAAAATAAATATAGCGTCCAAGTTATATGGTAAAATTGGTATCTACTGTTAGTATATTAAGCCACATCTTTTGACTATCTGTACATTTTTTGAATCATCGTATTCAATTGTGGATTTGCATATTATTTAACTTATGTTCTATTATTATGTAATTTTTCAAATATGTAAATCAGCGCTCATAATCAAGTGAAACCAAAAATTTTATTAATATTATTGTAAATAGATTCGTGACTGTTTGTTAAGTTAAATATTTGTTTATTCATTTTTCTAATTAATATTAATAAATTATTAACCATATAATTAGCATTTAATTCTGCTTTGCCTCTTGATTTATGCATACACATCGTTAATTGGATTGCATTATATATAGCTCATTTCCATTGACCTTAGGCCAATTTCTAGATTTATTAATGAATTTTGATGAAAAGTCTAATTATAATCTTAAACTATTTCATTCTGTTGGAGGTGGGGGTTCAAAGCTTAGTAGTATTATCATTCCCTGTAGATCTCTTGTTTCTTCATTGTTGCTCCATGACAGGAATGAATAAAATTTCATTTGTTATCATCAGAAATGTTGTTCATAATGTTATATATCTGGAAAATAGGTAATAGGGCAGAGTTCATGATTGTTCCTGACTTATGTATCTTGCACATGATTGGACTCAAGGTATTTTTGCCTAGATGCTAGTTCTTGTTAGACAAACATACAATTCTGACTGGTACAGTACAAACATTAAAATTTGAAAATTTATAGATATATTAAAAAGTGTTTATAATAATTTCATATTTTCTGTGTAAAAAGGTTTTCATTTTATATTATTTAAGTCGAATCTTTTTGTTTAAAAGTGTTAAAAAAGAGAGAACATCAATTTTAAAAAAGATTTTAAAAAAAGATAGTCAATTCTAAAGACTTCAATCAGGTGTTAAAAAAATTGAGAGAGAAAAATAAAATCAATTTTAAAATACCTTCAGTGTTAGAAAAGTGGGAGAGAAAAATAACTCATTAGTAAATAATTACAGTTACAAAGAAACCGCAGATTGTTTTGGATCACACCAAAATAATAAATTTTGAAGAAAGATAAAGATCAAAAGGATCAGATATTTGTATCGCAGCTGCACTGATAAGGTATATTTTATAGATAACCAGGTGTTTCAATAAATGTGTGTACTGTCATCAAAAAAACAGCACATATATAATCTGAAAAAAAAGATTTAGAAAGGATTGATAAGTCTGATTGCTTCTTGGAACCAATGCATTATTATATATATATTGAGGAGATTCTACAAAATATGCAGAGTTAGATTTTTGAATCCTACCAACCAATGCAAGAAATCCATGCACATCTGAAGAGTCAAATTTGAAAAGGAAATTAGCAAACAGCATCCTATGGCTGATCTCTTGACCAAAGAAGATTCTGAACCTTGTTATTGCTTCACCTATGTTATTGCTGATTTCAAATAAAAATACAGGGAATAAAGTGCAAGAAGTGTATAGAAAAGAAAAATATTCATTTATCTATTAAAGTACCTATACCCAAAAAGAAAGAAAAAATTAAGAATCCATCACAATACTAAAATAATGTCCTTAAAGAAATGCAGTCTGAACAACAACCTCATCATCATCGCAGTAAAACAGAAGGAAGAATTACAAGCCTAAACTTCAAACTGAACTTTTCCAGTAAAACCACTATAATTCATATATCTATGCATGTCAAACAATTGTATGTGGCTGAATTCAAATTTTTAACCTTGAACAAATGAAATTCATTAAACTTACTGAAGTGGTCTCTACATCCTAAATAGAAACGGAACTTGGTAATATCAATTTTATTTTATTTTCTCAATGACTCATAACAATTTTCTTTTAAATAAATCCATGTTTCTCTCTTTCCAAAGTATTAGAAATAAGCCTTAATAATTAGAAAAGAGTTGTCAAGTGTTGTTAGCCGAGAGGTCATCATACCCGCCTTGCAAGCAAGTAGTTGGTTGCAGACGGGTGTGGGTTCGCGTCCCGGCAGATGCTACGACATATGAGGAAAAAAAAAATTAATTAGAAAAGACTTTTTTTCAACAAGGATGAATATTGACTTTATCAGTATATTATATGTTATTTGATTATCATTACATGTAATCATTTATATATGTATTTTTTTTTTATAAAATGTCTTTTTATTATGTATTAATTCAGGTATCATGAAAAATATATTCATATTATATATAAAGGTTACATTAATAATGGGAAGTAATGCCCACATACACCTAGTGTATGAATGTACAAATCTAGAGAGAGGATGAGGATAGAAATTTAGTATAGTGAGGAGAAATAGATTTTAAAGTAATTAGCAACCTAGATTAATGGAAATTGAGAGGAATAACTAGGAACAGATCTTTTTTTTAAATATTCCTATTTTTATAATTTAACTAAAGTTTCTCTACCTATTTCTCAATTATTGTTTGTAAATTCATAGACATGAAATTTGTTATATACAATATGGGAGTACGTGCATGCATCAAGTGCGTTTGTTTATAAAATTAAAATTTTCTAAGATAGACTTCTATTCACCTATTAAATATATTAACATGCACATATCACGTTATATGCATCTAGCGATTGAGTTTAAGCTTCATTGGGGGGGGGGGGGTTGGTTATTATTATTATTATTTGAATATAACTAATTTTTATTATTAATTATGTAAATTTTTCTACCTGTATATTGATGACTAACCTATAATAAAATTTACTTTTTTTTTAATTAAAAGAAGTTTATATGTTTTTTAGAGTTAACTACTGTCTTATGAAAATTAGTTTAGTCATCATCATTACATGTGAATTCTGATTATAAGAAAAATTGACAGGTGTAACAATATTTTAGTAAATAATTATGGATTGATAAAAGATATGATTTGTGATGAGAGTTGGGTATAAAGCTGTGGATGGAAGTATCATTGCCATCATCATCATCATTTTTATTAATTAATAAATAGTCTAAATAGTTATATTAAATGTCCATACAAATAATGGTTCTCACTTTGTTTGTTTGTTATTTATGAGCCAGCATTAAGGATATGACTACCATTGATGATCTCTAAAGATTTAGTGAATTACTAAGATGATGATCTATAGTATTAAATATGAGCTGGTAAAACTTGATGATGATCTATAGTATTAAATATGAAGTGATAAAACTTAAAATATTATTATATATGAGTTTGAAAGATTTATGATGTTAAAACTATTAAACGTGATCTATATAAGAATTTGTCTTAAGAGTTTGTGCCAGATATGTCTTCTCAATTATGGAATAATACACAGGTGCAAACAATATACTATCATGAAAATGGAAATCCTACATACTATTATAAATAATGTACCAACTGAGGTTCAAACTTGGTACGATTATAAGTAAGTATCCAATATGATTTTGTCTAGGTTCAGATAGCCTAGTGGCACCCAGATATATATATATAAAAGAAATGAATAGAGAGTAAAACTGTTACATACAAATTGGTTTGTCCAATTTGGATATAAAACTGCTTACATGGTTATTGGTAATTGATTTAAAACAATTGATTCATTGCAAATGACTGCCCCAGTGAGGATAATAGATTATTTTTTCAGTTACAAAATGTCTAGATTATTTTCTTTTCTGTTACAATATATATATATATTATTAATAAAACCAAGTGATAAATCACATGACCTATATAGCTTGTAATTACCTATATGTAATAAAGAGCAAATATTTCTAAACAAGCTTATTTTATTGTCATTATTAATTTTATTTTATTTACTTTTTAATAATAAATGTTATAAGAGAAAGCATTCAAATCTTAATCTATGATTGTCTCCTTCCCCAGACTGGTTTCGAGTTATGGCTTTCTTCAGTGAGGAGCTAGGACACCACATTTAAAATACCAACTCTAACCAAGCATTTATCTAATACTTAACTATTAAGAAGATATGAAACCTTCAGACATCTAATGTCTTCAAATTCAACTTTCCAACTGAAATAGTTATATAGACCTAAACTAAATTCAGATACTCCATATATTAAAAGCCTTAGCAATTTAATATAGCCAAAGCTTCAATAAACAAAATTATAGTAGTAATAAAACAAAGTGATAAATCACATGACCTATATAGCTTGTAATTGCCCATATGTAATAAAGAGCAAATATTTCTAAACAAGTTTATTTTATTATTTTTTATGATAAATCCTATAAGAGAAAGCATTCAAGTCTTAATCTATGATTGGCTCCATCCCCACACTGGCTTTGTGCTATGACTCTCTTCAGTGAGGATCTAAAACATCAGATTCAAAAATACCAACTCTAACCAAGCATTTATCTAATACTTTACTATTAAAATAATAATAAAATAAGCTTGTTTAAAAACATTTGCTCTTTATTACATATTGGTAATTACAAGCTAAATAGGTCATGCGATTTATCATTTGGTTTTATTACTACTATAATTTTGGTTATTGAAACTTGGCTATATTAAATTACTAAGGCTATTAATATATGGAGTATATGAATTTAATTCAGGCCTATATAGCTATTTCAGTTGGAGAGCTGAATTTGAAGATGTTAGATGTCTGAATATTTCAAAACTTCTTAATAGTTAAGTATTAGATAAATGCTTGTTTAGAGTTGGTATTTTGAATCTGATGTCCAAACGGTTTGGGGATGGTGACAATCATAGATAAAAATTTGAATGCTTTCTCTTACAGCATTTATCATAAAAAAATTTAAAAAAAGCTTGTTTAGAAATATCTGTTCTTTATTAAATATATATTAATTCTAATATTCTCACAGGTAAAAGATAAATTCATAGTATTATTATTATTTTTTTCATATGTCATAGCATCGACAAGGACGTGAACCCACAACCTCTGCAACCAACTACTTGCTTGCAACAACGCTTGACAAATTCATAGTATTATTTCTGGGAGTTTTCATGTAATAAAAATATAATAGCTACTAAACAGTTGACCTTTCTGTACAATAACAAATACTTTGCTCAGAGCTTCTTCTTTCTCAAATCATAAGAATGTGTGTGGTGAGATTTAAAATCATTATTTTTTTCCTTTGTTAATTTCTCCTCATTCTCACATTCTATTATTGAGAAGTTTTAAAAAATATTTTATATCTACCAATAACTTTTTCCACATATTATTAATTTTCTTTAATTCACAATTTTTCTTTTATGCTCTTGCCAGAATATGTGTTTTATTAAAATTGATGTCATGGTTAGTTAATTAAATGTGTGAATAAATGGCTGATGAATTAACTTTTTCTCTAACTGCCAAAATGATTTCTTCCTTTCTTATGTTTATTCTATGATTGGTCTGTCCAGTGTATGAATGTAAACAAACTCCATATACATCATGACACTCCAAAGGAATTTTATCTTTAGGGCATAGAAATACTTCATTATTTTTTTTAACTGTAATATAAATTATGTGGATATTATTTTTCTTTAAAATAATAATTTTATCAGTTACTTCTTTAAAAATATATATGGCAGATCAGTATTAATTTTTGCAGTATCAAAATCTTTTTCTTATCATATAAAAAAGCCCTATTAATAATCCTGTGAGCAAAACCATTTTGAAAAAGCATTTTTTTAAATAGCATAGATATCTTTGTGAAAATGACTGTCATCAGAAAGTCTCTTAGTTCTATCTAACAATATCTTTGCCACCTAAAATAATTGTGCTGGATGGTAATGAGGAAAAAATGTAGATTTCTCCAATATGTGTTTACATTCTATGTATACCACGGGATAAAAAAAAGCCATCCTTCTTTCTTTCAATTAAAACATCTAAGAATAGAAGTTGGTTATTATTTTCTACTTCCATAGTAAATTTGATGTTGTTGCAAAAAGAATTTAAGAAAATTAAAAATTCATCAAGAGCATGCTTACCATGAGGCCAAATAACAAAGGTATCACCAAAATACCTCAGCCATACAGATGTTTTTTTAATTGCTGATATCAAAATTTTTAAGTTTTCCATAAAAATAAAAGCCAATGCTGGAGAAATAGGTGAAACCATAGTTATATCTGATGTTTATTTATGTATCGGACCATTAAAAACAAAAAAATGTATTTAATAAGTGGTGTTCAATCAAACTCACAACAAAATCAGGCAGTTGAAATAAGAATGGTTTTTTATCCCATGGTATATATAGAAAACAAACACTAGGAGATATCTACATTTTTCTTCTCATCACCACCCAGAACAATTATTTTCAGTGGCAAAGCTATAGATAGATAGAATTAAAACTATATTTTGCTATGTAGTTCGTGTATACACATTTTAAATAAATATTAGATAGAGTGAGGTTTGAAAATTCTATGATTGCACACACACCACCTTTTAAAGCTGCAGCAAACTATGATCTTAAGATGACTGATTTCAAAAGCAGAACTATTTTTTCTATTTTTCATGATATTCTTAGAATTGTAAGATACACAATGATAAATTTAAAATTAGATTATTTTATTTAAATATAGTACAACTTAGTTTCAATATAAGTTTTTTAGACCAAGGAATTGGCTGCGTCTACGTCATGATTATAAATCACCTCACATGTTTTTTTCTTCTAAATTTAATTAAATTGATAAATCCAGGAGAGATAAATGATTTTTTTGTTTGATGTTATTTCTTTCTTTATTATTTTTCTCAAGAATAAAAGATTAACCGTAAACAATTATGATTTCTTTCTATCTCTTCTCCAAATGAAATTGCAAATTGAAATTAATTTCAGTTATTTAATGTTTTTTAAAATAATTTTTTAATAGCAAAAACAAAATAATATTTTTATTCTTTTAAAATCAACACAACTTCAAATCCTATGCAACAAATTTAACTTTCTTTAATTTGTCTCAGAAAAAAAAAATCTTTTAATTTTTAATTTATCAATATATATATATATATTCATAAACTAATTAATCTTAACGTAAAAGCTTTTACAACTATCTCTGTTCTATATATAAATATTCAAGCTTAGTTCTATATTTTATGAAACTTAATCCAAATGAAAGAATATACATATAATTGAAATATCAAAATACTTTCGGGATTAAATTAGAATTAAACAGAGCAAGGGATGAAAAGATTTCCATGCACAATACTTAATTTGATATCTAGCCTTTAATGTGGCAACATCTGAGACCATAGAATGCTAATGCTATCTCCAATTATCAGAAGTACTATGTAAGGACAACATTGTTTTTTATTTTTGTAAATATGTAATCTATATTATTATATATAATTTAATATACCATTAATTGTAAGATTATTGCAGGTTCTATTGCTATCTAAAAATGTTATATATATCAATAAAATCCTTTGAAACATATATATAATTGAAATTCGAAGTAGTTTGAATTCAGACTTTCTAGCTCCCTACAGCTATTTACTCCATCCTATACAACTGGTATAGGATGGAGTGGATAACTGTATAGAGTTTGAAAGTCTGAGTTCAAACCCCTTCTGATTACATTAAGTTCAGTATAGACAATATACTTGTATTTAAATATGATATATATTTGAAAATAACTACCAAATCATATGATAATTTTTTTTATAAAAACAGCAAAGTCTCCGTTAAATATACAATAGTTAATTACTTTAAAGCCCCTTAAATTCAAATTAACATTGTATATGCAACATTAACAACAAAATAGACAATTATATAACATTAAAATGTTAGTAAAAATCACAAACTTATACTAAAATTCTGTCACAACCATGTTTTTGCTTATTGTACAAATATACATTAGTTAAGAATGTGATACTAAAATAGATTACAGTTGAGTTTTAACTTGAATTACAGATAATGTAGTTTAATTGTATTACTTTGGTTACATTATCAGAAAATTTAATTAATTTATTAGAAAGTTAAATAATGTTTGGAAAAAATTTATGGTTAAAAAAAAAAATGAATATGATATTAAAAACCATGAAAAAGCAGATAGTTCATAGATCATTCTAAAAAAAATGCATGCATATGATGAGTAAAAATTGATATTGACCTGAAGGCAACCAATAAGAATGTTTGAGCTTATAAACTTCTACCATGCATAACTTTGCCTAAAAGGTATTTTACATTGTATAACAAATATAGAAAAATAAATAATTATAATGTTTCATGGTCAACCATATGGTCTTTCACATGATTAACTGTAAATATGTTGCTAAATAATAAAAGTAGCATTGAAATTCTTTTAAGATTTTTAAATAAAAAAAAAAATTTAAAAATAATAATACAATGGTAATATTAGTTTTATTATTAATATCTGAGGGATATAAATTTAAGAAAAAAACTAATACTGTATTTTACAATATAGTAAAAACAATGTAATAAGATAGATTTTGTTATCAGAAACTGAAAGATTTAGAATTTTAAAACAATATGGTATGGAATGTTACATTAAATCAAAAACAATATAATTATACTGTCAAGAACCATCATATCGGATAATGATTCAACATTTATAACCAGATAATTCAAGGGGGTTTGTCATCAAAATAAAATTACACACATTACATTTCCTACATTTTATCTAGACAGTAATGGATTAGTAGAAATAATGATCTAAGATGTCATAAAAAACTTTCAAAAAGGTTCCAGCTTAAATTGGTCAATACGGCTTGCAAGAATTTTATTTGCCCAACACACAATATCATCTAATATAGTATACAGGTCTCCACAAAGGAATCCTAAATTAATAATTGTTATCTTTCCTCATGCTTATTACTAACAGAAATAATATCATATTATTATAAACATAATCAAATGGAAACATGATAGCTTCAAAAGAAACAAGCTTTTAGTAACTAACAAAAACTGATCATGTAGAAGAGAAGACAGTTTATTATTTGATCCAAGAGCTGAAGTGATAGTTAACTCAATCCAAGCAAAGCATATACATATATTCAATCTTAACGATAGTTAATAGTTAGTTATGAGTTAGTTACAGATAGTCACAAGCAAGCAAGAATGGTTAAGGACTAGTTCAATATAGCAGTTTAATGTTGTAGTTTAAGCATACTATATGAATAGTCTACAAGGATAGTGAAGCAAAGTTAACATGCTGGCAACAAAAAAAAGTCTACAGAAGGCTGACTATAATAGACAAAGATCTCTACTATAAGGAGAAGACTACAGGAAGTTTTTAAAGCACATAACTTACACTATAGAAGTCATAACTGAATATAATAACAAGAACAAGCAAATAGAAGTCAGTCATCACAGGCATTTCCCTTTTGAACTCAAGTTGTAGAAGAATGCAATATTCTGGAATGATTTAAACTTCATGTGCAAATGCATATAGCTATTGTAACTAATTATTGTATGTACTGACAAATAAATATATGAAATATTTACATTTCTAGTAAGTTTCATTGCGGCTTAGACACATCAATAAGCAAATTAGATAAATAGAAAAAAGTTAATAATAAAAGAGAAAAAAAAACAAAATAATTAAAGCATATGCATTTTGTTTTAAAAAGATATAAAAAGGAGATTAAAAAGATTTTATTTCGACTTTTAATGTTGCATTTTGTAGTTCTTTTTCTGGGAGACAATGGAGAAAAAAAGTCATAATTAAGTAGATCTAACCTAACTTTTGCTCTAAGATAAGAATTTAATTAAGAAGATAATTATAGTATATATATATTTAGTTAAATATAAGTAAGGTTATCTAAAGTCACAGAGCATGTATAAAAATGAGAATTTCTTTAAATCTCTTTGAAGCTGGACCTTAGTGAAATCAACATGACTTTTACTCACTAAAGTCTACTCTGGAACCAATATTTGTCAATTTGAATATGCTATTCAAAAGAATTTTAAACTCACAACACAACTGAAAATATATTGCGATGAGGCAACAAATATTTATGCAGCAAATTTCAATAAATAAAACTAGGCCAGAGCAAGTAAAGTTCAACTCTGTTAGGAAAGTTTAAATATGCATTCTAGCTTTGTTTTTAAAAAAAGTACATGTACATGCCAACAATGGAACACAAAATATGAATTATAGAAACCCTACAAGAAGTTATTAAAAGAATTCCTACAAAGAACTGTTTAACCATAGTTATACATACATAAGTTATACAAATTATTTGATCAAAAAGCTGTTTATACTATAGTCTTAAGAACTTTTACTTTGCTTGACTTCTGAAAAACATATTATACATATAGTTATCATTATTAGTTAATTATTTATGTATTTAGTTTTCAATTATTGTGAATTGTTATCTCTTCAGTACTGTTATAGATTTGTCTCCCCTGGTATAATTTTTTGTAAGCTTTCAACTTTTGATTTTAGTATCAAATGATTATTTTATAAAAGAATTCAATAAATCTGTAACATTTTTAAATGAAAAAAATTCTAAAAATTCATATTTAAACTTTAAACATATTGAAAAAATGAGATCCTAATGATAACAAAGGATACATTAATCACTGAACACTTGACATAACAGTCATCTCAGAAAATGAATAAAATCTTTTTTTAATTAGAATTTGCATTTAAAATGTTAATGAAAAAATATTCAACTCTGATAAATATATCAAACTCTGCTTTAAAATATTAAAATTGTTTTCTAATTTTTGGAATATATCAAATTATTCTAATAATGTGTCTGCAGTGATGTATTAGCTTTAATTTTATAGGGTAGAATGATAAGATTATTATGGTTTTTTTCATTAATATTATTCTAAAAGTTCTTACTTCCTATTTTAAAAATTAAAACATATGCATATAAAATAAAAATGTAATAATGTATACATTTGATTTTTTAATAATTATTACACAGATATTGTGTAAAAATAATCAAGAATCTTAATAAACATTGCAAATAATATTTTTATTTATTCCAAAAATGTTCTCAAAATATTTTCATGAAACCAATTAGAAAGTAACAAATCAAAGAGGCAACAGTGCTGAAGCTCATTGACATGGTGACTATTTAATTATATCAATCTCTTTTGATTTTTTTAATTTAAAAATTAATATAAAACTACACAAATTTATGAATTAAAAAAATAAATTGTTGAACAAATGTAATTTAAAAAAAATATGATTACAACATTTTTTTCTGGACTTATCTGACCAAAGGCTTCCTTAGTAATGTTCTATACAGTAATTAAAATATGTTAAAAGGAAGTGAATGGTTTGTGTTAATTTTCAATTTCTTTCAAGAGAGTATAAAAACAAATAATCATCCCCTTTTATAGAATTCATTTTAAATTTTAGTTTTGATTAAAATATATATTTTTATAAAAGAATTGTCTCCATTCAAATATGAATGAGCAATACTAAAAAAAATCTATAAAGCATTATATTAAATATAAAGATTTCATAATATTTTACCTTAAAATATAATACTAAAATTACCCAGAGAATGCAGTAGTCATAATAAGTAATTACAGTGTGTGTGAAAGTATGTTTTAATATACATGAAATGTGCATGAACCAGAATAAAAGACTGTTCAAGAATTAAAAAAAAGAGACAGTACTATAATAATTTCAATTTTAAATCAACCATATTAGTTATTGTTTTAAATATGATGGTTACATATATAAACCTTGCATTAATATACATGGAATCATACTTTTATGTATATAAACTTATTCTATATACACAATTTTAGAGCCTTTATTTATAGTTGAGTATATTTTATATTCATATTATGAAAAGTGACTAATTTTAATAATACTGCTTATTAGGATTAGGATCCAAAAGTTGACCATCTCTATGAATGATTTAAATTTTAAGGATACTATTTTAGGACAGGTTTGATCCAATAGCTAACCACATCATTCATTTAGAAGTTTTATGATTATTGTTTTATAAAAACCCAAAGAATGGCCATCTCTTTGAATTATTATTAATTTAAGCATTGCACACTTTGATATATTTTTACCAAGATTTATACTGGAGATATACTTGGTAAATTAACTTTATTTTAGATATATTTATGTGATAGCTATAAAAAGGTGACTGAGTAAATGAATTATATTTTTAAGAGTTATTAGCATATGAGTTATATTGTAGATGCATTAAAGGCATGGAATATTTGATAGCAGCAAACAGTAATAATTATACCATTATATTATATGCTGTAGATTATAAAATTAACATTTTAAAATTGATCAGGAATCCATCTTTGACATTTTTTGAAGATGTTTCAATGCTATTATTTGTGCATATTTCTTTTTCCACATGCACTCATGGAAAAACAACTAAAAGATAATTTAGAGATAAGACCATTAAAGAAATAGCATAAATTATTATTAAAATTTAATTAGATAAGGATTTAATTATATTATACTTAGGTATACAATTTAAAGGATATTAATAATAGCTGTTATTGGGAGAAATGCCTCATTTTATGAATTGTAAATACGTGCTAAAGAGTCTATATTTTCTTGAGTTTAGAAATAAAGAATGGTATTGAAAATTATGATATGAATTTGTAAATAAATTATTGTTTACTGTTATTTACTTAAATATTGTAAGACTTCAGTTCTTTTATATGAAAATTGTCAGATCTGAATATTACATACACGATCAGTTAATCAGTGAAGCATACAGAATTAATATAAAGATTTAAGAAAGATAATGAAGACAAATATTTTAAATTATATCACTATTAAGCAGAATATAAACTGGAATATTTTTGATTGTATTTGTCAGATGATAACCAGAATTTGATGACAATTATAAACCCAATTGTGAAAGATGAACTAAGTATATTATTTATTTAACAATATTATGCTTGATGCACATTATTAACATGTATATTAACATATTTAAAGAATAGTTTATATAATTATAACTTTTTGGTATTATCTTCAGCCATTCTTCTAATACCTGACCATATAAAATACTTAGAGATTATTTTAATATGATTGGTTTAGTAAATAACAAAAAAATAAGATGATTTTTTTTTATTTATAAAAATTGGATCATCTCCTCCCTCTACCTCATTTTCTTATAAACATATTATTAAAACACTGTATATACTTTAATATGGGTTTATATGATAAATATGTTTAAAATATAAGAGTATATTAAAGTAAAAATTCTTTTGCAAAGCAATAAATTTCAGCCACTCTTAAAAGCTACCAAACATCACATGATCACCATTCTTATGCATAAACCTTCCTGCATTCATTGATTACTCTGGCTTGCACTGAGTGGTGCTACTGTATGATGAGTTGTGCTGAGTTGTTTGTAAATTTATGATAGCATTTTTGTCATAATTCTGATTTTTAACCATCATTGATCCACCACAGAATGAGAATCTTTCCTAATTCATTTTATCTGATTCATCAACAAATTTTTGATGTGATCTTTTTCTAGGTCTTTAACAATGTTTTGAGATCTAATTTAAACTACAACTTTCCATTAATATCATCTCTTCTAGAAATATGTCCAGTCCAAAGCCATTTCAGACTCTTAATTTTTTCAAAAATATTGTTTATATCTGTTTGTTCTCTTATTAATATACTTCATTTTTTATCTCTTTTTGTTAACTCTTAATATACACCTCTCCTTACTTTGTTGAATGGTCTGGAATATTTATTAGTGTTCAAGTTTCAGATCCATATGTGAGTTCTGGTAAATACATATATTAAAAATCTTCTTTCTCAAACACGTAAGCATATTTCATTTTACTATTAAGTTATTTATGTCAAAATCATCCCATCCAAATTCTATGATCAATTTCATCCATTATGTTTCCATTTGTTTAATAATCTTACCAAGATATTTGTAGTTATTAACTCAATTTCAGAATTATATATGGAATATTTAAATGCAACCTCACATACAAAAAAAATTACAAATATTTTAAAAGATTATGAAGCTTTTTCCAATTATATGCAGGTGTAAAAATACAGTGGAGTTACAAAATAATTAAATATTTTAGATATAATGCTGACATTACTTTACAAACAAGTCATTAAAATATGATCCTCAGACTTTTAAGAGTGACTGAAAATCCATTGCCTTTTAAACGAATTGTTACTTTACTTCTTCATGTTTATGCCCGCACAATGTGGGCAATGATTTTCAAATTATAAACATCTGGGTTGAGGTTAAGATTAACGGAAATCTATACAAGCTACGCATGTGCTTTTTAAATCTTCATTTTCAGCTTTCTCTCTACTTTCCAGAAAGGTACATTTTATTTTTCTATGATATATTTTTCTATGATAAAAAATAAAAATTTTATGATAATTTTTGTGATCAAGTAGATTGAATTTTTTTGTCTTTCTCTCATTTTTTTGATAGTTACTGGAGAAGAGTTCAGTGTGAAAAATATATCAGTAAAAAGTTTTACTTTTTCCATTGTATTTTGAAGGCTTAATGGTAAGTATTTTTATTTTTCTATATTTTTTTAATTATTATTTTATTATGTGTTTTTTAATTATTATTTTATTATATACTTTTTAATTATTGTTATATATATATATTTGATAAAATAAAATAAAAAAAAGAATATATTTTGAAAATATAATGACCTGATTTAGATTTTTCTACAATTTTTTTTGTCTGCATTTTAATAATAGTAAAAAATAGGCAAATGCTAAAAGTAACGATTTTGACAATACATAAACTTAGGCTGATTATAAACTATTGCAATATAAATTTCAAAACTGCATATTTTTTAATTATTATTTTATTCATATAAAAATATATGAAAAAATTACTATTGAAACTAACATAAAAAAAAATAGCTTGTGATTGTGTACATTTATATTGTGAATTATCTGCATTTTTTGATATAATATAAATTTGGGTGAATATTTGAATTAATTGATATGAGACAAAGATAAACATATTTTGGAAATATAATGACCTGATTTAGATTTTCTATAATTTTTGACTGCATTTTAATAATAGTAAAAAATAGGCAAATGCTAAAAGTAATGGTTTGACAATATATATATAAACTACAAACTTATATACCTCAAGCTTAACTCTATAATGAATTTAGTATTTCATTCACTTTTTATTTTGTATATATAGTGACTAGTTTAGTAGTACTTTTTAATAAATTACAAACTGTATTGAAGTTTTATAATATTCAAATTATACTAATTATTGATCAATATTAACTACTTGTTATAAGGGGTGTTACTAGGAATGACTTATACATTGCAAACCCCTGTACGGAAATACACTTTGAAGGGCTACTGAGAAAATTGATAAGTACTAATGTCTTTATTCTAGAAAGTTTTCAAGTGATGGATTACCTTAGGTAAGTATTATTATACACTAATTTTTTAGAAATTTAATGATGAATCCAACTAACCTATTAACAAAAATATAAAATAGTATAAAAATAATTATTAGAAATATTAACATTTATTTTTTATTACTGTAAATATCAATGACTATTTTTTTTTTCAGTTTAATTACATTCTTAATTTTTTTTAATATTCAATATGGCTGCTTGAAAGTGAAAAGGTTAACATATTTTATACTTTAAACTTATTTATCATCCAAGCCCACATATTATAAATTATAAAATATAAATATTCTCGCTGATACCCACTCATAAGAAAAGCTATAATTGTATGAAAATTATTATTGAAGCTAACTGCTTTCAAGAGCATTAAATGTCTTCATAATCATAGCCTTAGAATGTGAATAATTGCCTGGCTAAGTGTAAATATAGGCAACAGATTATTCAAAATGTATGTAAATTAGATTGCCATTTTTAGAAAGGGGTAAGCAGGATTCCTTCTGATTTATGGCATTAGGGTTATTAACAGTATGCCATGCTTCTTTGACTTTTGTTTATAGATTTTGCTTGAGGTATGTTCTATTGGCAGGTATGGGCTAAAATGTATGGCCTGTGGTGTTTTGGTGCAAGAGGAAGATTGAATTATGCTCTGGATTATCTGTGGCTCATCTGTAAAGACATCTGTTCTGAGAAATCTGAGTAGAGAGGCATGCATGTGATTCACTGTAATATATAGCACTGCACCTGCTTGAGAGCATGTAATTTTATATATGATGTATAAAATTTGTTCTATGTGGAGTCTGTCCTTAGAATCATTTATTAATCTATTAGTTGTGGAAGTATGGTAGCTTGCCTATATATATGCATACCCATATAATTATGCACATTGCAAGGCTGTGAGGGCATTTAACATCCTTGAAAGTGCTTAGCTTTGATAATAATTTTCATGTAATTATAGCTTTTTTTATGACAGTGTTAGTGCATATATTTATAATAAGCCTGTATATATTATTTGAAGTAAAATATCACCTTAGACAAACTTGGGCATAGCAGAAGTCCATAGGTTCAGAAACTATGTTATTAGTTGCTTTTCAGTCAATACCAGTTTATAATCATATTCAGGCATTTTTTAAAAATGATTTACAAACTACTTGTTTTTTCAGAGTCTTCAATACCATATTTACTATTGTAATAATATAGTTCATTCTTCTCATTAGTAGTTTTCCTTTCCTTTTTTGTACTACATATTTTCCAAGCATTATATAACTTTTTAATAAATTAGATTGTTTCATAACATAATCAGAATAATACAATTGAACCAGATTATCTGTAATTCAAGTTAAATATCAAGTATGCTATGTTTCAATTATTATCAGTTATATATATATATATATATTGATATCCCAAGATTTTCATGAGTTACAGATATAAAAAATGATATATAATTTGCGGGTTTATCGTTTATATATACATAGCTTTAATTATTATAGTTAAGCAAGTATATTCATCACTATCATTGGTTGTATAGCATAGAATACAATCAATATCATATTCTCTCATATTGTTTATGAGAAAATATAATTTTATAAACCATTTTTGAATGGCTTTCCAAGCAGATTATATTATCGACACTTATATAAAATACGCACATGTAAATTTTGTCACAATTTTTGTTAAGGACAAAGTTATCAAATGGTATAAAGAAAAAGAAATGCACACATATAAAACAACTAATTTCATACAGAAATAAAGAAGAGAATTATAAATTTAACATTACCACTCTAAAACATTTTGAGGTAGAGCAATTATATTTAGATTATATTTTTATTTATGTACAGAATAAAGATTTTACATTTTTATAATTTGTGTGCATGTGTGGCGGTTTACATGTTTAGATTTCTATTTAGCAACGATAGATATTAAGAGGCCAATTTAAAATTAATTGATATAATTGTCTGAGAACTTTATAGTTTTATGATTTATTTATTTTAAATAAATGTTTGTAATATTAGTTCAAAACCTGGAAGTAAAAATAAAGCAATTGAGAAACATTAAATTATTATTTTCTTTCTCTTTTTAAATGTTCATAAAATGTTATCACCTTGTTTCAAAAATCTAGCATTTTTCTGGGTAATAACCATGACGACCTCTTCCAATATTTCCTGGACAAACCAATAAACTCCAGTGCATGAAGGAAAATATTCTATAATTGAGACATCAAGTTTGGAAAATCCAGACAGTCTTCACAAATTTTTATTATAGTCAAAACCTAACAGGTTCAAATTTTTAAATAGCCATTTTGGATGCCATCTACACAATGATATGATACAGATAAACAACTAAACAGTTGCCTTTGCTATGCAAAGGACTTTTTTTCATTGTTGTAGGAGAAAGATGGATAAGACCACTAAACATCACATGATCACAATTTCTTATGCTTGCCCATAACTGTTATTAAAACAGGCAAAACTCTCCATACAGTAGTGTCACTCAGTGCAAGCTAGAGTAATCAATGGATTTATAAAAGGCTTGTACATAAAATCCATATCTAGTGCCTATTCATCCAATATCCCCAGACTAGTTTCTAGCTTGTGGCTTTCATCAGTGAGGAGCCTTGGATATGAGAGCACTGCACCTAGATCTTAGAATCTAATGCAACCCTCCAACAGCCACCTTTTATCTCTACTTAACTACAAAATGATAACAATAAAATTTAAAACACAATAATATTTGCAATCCAAGTTCATTAGCTTATATAGTCATATAGGTCAGAACTCAGTTCAGTATTCATACATTTTGGTGTCTTAAGTTCTTTAAAAAGCATAAACCACCATTATCCTATTATGCAGGATTGGTATTAAACCACTAAATATCACATGATCATCATTTCCTATGCTTGTTCATAACTGTTATTAAACAGGCAAAACTCTCTCATACAGTAGTGCCACTCAGTGCAAATTAGAGTAATCAATGGATACTAGAAGGCTTGTGCATAAAACCCCTATCTAGTGCCTACTCATTCAATATCCCCAGAATAGTTTCTAGCTTGTGGTTGCCCAATAGGATAGTGGTGGTTATGGTTATTAAAGAACCAAAAACAACAATGTATGGGTACTGAACTGAGTTCAGACCTGTATGACTATATAAGCTAATAAGCTTGGATTGAAAATATTATTGTTTTCAATTTTATTTTCATAGTTTTGTAGTTAAGTAGAGATAAAAGGTGGCTGCTGGAGGGTTGCATTAGATCCTAAGAGCTAGGTGCAGTGCTCTCAGATCCAAAGTTCCTCACTGACGAAACTCACAAGCTAGAAATTAGTCTGGGGATATTGGATGAATAGGTACTAGATAGGGATTTTATGCACAAGCCTTCTGGTATCCATTGATTACTCTAGCTAGCACTGAGTGGCACTACTGTATGGAGAGTTTTGCCTGTTTTAGAAAGATAGATAAATCAGAAAACATCACTGATTAATTAATTAATTCTTTATTTCAAGACATCTCATTTATTACAGTCAACTGTTAGTAGAAAAAGTAATAAATTGATTTATGAAATGCCTGTTTCACAACTTCAACAAAAAATCACGACTTTTTTATTTTGAAATAATATTAAATAGCTAATATAATTGGAAAATTTAATTTTTATCTTCAAATAAGTAGCCGATGTTTATTTTCAAAATGTAAAATAATTGTTTTCTTTTTACTTCAAGAAAAGTGAATATTAAGTCTCAATGGTGCAAATTTATCTGTCTTTAATTATATAAGGAAAAAACTTTAAATAATAATTTTCCAATTCAAATATGCCTCCATAAACTTGTTAATTTGAGAAATGAACTTTGATTCAAAAAGTAATGAATTTTGTTGTGCATGATAAACTATTTGTTTTATCAAAGATATAATTAGAATTACTGGCATCATGGATTAATGATTTATAAATGAATAGATTAATTATATATTTCAAATTAAAGAAGTAATGGATGCTAATCCTTTGGACAAAATTATAATATCTGGTCAAATGAATTAAACTGCTGTGTGTAACAAACTATGAATTTGTAATCAATGCTTAAAGAAATGCATTAGGGATTATCAATGCTAATAATGGATTATGAAGTGAAATATCTAAATGCCACTTTTGAATTGTGGATTATCAAAGCAAATATTAAATATGATAAATATCCAAGTGATAAGCAATCTTAAAATGGATTAATGTGTTGAACGTAACTTATCTTGAATCACCAAGTATGGTAAATGGAATTTATTAATCTTTATATTACATTCACGAAGAATTATATTACAAAAATGAAATTAAATGTACAATAAATCGACAGATTATTTCAATGCACTTTCTCATAAATGCTTTTTTCTGAGTTAGTTAATATTATAAATATGCGACTTTTTTCGCATTAAATAGTGAAGCTATAAGTATACTATAATTTATAATAGGTTTGCTTAGCGCTTTAGAGATTTAATGTTGGAATCTCATACTCGTAGCTTTGTGAATGAAGACTGTTATGATTTATAATTACAATTTTTACTAGTGAAGAGAAAAACAATTTATTAATATTATTGTTGCTTTTAATATAATAAAGTTTTCTCAGATATTACTATGCTCATGTACAGGTAATATTTTTATTTAATATTATTATTGTTGATACTGAATGGGATTAAATGGAATTTAACTTAGGTTTAGGTTGGATAAATGTAAATAACTATTAAACTTATATAAAATTGTGCTATATTGCAATTATTAAATGTTTTATAGATTCTTAAGTTTCAACCTCAAAGTTAAATGGAGTTAATCATCATTATTTATATAAGTAGATCTATAAGAAATATTTTATGCATCACTCATATGTTAGTATTAATTTTTTATTATTATATAATAAGTAATAAGGTATCCTAATGATCTAGTTATATTTTTTTAGCAGAATATTAACTCCTAATGTTAAAGCCTGCAATTGAATCCAGTAAAGAATCTCGAGGTGAAATAAATAAGCCCAATACGGCAAATATCATTTAGGTATGCTAAGCAATAATTGTATTTGCTTCTCTTAAAAGAGTGAAAATTTCTCCAGCATTATTGAGTGAGATTGATTAATAATTGAGTAATTAGTAAAACAAATTAATTAAGGACCCCATAAAGCATTTATCATTGATCGTTGTGATGATGGTTATTACTCTCCAGTATTTGAATTAAGAATTTAAAAAAAATAATGTGTCTTCACAACTATCTGATAACCCACTTTTCATATTCCAAGTTCAAATTAGATTTAGGAAACAAATGGTAATAATTATTAGATATTTTATATAATTTTCTTATTATTATTATTCGTTTTTATCATTTATTTTATATTGTGTAATAAAGTAATTGTTATTTTTTTTTATATTTCTCTTTTGTCACATCATCACAGCATATTCATAATATAAAAAGTCATATTTGAGATATTAGATTACACATAAAATCAATTTGGATTAAATACATCATTATTTTATTAACGCTGTCTGAAAAAAAAAATATTGGGTAAGATGATGTACATAAAATCTCTTTTACCTTGTCACATCCTAAAATGCATGAACACACTTTATATCCATGCATTTAGTTTCTTACTTCATAAAATCCTGAGATAAAACATTAATTAACTTTATATTTAAAATTGCTAGCCTTAGTTTTAAAACACAAACTGAGTTACTCTTAATTAGTTTTTATAGTAAGAACGATATATTTGCACAGCTTTTTATTAATAAAATAAAATAAGACTAAGAGTTCACATATTGAATAACCTTGGGAAATTTATTTATTATTTTATTGAATGTGAATCTATTATCAAAGTGTAGAATAGTTTTAGCTTATGTGAAGATATATAAAATATTGTATGCATACTGAATTACAAGTAAAGTGGTAGATAGTTGCACTTTTTTCCACATTATTGACCTTAGCCATCTCAATCACACTTTCTCCACATTATTGACTACACCAGTGGTCTTCAATCTTTTTACACCTGTGGACTGGTAAAAATAAGGATAAGGTTTTGCGGCCCAACAAAAATAAGAATAAGATATAAACTGCTTAGCTTTAGATGAGCATAATTGTTATTACTGATCAAAACAACGTTAAATATAGAAGATGAAATTATATATATATATATGGAGTTTGTATAATAAAAAACTTTCTTTTGTAATTTTTAATTTTTTAGAAAAGTAATAAAAAATTTAATTCTACCCCCCCCCCCC
This sequence comes from Epiperipatus broadwayi, assembly GCA_028023455.1. NCBI lineage: Eukaryota > Metazoa > Onychophora > Udeonychophora > Euonychophora > Peripatidae > Epiperipatus > Epiperipatus broadwayi. The sequence continues at coordinate 356,215 of JAQFVV010006303.1, forward strand.
ATAAACATCTGTGATAACTAAAAAAAACAAATTAATTTATGTATGATTGATTAGATTTTTTTTTTAGTTCTGTTTCTTTTTTTTTTAATTGGGTAAAAACGAGATGAAAAAATAAATAAAAATTGTTTATATTAATTAAAAGTTTAAACTCTTATTATTTTGTTATTACAAACTTTCCTGCGGCCCGGCATCGGTCCGTGAACTGGACTACACCACATCTCAAATGAGATCATGACTGACTTTTTCTTCCTATATGGTTTCAATATATTGTAACGAGCACAGACGTTCGTTACATTGTTTTTTTTTATATTTATTAAACATGAAAGTAAATTAAAAAGTTTGCATTTAAAAATTTTCTTTAAGAATTAAAAATTGAAATTAAATATCATCTTAAACTCGTATATATTAAATCGCGCAGATAAAAAAAATTATTAAAATAAAACTGTATTAAAAATAGAAAAGGTATTTTAAAAACAAAAACTTAAAAAGATTTAGAGATAAAAATATATCTTTAATCTTGAAAAACACAGAAATTAATCAAAATGGAAATGATTGTTAATTAGTGAAATGTAAACCAGCCTTGGGCATTTAAATGTAAAAACATCGGTCAGATAGGAAAACAATAGAAACAAATAGCCAATGAAAGAAATCCATCGGGAAATCGGACCTCAGCGAAAGGATCATCACATCGATGACATAATGCCAAGTCAATCCTTCGAATACGTATAAAAGGAAAATTTGGAAATTATTAATTAGTGATTGGTAATTGATTATTACGATGTGACTATATGTATTAGTACGGAGTTGGAGGTGAAGGGATTGACAGACGCACTGTCAATTCTTTCAGCTGTTAAAGAAAAGAGAAATGAACTATCGTTTCCTACATTGAGGACCAATTAAACTAAAAAACCTCCGAATGAATAAATAAAACAACGGCTAAATGGATACCAATCTTTTGAGGATGGCGTGGGAATTCACATTCATGGCAAGTAACGGATAAAGATGAACTGTTGTAAACCGTAAGAACTTTATAAATAATGAACATTAAATTAAAACTTTCCATATTTAAATGATTGCAATATTATCCTATCTGACCAACATTATTTATTAATTAGTTATAATTTTATTTAATGTAATTATTTTGTAAAATCATTTCCATTTATTTATTTTTTGTTCTTTAAGTTTTATTATGATTTCTGTTTTCCGTTAAGTTAAATGATATAAATGTTAAACTTAAGTCGGGCGTGAATGGCTGTATAGATTTGTAAAGTTATATTAGGGGAGGGTAATCTTAGGTTATTTGTGTCATTGTTAGATTGGGTCAATGGATTGGATATATTGATGTAGCTAGTAGATGTAGTCGGAGATTCACTACTGGCAGAATCGTTTATATATATGCCGCACTCACCCGTTTGTCTATGGAAGGAATTATAAGACGGAGAACGCAGTTCCTTTCTATGGAGTTTTTTTTATTGTTCTTCTCGTTAGATAGATGTAATATTCCTATCTGATGAGAGTCAATGTCTTCTCTTAATTTTTTTGGTGCTGCCGTATTCCGTATTACATTGAATACATTGATGTATCAGATGAATTGATGCCAGTTTGACTGCGAATTTTAGCCTAAGGTTAAATAGGGATAGAATATTTTATTTTCAAATGCAAATCTATGTAGTCTATTCATACTCGACCCTAAATAAAAAGGCATTAAATTTAAGTTGTTTATAGACGTTTGCATGGATTGTTTATCGGTTAGGTATGTTTTGGATTTCATATTTGATCAAAATATATAGACATTCGATAAATAATGATACCTTACTGGTGAGTATCTAAAATGTATTTATTCGGATGTCTTTTAAGTTATTGGTGACAATGCAAATATCTTATGGTGAATACTATTGGGTTATGTATAAATTTCCCTCCACAATTGTCAGTAATCAATAATTTTGTATTTTGATCGTTTATGTTTATTTTGAAATGTTTTTGACCGTGAAATCTATGTAACCAATCTATATTCAACATTATAAACAAGCTTTCATAAATTTATCTGTGCGAACTTAATTAAAATGTAAAATTAGAATATAATAGTAATTAAATGTAAATTAAAGTCAAAAATCAAAGTTAAAAATGTAGGTTAAATTTTGAAATGTAAAACTAATACTAAAATAATTTTAAATCTTATATATATGTGAAATAAATAAATGTTTGTGTGTTAATTACTGGCAGTGGCTTATTTTTTTTTTTTATATATATATATACTCTTAGAGTATATTATTAAATCTCTGCTATTCCACTGTGCTAGTGACATGGGCTAACAACCGGAATCAAAATTTAAAAAAAAAAAAAAAAATTTTTTTTTTGACTTACGTATCTGCCTACTTTATAAATTTTTCTAGGTTCAAATGCCTAGATGGCGCCCTGTAGTGCACTTTACGTAAGTCTACATACTCCGGATCGTTACAATATATATACCTACTAATAAGATTCAGTATCACAGGTATCTGAAAATGAGAAACTTTCTCTTTTCTGTGATACATAATCGGAAATTGTGCAAATAATATCCCAATTTAAAAATAGATTCACAATAAGGTCAAACCCTAAATTCAAGCATGGTCAAAAACTGTTGATTTATAACATTTATTGACAGAAGAATGTGTTCTATTTTATAGAACATGTAAAGAGTAGTTGACTTCTACCAAATTTATATTAATATTGTATATAACATAACATTAGCTTAAATTCCATGGTTTTTAAAACAATTAGCTACTGGATATTTATCTATATCTACATATGACAAAATCTTCCATAAGAATAGCATGGCAAATTTCTCACAAATGTTAATACCCAACTCAATTTGGGCTTTAATATTTGTGAAATTTTACCAGCTTTTCTTATGGAAGATTTTAACATATGATTTGGTAGTTATTTTTAATTATATTATTCTATAAGAGTTTATATTTACATTTAATTAGTGGTTTGATCTTTGCCAAGGCTATTGAAAAATGAGTACTTAGTAACTCTATCTTGGGAAGTAAAGTAATACCATCTTTATATTATTATTGACAATATTTAAAATAGAATTAATTTCATTGTCAAAAGTTGTGGCTAAACAGAAGAGGATCTACTTTTGTTAGCTAAAAATAATGATTTGGGTGTTAGAATTTGTAAGGCTTCGCTATACTATTCTGATGAAAGATCTTATCATATGATTTGATAATTATATTCCATTACATATGTACATATTCTATACTTTGGACTAGGTTTCACAAAATATAGAATAATACTAAACAGCCATTCATAAATTAATATGGTCATTCTAACTCCAAAAGAAGGAGAAAGAAAAAAAAAACTATTCTAGCAATGACAAAACAATCTATGAACTACAAATATGTCCACATATAAAATATGCTGTTCCATTTGTCTTTTTACTTGATAATTTATAATGTAGTATTTTAATTTTTTCAGTAGAAAACTTTTTTCTGAAATATTTTATTAACACCTTGTCTAGTTGTAGCTCTTCAAAACATTATATTCCCTACCACTTCTTTCCAATGGAAACATTTGACATTATGCTTCTTTAGAATGTCTTTGAGAAAATCCTTATAATATAGGAGATCTATGTTTCTCATGAAAGTCATGTCCAAGTTCCCCATAAAACACTCTTTATGCAGTCTTGCATCATTCATTCGTTTTTCATGTCCAATCCAATGAAAGTCATTTCATATTAGTTAACTCTATAGTATTCCATCCAACAAGTTGAAGAACATGTTAACTGGTTTATGATCTTGTCTTTATATTTTTAAAATTTTATTGAGCACCCTTAAAAGAAACTTTTCTAATGTCTTTATATGACATCAAAAGGGTATCTAAGTTTCACTTCCATTCAACTCTATTAGTTGTAGTAATTATTTTCCTATTATCAAATACTCTATTTTTTAACTTGTTAAAAGCCACCACAGCACATTGAAATCTAAGATATCTCATGACATCTAAGTTCACCTTTTTATTTATAAAAATTTCCAAAGTATTTAAATTGGTTTGCTTTCTCAAGTTGATAACCATCCAAGTCCAACATTGCTGAGGATTGTATTTTCTATCGTTGGGTGCTAAAGAGGTTGAATTTTTTGAACAATAATTAATAAACTAAAGTCTTTCAAAATATTAAATACATTCTGTAAATCGTCTTTTAACTGGCAAAAATGGCACAATAATTAGCATACTGTAAATTTGAATCCAAGAAGTTCTTATTTTCACTTTTAATCGATTCAAATTAGAAATTCACTATCAAACCTCACTACCTGTTTGATTGTCAAAATCTTGAATATATATAAAACAAAAATAGTTATAAAAGCTTTTTGTTAGGATTAATTAGTTCAATATAAACTGTTATTTATATAGCATACATATATATTTAATATTAAAAATCAGGAATAACTCCTCAGAGCATGCGCTTTAAAATCTCTGTTCACTCTCCCATGAAGATTAACTTTAAAAGCATAAATGTACGCTTATGCTTACGATTTATTTTCTACATAAACCAGTCTTTCCTCACTATATGTAAATCAGGGCTTTAACCTATTGGATGCCTGAATTATAATCTATTAATTGAATTGTACAAATTTATTATGCCTATCGCAAGAGAAAGATACAATCTCATTTTTAACAACCTGCAATTAAATACAAAGTGAATTTAGAAAGATTGATTTATTCAGAAAATAAACCATAAGCATAAGCAACACTTGTGCTTTTAAAGTCGATCCTCACGGGAGAGTGCACAGAGATTTTAAAGCGCATGCTCTGAAGGGTTACTTCGACTTATAAGATTAATTAGTTTATAAATATTGTTATACTATGATTTCGTACATACGATGATTAATCTATATGCAAAGAATGAAGTTACCATGGACATATGTATATAAAGCATGAACAGGTGTTAGTTAGTGAATAACATCTATTGAAAAATGAGACTATATTAATCACTTAGCTTTAAAGTTAAATATTTAAGTTATCAGGTTTGAAAGTAAATAACAGGTCACTATATTAGCCACTTAAAAGAAGAAAAAAAAGTCAATAATTGTTTGGTTTCCCAATAATTTCTTCCGTTAACATTTATAAAGGATTTATTCCAGTTTTGATTAATTAAATATTGTAAAGCAAGAAAAAGGATTTTTCACTAGTAAGATTTTATAAAAGATTTATTCCAGTTTTTAACTTTACATATTGGTAATTGCAAGCTATATATAAGTTATGTGACATCTGACTTTTTATTATTACTATTATTATTTTGCTATTGGGGCTTTGGCTAAATTAAATGGCTAAGCCTATTAATAGATGGAGTATCTGACTTTAAAGACATGCAGATGTCTAAAGGTTTAGATCTTCTTGAGAATTATCTTTTAGATAAATGCTTAGCTTGAGTTGGTTTTTTGAATCTAATGTCCCAACTCCTTACTGAAGAGACCCATAGGTCGAAACCGGTTTGGGGATGGGGACAATCTAAGATAAAGATGATTTGAATGCCTTCTCTTGTAGCAGCATTTATCATAATAATAATAATAATAATAATAATAATAATAATAATAATAATAATAATAATAATAATAATAATAATAATAATAATAATAATAATAATAATAATAATAATAATAATAATAATAATAATAATAATAATAATAATAATAATAATAATAATAATAATAATAATAATAATAATAATAATAATAATAATAATAATAATAATAATAATAATAATAATAATAATAATAATAATAATAATAATAATAATAATAATAATAATAATAATAATAATAATAATAATAATAATAATAATAATAATAATAATAATAATAATAATAATAATAATAATAATAATAATAATAATAATAATAATAATAATAATAATAAAAAGCTTGTTTAGAGCATTAGCATGCTCTTAACTTTACATATTGGTATTTTCAAGCTATATATAAGTTATGTGACATCTGACTTTTTAATTAAATATTGTAAAGCAAGAAAAATGATTTTCTAGTTAACATTTTTAAAAATACATTTACAATTAAAAGTAACTTGAAAAAAAAAAAACTTTTATGAAGAACAGTCAAAAAAGTAAGATATATGCCTTTTTTAAAGGAAAAAACTTTTACTTAAAATGTACTAATAACTTTGATTTGTTAATAAACAAGGCAAAACTCTCCATACAATAGTGTCACCCTGTGCCAGCCAGAGTAATCAATGATGCCAGAAGGCTTGTGCATAAAATCCCTATCTAGTGCCTATTCATCCAATATCCCCAGACTAGTTTCTGGCTTGTGGCCTTCATCAGTGAGGAGCCTTGGATCTGAGAGCACTGCACCTAGATCTTAGGATCTAATGCAACCTCCAGCAGCCGCCTTTTAACTCTACTTAACTACAAAACTATGAGAATGAAATTGAAAACACAATAATATTTTCAATCTAAGCTCAATAGCTTATTTAGTCATATGGGTCTGAACTCGTTCAGCACCTATACATTTTGGTGTCTTTGGCTCTTTAATAACTATAGACATCACTATCCTAGTAGGCAGGATTGATCATGTGATGTTTAGTGGTTTAACTTTGATTTGTAAGAAGATAATAGTAACACGCATGTATATGTGCATTGGTTTTAATGCATATATGTTTTTTTGGCATTGAATTAATTGTCTTGTGCAAATATAATATAGTTTAAGAAGTTTATTATTTTTTGACAAATGAAACATTCTAGGATATACATTAGAATGCATATCAGTATATCCACATATATGTTAAATCAGTCATTATTTATGTATTATTAAAATGAATTGATTTTTATTTTATTGGTTTATGACAATTCAAAGATGTTAATTTTAAATTATTATACAATACATTTGTGTGCTTATATAAATATATGTGTGTGTTTATGTAAACATCTAGAAATATATGTAAATTACTATATAATAACATATTTATTTTGTATTATTCTAATCAAAATTAGAATATTAAATTTATATTATAACTCAACAAATCTTAATTTAATCTTATTGTTATTAATAAATTTATATTTGTTTAAGTTATTTCAGTGAATTTATTTAATCCTAAAATATTACAAATTATATGTTGGTATTATAGAGCTCTTGCTACCTGAGCTGGATTTATGGATAATGATTGGGATTATGTTGTGTTATGGACATACAGTTGATGATGATTTTATTATTTCCCAAATGCTAGATAGTACAAAGATATATTCTTTAAAGACCATGCACTAAATTTTATTTATAGTTTTTATTATTAGAAATTAAGTTTATGGTTTACCAATACATTAATGGTATGGCCAGAGGGCATTGATGATGATTAGCATGTTTTAGTATCCCAGCATTATTGTTTTAATTGTGATATTCTTATGGTTTAGCACTTAAGTTTAAGTATCCAAATTATTGTTTATATAATCTGCTGCAAGCTTGGCAAGGGCTAAATAATTAGCCTGGTCTATAGTAGACCTCTTCCAAATTCACCCATAAGGTTGATTGTTGATTTTTCTGTGATCATTCATAATGAATGATTTATTATTCTCTGTAATACTGGTGAACTTGTAGTTAGTTCTTTGATGATCTCTCAGGCTCATCATTCATTATATCACTCATATTCAGTTATTCCTTGTATATTTGATTTTATATTTTATTTGGAGATGATGATGATTTTCCATCATCCCATATTTACCCCAAAGTATTCTCCGTACTGTTACAATATATATATGTAATCTTTTTTGATATTCAACAAAATGAAAAAGTTTAAATATTTTTAGGACACATCCATTATATTTCTCTTTTTATCAATTCTTGCTGACTATTAATCAATCGAAAGCATGCTTTTTTGTTTTTTAAAATTAGATTAGCATACTATTTTGATATATTTAGCATATTTATTAAACAAGCTTTTCTTAATATACTTGTATTGTATATATTATTTATATTGAATTACATTGGGGGGGGGGATTTAAATCTGTTGGAATTACAATTCTTTCTAGAAAATACACATAAAAGTATTATTTTAGCAAATTAGCACACATTTCTAATTTATCATTTGCACTAAAACTTACATATAATTATAATTATGTGCTATATATCATTATAATTATGTACTATTTAATGGAAATATATTTTAAATTCTAATTTTTAAATATAGTTATTGGAATTAAATAATTTTTAAGACAAGATAAATAAATGTAATTTTTTTAAAATAAACATTATCACCAAAACAATAAGAAATTATAAGATAATATATATATATGATATTATAATTCAATGTCTGTATTTCTTCAAATCAATATATGTGACCTTATAATTGAATATTTATAAATACAGTAATTTGATATATGCAAAGTATATCTTTAAAATTTTTTATCCACTTAGGAGTGCTTTCGACTATCCTCATAGTCTTTGTCAACTAACACTTTGAAAGACTAAACTTCCCACAATTCCGTGATCTTAACATTTGCTGCCTGTCTGTTTATTAAGTCTTGTTTGTATTTGTATATTAGCTTAGCTTCCTTTATTTTCCTTTTGTTATTTTTTTCAATTTGCAATATTTTTATGTAAAGGAAAATAAAGAAAGCTATGCTATTATACAAATACAAACAAGACCTAATTAATAGACAGGCAGCAAAACATTAAGATCACAAAACTTTGGGAAGGTTAGCCTTTCAAAGTGTTAGTTGACAAAGACTACAAGGATAATCGAAAGCACTTCTAAGTGGATAAAAAATTTCAAAGTTATACCTACATATATCTAATTACTGTATTTATAAATATTCAATTATAAGACTACATATATATATATATATAAAATAAAAAACTAGAATTTTATTTTTGTTACCTTCTATTACAATTTTTAAAGTGCATCATTTTATTTTTATTTTCTTACAGTTCCAAAATTTTATTCACTAGACCTTGATGGAATTCAAATTGATGATTTAATAAACATTTCACTGAAATTATTTATTAAATCTTATATTTCATACTATTTGATTCTTGTGGCTTAACTTATCAAAGGAGAAGCAAAATCATTTTGTTGAAATTTAACACTTTGAATTTTTCTTGCGGGATTCAGCCAATGAGAGAAAGATTTCCTTTCATCCTGTAACTTTCTAACAAATCATCTTTCTTAGATATCAACTATGAATATCATTGATTTTTTTCTTATCTGCAGATTACAAATAGTAACAAAAATAGATTAGTGGTGTTTACAATGTAAACATAGATATTTTAACAGTATTTCTTCTACTTTGGAATAGATTATTTTTTTTTATTAATAATCTTTTTTACATGTGTGCGATCATATGTATCGGTTGTTTGAGATGGAATGGAGGATGAATACAGATTAAAAATCTAAGTTCAAATTCCTCTATCTACTATAGTAAACATTCAATTTTATTTTATTTTTTTTAGGTTAATTGCATATTGCCTTGGAAATAGATTACATCATAGTACAAGTCCAGCTCATCACTCTTCTATTATGAATACATAATCGTCCGATAACATGAAGGGTTAGATTGTCATAATGTCTACATGTGTGTGATTACAATATCAAATCCACCAAAGCTTTGAGCATTCCATCATTGGTTTTTCAATGAAGTGCGAAGTTGAATTGTTGATAAAGTGAGAAGATTGAAGCCTGTCCATTAAAATTTAAGGAATTGCTAGCTTAATATAAGCTGAGCACTGATTATATATGTGTGTGTGGAAATTATGATCTGGTCCAATAGATGACTGCTGGTTCATCGCAAAATACTTATATTAGGAATAATTTATCATTTTCACATGTGTGTGGTCATGTATATCAGTTGTTTGAGATAAAGTGGAGGATGAATATAGACTGAAGCTCCCAAATTCAAATCCTTCTATCTAAGATACATTTTATACGTTAATATTTTTGCTAATATTTTTGCGCTTAAAAAATATTAATATTATTTTTGGAAATGTTTGTCATTATTTTTAGAATGACTAAACATCCTAGGATTTTTTGTGCAATTGTGTGTTGAATAGTTTCATTTTAGAATTATTGATTCTATACTTTAATTTTTGTTTTTGTCCATATAGTAGGAATAATTAAAAAGTAAAAATAAAATATTAAGGATTATGTTCCAACTCTAGAAAATTTATCAACATTGATTATATACTATGAGGCATTTTTATGTATTTCTATACCTATTACTTAAATTTTAAATTTATTTGTTAATTTAATAATAATATAATTATAATAATAAAATATATCTAAACATAACATTAAATATATGTTTTTGATGTATCTAAGCTTATACAATTAAAAGAAAAGTTTTTTTTAATATTTTTCTAATAAAATGAAATTCATTTTTTCATTAAAAAAATATTTTTCTTAAATTAATTATTTGGAAAGAAATGTTTAAATAATAAATATGAAAAAAGTAATTTTATTTTGCAATGAAGTCTATTTAAATTGAAGGGTACACATGGAAAAAATTCATTTGCAATTTAAATCTTAATTTAGTTATATTTATAACTACATGCAATATGTTAAAAAGAAACTAAAACATCACATACCGTATTGTTATGTATGCTTATAAGAAATACGTTCTTTATCGGTTTCATCTTTGACTTTTGTATTTAGCACAACAGGACGTACATAAACATTTCTAGTTTTCTTTATAGTCTCATTTTCAATAAAATTGCAACTTTATTTAAAAAATTAACACCTTTTCATCGATTATTATAACACCATTTTATCATGATATTTATTAACTAGTTAGTGTTTTCTAAGTATATGCATACATGTGTGTATATGTTTAACCAAATATCTTCATAGATTAAAAAAAAATGTATATGATTTTTGAACAGAAAGCTGCGTGTATAATTGAATTATTTAGATGAATAATACCATTTCCATTTAAATCTTATTGGAAGATATGTAGCTGCCATATGCCTTCATAGTGTATTTTAATATTGATCAAAAACTTTTCTAAATTTATGACATTAACATTAGAATAATTGTTACTTCATTGGGTTTGCATCAGTTTCTGCTTTTCTAAGTTGTGACAATGCGGACGGTGTTTTAAATTTTTTTTCTCAAATATTAATGACTAAAAGACATGAAAAGATTTTTATTTCTAACAATTTGTTCTACCACTAAACATCACATGATCACTATAAATTATACAAGCACATAATTGTTATTAAACAAGGCAAAACTCTCCATACAGTAGTGCCACCCTGTGCCAACCAGAGTAATCATTTTATGCACAAGCCTTCTGGCATCCATTGATTACTCTGGTTGGCACAGGGTGGCACTACTCTATGGAGAGTTTTGCCTTGTTCAATTTGTTCTACCTAGCATTTGATTTATACATTTCATATGTTTCATCTTTGTGTCCTAATACTATTTTTTTGACTACTTTATACAATTCAAGTAGTGAGTCAAACATGGAATTTCCTAAAAACCATGAAATTGCAATTATATTTATTTTTTGGTGTGTGTGAAGTATTTCTACAGCTTTTTATAAATCGAGTAAATGATGTAGATTCTTTTTCTATGAAAAAAAATATTACTAATTTTTTTTTTTATCTTTTTTCTTGTTGCACAAAAAAAACTCTATAATGTGACTAAAACTATGACTAAGAAATATAATTTTAGTATGTATAATCTCCCTGTGAGTATAGTTATTCTTAGAAAACTTTTAATTCTATTTAAAAGTCTTAGCACATATGATACCACTTCCAACCTTCTTATACACTTAATAATACTATTTTTTCACCAAAACTTTACTCTTACAGTTTCGACTGTCCTGCAATCATCATCACAGCTACAATATTCAAATATATAATCATACAATTAATACATAATCAATAATGTACATCTTAGCCTGACCATTATAAGTAATCATTTTTCATTTTATTACTCTACTCTTAACTAATTTTTTTCTTATTTATAGTATTTTCTTATTAAATTATTACTTAAATAAGGCTATAACTTTAATACATGCACCTTGAGTGCTTAATTTATTACAAGAGAGATCTCTACAAATATAAATGCAAGATTTGACTTTATAAAAATAAGAATGGCCAACACTTATCTTCAAACTATTTTTCTAAATATATAGGCAAATCTAAAGAATTTTGATTTGGGGACATAAAGCTAATAAATTCGTCACTGATTAAGTCCATTATTTTTCTTAAACATTAACAATCATAAAATCTTTCAATTTACAATGAATTAACAGTAAGATCTTAAATTTAGAAATATTTTGAATCAATTTAAAGTTGTAAATGTTAATTCTTATTAAGTGCATTGTCAGCATATAATACTTAAATAAGGCTATAACCTTAGTATATGCACCTTGAGTGCTTAATTTATTACAAGAGAGACCTCTACAAATCTAAATGCAAGAAAAATAGGTTGAGGATAAGAGTTGGCCCCTCTTATCTTTATAAAGTCAAATCTTGCATTTAGATTTGGAGAGATCTCTCTTGTAATAAATTAAGCACTCAAGACACATGTACTAAGGTTATATCCTTATTTAAGTATTACATGCTGATATTGCGCTTAATAAGAATTATTAAATTATTCTAAATCAATTGTATTATGATTTTAAAACTTTAATCTTTAAACTCTACTATTTAATCTATCATTTTATTATTATCTTTTTCGTTATATTTTCTTAATTACTTATTTAATTATTAACTTTTTTACATTATAAATTATCTTTTTTTATTACAGTACTAAATACTTACATCTTTATAATCTTATTTACAAAAACCAACTGACAAATTTTCAAAAATTCTTATACTTGTTTAAAAAAGGTAATTTATAATATAAAAAAGTTAATAGTTAAATATATAATATAAATAAAGTTTAGAAATAATTAAGAAAATATAACTAAAAAGATAATAATAAAATAATAGATTAAATAGTAGAGTTTAAAGATTAAAGTTTTAAAATTATAATACAATTGATTTAGAATAATTTAAGAAGAAAATATTATAAATAAAAAAATAAAATTAGTTAAGAGTAGAGTAATAAATGGAAAATGATTACATATAATAGTCAGACTATGATGTATGTTATTGATTACATATTATTTGGATATTGTAGCTCTGATGATGACTGCAGGATAGTCGAAACTGTAAGAGTAAAGTTTTGGTGAAAAAATAGTATTGTTAAGTATATTAGAAGGTTGGAAATGGTATCATATGTAAATATAGAAATCAATATGTAAAGAAAAAAGGAAGGAAAAGAAAATTGTAAAAGTTTTAGCCACAGAAAATAATTGATATAGATAATAGTAAAAAGAAAAATATAATTATCATTTGCAGTAATTTAATTTTTAAATTAATACATTTAAAAACAATTACTACTTGTTTTCCTGAAGGTTTGTGATGATGGTATTTTAGTTGTATTTATACATTGGGCTATTTCCATCATCTAGTAATGAATATTGAGTGTCTTTAGAAAAATTTAACTTAAAATGTTTAAAATACATTCAACTGTTAGTAATAACACACAGGTTAGTATATGCACAATGTTTCAAGAATAATAATTCTCTCTTCTTCGGATGTTTCTGGTCTGACCAGTGACAGTACTAGCTTAGGAATTGAACCTGGACCCTTAGATTCTTGAATATTGAATTTTAAGGTAACACTCTAACCAACTGACATAATCTGCCAAGGTATTACCTTAAAATTCAATATTCAAGAATCTAAGGATCCCGGTTTGGTTCCTATGACAGTGCTATCACTGGTCAGAGCAACAACACCTGAAGAAAAAAGGAGAATAATACATCTTGAAACATTGTGCATATACTAACTTGTGTGCTATTACTAACAATTGAAATGTACTTTGAAAATTTAAATAAAATTAAATTTTTCTAGAGAGATTCAATATTCAGTAGTAAATAATGGAAATAGTCCAATATATAAATATAATTACTAGTTGCTTTCTAATTTTAAATATTGTTATGACGTGTTTTAAATTAATTAGTTTTATAAACAGTACTACACGTTTACAAGGTTAAAATAAAGATATCATAACTAAGTTTAACCAACCAGATGTTGTTGTTTTTGTCATAGAATATTATTGTTTCCAATTTTTCAGGCAGCAAATACCACAGCAAAATACACAGATGCATAAATGATAAAGTGAAGGTTTCCATAGACAATTTATGTGAATACAATTTTGGGCTACCCTGTGTATGTGGCTGTTGATTATTATAGCACTAATACTTTATCTGGACCTTATTTTCCATTGTCTGAGTAATAGTACTATCACAGTAGCAGTTAGAATATTAAGGCTAAAGATCATCAGTCTTGTAGTTTAGATGCTAATTATTTAATCCAATCTAAAAAGTTTATAGATCTTAACATGAAAAAAAAGTTCTGCAATAAGTAGATTTAACATCATAATTTCTGCATATTGAACAAAACTCATTTGATTGAATAAAATAAATGATACCTAAACCACATTATATATGACATTCAGTCTGGACAGCAGATGTCCACTTAAGGTCTTTTCTTTCAATTAGCAAAAGTTTGTTTTAATTAAATCAAAGTTGTAGTCCGAATGTCGACAGGGAAATTAACAATAGAAATTAATTAAAAATTTGTTGAATTCCTTTAGACATTCGGATAGGATTGATTACAGCTGATAAGTGAGCAAAGTTTGTAATTTTTGTAATGCTCCAGGGCAGTTGTATTGTGCAATTTCACTATATATAGGAGGGTTTTCTTTTGTTCCTCTTTCTAGTAATATTCCAGCAAATATTCTAATTTTCTAGCATTATTCTAGCAAGATTCCTAGTATTCTAGTATTATTCTATTCTAGCAAGATTTCTAATATATATTTGTTCCGAGATTTTCTAGCTACGTGCCTGCAAACCTAAGTATTTGAAGCCGAGTTTTTATCTTCAAATAAATTTTACCATGTTCTACAATATCACTTGAAATATCTATGAATCACCCAACCTTTAAAATTGCTAGCTTTGAAATGACGGAGTAGAGCCGGCAAGAAGGCTATTTTCCCCTCGGGAATGGCTGGCCGCTGCTCTATACCATCTAATGCTGTCACATAGGAAACCCTGAAACTGCTGCTGCTGCCAAAATATGAACAATACCAGATTTTGCTGCCAAGTCATATAAAACCTGCCAACAATCAATCTACCTGCAAATGCTTCTCCAGAGGTAACCCCAACATTAACCCAAGAGTTCTTGTGATTCTCTCCTATAATTAATATGCTACAGCTATTTAAATTGTTTTCCATTTTACTTTACTTTATCATGTATTCCTTTAAAATGTTCTAATATAATCAATAATTTTGCTCTCTATCCTTGGGTTAATATTTTATATTTATTAACCTTTCTCTTTATTTTATTATGATAGTGTGCCAGAATAGTCTTTGACAGAGTGAATTATTCCCTTTGTTGAAAGCAAGATGCCGATATTAAGGCATTTAAAATTATAAATAGTTCCCATTTTTATTATCTCGTGAATCACTCGTTCAAGGGCTATTCTAATCTTAGTCAATATGTGTAATAATTATATAGTTTAAAATCCACATTTATCAATTTTAAACTAATATGAGAGTATGTGTGAGGTCAATGATTAAATGTGTCACAAATGCATGATTGCATAAATAAATCTATGCTTTCTTTTCAATCCCGCAAGCATGCATTTTCCTATTTTAAAATATATTCTGTGCCAATTATTAAAAAAATGATTGATCACCTTGCCTCCGGCAACAGAAACATAACAGATCTTTACCCAGTGGAACTCGTGCCTTCTATTAAAAAAGCAAAACCACTAAACGACATTAACAGTATCCGGCCAATTTCCATGACCCCATTGCTTATCAAGATAATTGAGTCAGTCATTAAAGATCAAATCCAAACTCAAATTCTTAGCCATATCTCGTCAAACCAATACGGAAAAAAGGGATCATCAACCTCGCATGCTATGTCCAATGTAACTGCACTGTTCAATTACATCAGAGGACATCATAAATCAAAACCTATTGCTGTCCAGCTGGATGTTGCGGCAGCATTTGATTCAGTCCAGATAAACATCCTTCTGGATATTCTGTTGGAATGCGACATTCCAGCTGGGATTGTACAGATGATCAGCAATCTGCTCAACAACAGAGAGATTTTTCTCTCTCTTGATGGCAAGATCACACCAGGTTTCAAGCCATACAAGTCGATCCCTCAAGGATCCCCGCTCAGTGCCCTTTTCTTCACAGCATACATCAACCCTCTTCTGATGGATATAGAAAAAAACCTCCCTGGAATTTTCCTTCCCTCTCTCAATAAAAGCTTCAGTGTATTTGCATATATTGATGACAACATGGTTGTGCTTCCCACCATTAAATACCTTCCTAATCTCATGAACATATTAAACAGAAATACAGCAAAACTTGGCCTACAAATAAATTTTAACAAATCTTCCATCTGGAAGATAATGTCTGGTAAACAAATTAACTCTCCCTTTTCTGCAAAACCCCAAAGATACCTAGGTTTTCCAATCTACAAAAGTCCAACTGCAATGGCAAGAGAGATTCAAGATGCAATCCTCCATTCAACTGAAGCCATCACCACTTCACTCTCTAGAGTATACCTTTCATTATATGGAAAGGTTGGCCTCCTCAACATGATCATAATGCCAAAAATCTCATATTATCTTCCATTCGTTAAAATGTCTAAACAGTTTCAAAATAAAATTAACCGATTATGCACCAAACTTCTCTGGAGAGGAAGGACAGTTGCTATTAGCTTGCGAGGTATCCAACGACCACGCAGGTTCAATGGACTGTCATTCCACTCAATACAAGCAATCATTTTACAGAAAACCCACAACACTCTCCATAATCTGATCCTCTCCTGCGGATACTCTAACATTATTAAAAAAGTTACACCGACAGATCGTCCTCCACCCTCTTCCAGTTCATGGATAGCATCCCTAATACAACAACTACAACTTTATAACCCGATAATATCCTTTAACCTTAACCAAAAAATCACCTTATGGGAAGCATACAATATAATCAACTATAATCAACAACCCATTAAAACCAGCCTAAAAATAACCAACCAAAGACTCATTACACACTTCAAAAGATGGAGTCTGGAACCCAAATTCCTTGACTTCATCATTAAAATAAATCTTAATGCGCTACCCATGAATTGGTTTCTTTATCACCAAAGAGGTTTTACCAGCATTGACCCTATATGTGGTCTGTGTGCTCGTGAAGATGAAACCATAGACCATATTATACACCGGTGCCCAAGACTTAAAACTCTGAAAGATATAATTATAATCAATTCCAACATAAGACCTGATATGATTTTCTCACTCGAAAATGCCATTCATAATGGTTTTTTTTCAATAATAAGGCTTTCTACCTTTGTCCTTTATTCCATATGGATAGTGAGATGCAAAAGTCTCATGGAATTACCCCCGCCACAAATCATACCATTGTTCTATCAAACGCTCAAAAAAATCAAGAAACGTGACCAGCTCCTTGCCTCCAGTAAAGTCTTTGCTGACACCTGGTCTTTAATTGCTTTTTCCTTTTCTTGATTATCAATTCCCACCTACCCAGCATTATAGAATAGTCATTTATAAAAGAAAATATTCATGTTTATATTAAAAATGCTAATACCATTAAACAAGTTCTTTGAATCTCTTCACTATACCTAACCACATAAGAGTATAACATTGTGCTCTCATAACATAATCTAGCCAGATGACATATAGAACATTATATAATCATATTATTGTACAATTTATTCATTTATTTATCCTTTATTAGTATGTAATCACTATTTATTGTTAATAAAATTTTTATTGAAATGAAAATATATTCTGCTTTAATTTCAAAGTTCGTAATTGAGGTCGAGAATGGGCGGACTCTCTTTAAATAATTATTGGGGAATTGATTAGGCATTTTCTCAATCTAAGTAAATCCATTTTGTATGCTTTATATACATTAGTTGAGTATTGCTAGTAAGTGAATTGGTTGTCGAGACCGCTTTGTTTATCTCCAAGGGCTTTAAACGGCCAAGACCATTTCCAATTTCACTTTCTGCAGTTCCCAGGCAGAGGGTGTCCTCGAATGTCACACCTGGGAATTAGACGCAGCCATCACCCAGTCGCTAAGTTTTGGATGAGTCCAGACTTCGGCTGTCCGTCACAACACCTTCCTACGGATCAACGGTGAGACGCCCTTCGTAGTCGTTTCACATATTCACTATAATTTTACTTATCTATATTTTACAAAGCATCCATGATTTAAATGTATCACACCCTCCATCCTTTAATAAATTCCTTATTAGCAATACCGACCTCCCAATATAACTTTAATTATAATTATAAAATAAATGCCTTGATCACATCCCCACTTTATCGCTTAATAAGCTTTGGTCCATGCTATTCTCGAAATCAAGAAATATTCTATTAAACCTTAATGTTCAAATGTTTTATTAAACTTTTATAATTTACTCAAAGCACCCCGCACATCTTCCCATCTCTTTTAAGCACATTATCATAATACTATATTGGCCAGAGGTATAGACTATGTACTTGTCAACCTTTTAATGTAATTTTTATGGAATGTTATGCTAACAGCCATTTTAGTGAGCGTCCCTGTCTCATATAAGCAGACAGTGAGCATTATATATTTCTTGCAATATAAATAAATCTTTTAAATCTTATAAACTAATTTTGATCTTTTATTTTATTGATCCCTATCACTGTCTCAGTCTATATATCTATTTTATACATTTCTTTTGTACTATCCATAGATGTTAATTAGCAACCCACCTTATCTCGTAGTAAAGAGTCTCTTTGTTTCTCCCTGACCACCAGGCACCGGTAAAAGGTTATATTATTAGTAGCATCAGATGCGTTATCACATAGGTGTTGCTGTGGAATTTAGACTTTAGATTTGAACCTAGGATATCTAGAAGGCAACCCCTCCTTGAGTGTTCAGTTTCATGTTTGGGGTTTGAATTCTGCAGTGCGTTAGTGAGATAGATGAATCTGACTGTTACAATATATAAAAATACTGAAAAGAATATGTTTTGATGCATTTAGACGTGCAACTAAATCAAATAATAAAAGCATAGATTTCCGAGATGCAGGTTTCCTATGATTTGACTTAATCAATATCAATTTTTAATGAATTTTGCTTTCATTAAAACTTCTACTTATATTCTACTCACATTTCTCAGACAAATATTTATTAAGGCTTTCTTTGAGAAATATTTTTTAAACATCAAATATCAAAAAGTAAAAACATTCACATAAGTATTCTGATAGCCAGTGCATCACTTCAGATCTGTATGACAAATCTCTGGTCAACTTTGCTATAGTCTTAACATTAGATAGCTGATTCTATTCACAGATGAAGTTTAATATATTATTGAAGAAAAAATGAAATTCAAAAGTAATACATTTTATTCTATAAAATGATTTTTGGTTTAAAATAATCAACCCAAAGTTGAATCAAATTTAACCAATTAAAACAGGTAATAATTGAAAGACAACACACCTGCTACCATCATTTATCAGATACATTACCAATTAGGCACTCTGTTATCAGCAGGTATAGCCAACTGATAGGGTGTTAATTTGCATTGAAAATATCAATACAAAAAATAGAGTAGTAGGTGTTCTAAAAGGTTGACTAATCTATTCAAGGATCCTTTTAGATTATATTAATAGCTGAAATAAATTCTATCTATAATAGTTATCATGGCTGGGGGTGAGAGGGGAATTAATGTGTTCAACATAAATATATTATTTCTAATCTTTAATAATAACTATCAGTAGCAGTTACAAACATTTATGTAATATTTATAATTTAATGTAAGAGATAAAATGTCAAAATTGTTAATACAGATATGGAGACCTAGTTATTTAATGCCTCTAACCAATATGATGTGAAAAAGCATAATCTAAATTTTTGTGCTGGCCGATAGTTGTATTTTAACAGAGTTAGAGGTGAGAATTGCATCAATAAAAATTTGAAAAAATGACAAAAAAAAATAAACAAAGGAATTGTAGTTTTAGTTTAATATTTAGTGACAAAGAGATAATAATCCTCAAAACAGCACTTTTTTTGACAAAACAAAAAACAATCAAACAAAAGTCCATAAAGAGAATAAAATAAATGCAGATAGTATTCTAAATAATATATTATAAAATGTACTTTTAATAATTAAAGATATCTTTCTAGGAAAAAGAGACAAGAATCATGAAAAATTTATATATATATTTTTCCATGCAAAAAAATTTCCAGCGCAAATTAGTTACACTACGTCCCAATTTAGAACTAAATGATATTTTGGCTGATTACAAAAGGTAGAAAAAATTATTCCTTCATACAAATTAAGAAAATTTAAGGGTCCTTTAATATTTGTAAACTTTTTAAAAAACAGAATGTGATTCAAGATAATCAAGTTTTGATTTCCTCCTAATATCTTATCACGTGAGTTTGTTTCTGTTCAAAGCTGAATTAGCTGATTTTTTAAAAATGAAATTCTAACAAAAAGAGACATAATAGTAAAACTTGAACTGAAAAATTAATAAAAATTCATTAAGATGGAGAAGAGCTAGTATTCTTTGAATTAAATTTTTTAAATTCAGATCTGTCATTCAGGAGCCCATCTCCGTCCTACAATTTACATAAATATAACATCTAGTCTAATTCAGGGGTCATATCCAATAAGATGTGTTGACTTGGAACTGTTTCAGGATTCATTTCTAATAAGATGCTTCCGAAGCTCAAAAATTCTTATCATAGACTTCGATTATATAAGCTATGCTGAAATTTATTTGACTTTCATTTATTTTTATTTAAAAAATTGATATAATTTTTTATTTAATTATTTTGAAAATATTTTATGATTATTATTAACTTTTTCTTACATAGAATTTTATAGTGTTAAATTTACTTTTTAAAAAACTCTCTTTTTCCTTTTTATTTTTAATAAATTGGTTTGTTTTATATACAGATGCTTCTTCAGTGTGTACATTTTCATGAAATTATAAATTAGATTCGAATTTATTTTTTAGAGATTTAAACACCTTTCACCAATTTATGGTGTAGAAAAGATCGGCTAATTTAAAATCATCACATATTAAAAAAATATATGGATAAATACAATTTATACATTTTAGCCAAGAATAAAAATAGATATTATTTTAAAGAACAAAACAAAAGCACTACAGTTTTAATGATAATTTGGAGTGCTAATAGATTAAATCGACACTTAGAATTCAGAATTTTAAAAACGTAAATTCTATTAAATAAAAAGTTGGACAAAACGGGGAGTGGAATTTTAATTATAATTGATATAATAACCATAAGACATTATAGTTTGCATGTATAGTTTATGTTACATACAAATCATACAACATAGGCCATTTCTAAAGTTTGCAGAATGAATTTAAGAGAATACAATGAATGGCTCATGCCATAAACACACAACATGATCTTTCAGAGCCTTCCTGTTTTGGCCATTTGTTATATTTTTTAAAACTTAATAACCAATTTAATTAGTTTAATTGAAACTTTATTTTTCAACCACATTTGATCTCTAGTCAGTTGTATAGTATTAAATTTATTTTTTAAATAATATAATTAAATGTGATTTGAACACAGATTTCCAAGCTTCTTTTAACTATCCAGTCCATCTTATATAACCAATACCCATGACCACAAGCATGTGAAAAAGATAAATGATCTCCAATAAATGTATTTAGTGCTGAACGAGCACTCATCAGTTGGTCCAGATTATCATTTCCCTACCACACATATATGTGATCAGTGTTCAGTTTATATTAAGATCACAAATCTTCAAACTTTAATGGACAGACTTCAATCTTCTCTACTCTCCAACTCTTCGGCCAGCCATATCATTGAAAATCTGATGATAGAATGTTCAAACCCTTATTGATTACATCTTAAAATTCGGTTTTTAAAATATACTAGTATTGATGTATTAATAATATAATGTAACTTCCTACTACATAGTGTATATAAATTATTAGAAATGGCAAACTTAATGTACTTAAACAAATAAACAATAAGCAAATGTGTTTTAAATTAGTCAAATTATTAAAAACTTTTTATTTTATAAGAAATCAGGAAAGTGCAAATAGTTTATCTCTTTATTTGAATTATACTTTTTGAAAATATTTTTAAATGCCGTGCCTATTTTTATTTTTAAATTATTCTGTTAAATACATGTAATAAGACACAAAAACAGATTTTAAAAACTATTTAGAGCAATTAATTAAAGCAGGCATTAAAAAATTTTCAAGGATAGTAGAAAAACTATCAAAGAAAGATTAATATATACAATAATTAATACACTATATTTTTAAAAATGAGATGACATTTTTTTATTAACAATTAATTCATGTTCCACATCTAAATTATTTACTTCTTTTTTTTTCTTTAGCAATAGATTTCTTTTGCTATCAGTTAACGTTTGGATGCTGTAAAACAAATAAGCTTTTTGGTGTTGTCATTTGAACAAATATCTTTTTTTTCTCCAAATACTGAGAAGACATTTTTATCTATGAGAATGGTGTAATGGAAAAATAAAGAATAACTAACATAGAGATTCAGATATCTGTAACTCGCCTAATGAATGCATGCGAGCGGTTGAGCTGAGTTTCCACAGTAGTGAATGTTTGTGATGTGAAAAAAGCACTGATAAAAATGTTAAGAAAAACTTGACATTGGAAGAACTGCTAAGAAAAGGGCACTCCATTATCACTATTACAAACTAACTGCTTTATTGAAAACTTAAAACGCTTTCACTATTCAGGTTATTTTACTCACTTGGAGTTAGGATTTTTTTTTTTGCTTTTTGTGTGAATTAAATCAGAGATCTCTGGCTAACCAATGGTACATGCACATATATGGGATTAAATATGCACATTAGATCTCTGGTTATAAAAACAATAAGTAAGGCTAGATTTTGTAAAGTAATATAATTTAAAAAACATGTAGAATAAAAATTCAAATTCAGCAAATCAAGCTAAAAAAAGTGTTTTACATTTATTGGGTGCCTAATCCATAACAATTTTATAATAGTTTTCAATTTTCCTTTTCTAATTGGCATTCTTATATTGGAAATTTGTGTTCTGCTCATTTTTTGTAAATTTATAAGTCTAATAAAAGCAAAGCAGAGTTAGAAATCTCATTAAAGTAATGTTTACGTTTTAATTTTTCTGTAGTACTGTACATTGCTATATTATTAAAAAATAAATATTATTTATCTGTATTAACATTCAAGCGTTGGATAATGCATCTGAATTCATGCATGAAAACACTATGCAATGCTGGATATCCTTATGATGACTATTATTATTACTTCTATATTTTGAAGTAATTCTGTTAATATCAGTTGTGGTTGTTGTTTGACAAATTGTTTCTATTAGATTTTGCTTTCATACTACAATAAAATCTTTAAAGTTTACCTTTTTTTCCCCACAAAAACTTTAAGTAAAGAAAAGGTATCTTTTAAATAGAAAGAGGTTTTTTCCCTCCATTAATTCTACTTCTAGTTATCAAAATCTGAGTCTACTCCTCATCTCTTGTCTCAATATAAAAAAACTCACTTAAATACATTTATGTTAGTGGTTAGCACAGCTGCCTTACAAGCAGTTGTCCCAGGGTTTGATTCCCAGCCGATGTTTTGACACATTAAAAAAAATACATTTGACACTTTAAATTGAATAAGATCCTAGATTAAATGATAACATCACCTTGCAGAATAGTTAGAAAAACTAGATTACTACATGTATTCAATACTATTGTGAAAGCTTTCAAAAATACTTTATGTGAAATCATTCAACTGTAAAGATATTTAATCATAAGCTCATATAGTATGCAACTAAAAATATAAACATGTTAATTTATAAATATTTAAGTAATTCAAAAAGCATTTTAAAATGTACCATGCAATGGAATTGCCATCATGTAATACCATAAAATTCATGAAAGTTTAACATCATGATAAGCAAAATCAATAAACAATTACTTTATTTAGGTTAATATTTCCAGAAATGTACCTATTATAATTAGAATTAAGGAGAAGGGCTAAAATGCTTCAGTGTAATCATATAGCTCACATCTCTACTAAATGCTCTAAAGAAAACTGAAAACTTGATTATTACTAAGTTAATTTACATGGTAATAAAATGTATGTTAAATTCTCTTCCTAAAGGGAGATTGGGTTAATAAAACAATACAATATTGGGCAACCAAGAAATAATACTTGACAATTATCAATGGTAGTTTTCTATTGCTTGCTCTAATATTTCAAATTTAAGCCTACATCAACAAATTCCAATATGCAGTTTAGCACAAAAGTAGCCTAAGGTAAGAGTTTCTGGATTGAAGCTCAATACATCATTTCTGTTACTCAAATATCACATGATCTCCAAATGACTAATCATTTGAGTATGAGTTATGACATGAAAAAGAAATTGTAGTTCCCTAATTAATAAACTTTATATTGGTGTATAACATTTCACTTGAACTATTAACTTTTAAAGTTATAGGTTTATATATATATATAAAGCATTTTTACTACCAACTTGAGTTTAATTCTTAACATTTAATCTCTTTATTATAAGCAAAGGAATAGATTTGCTACATCCAGTGAAACATTTTACATAGTCTGTAACTTCATGACTAAATCAAATACTAAAAAAAAAAAAACATTGAGATTGAGATTAATTTGAAGTAAAAATATTCTTCTAATTATAATCATGAACTTTCTACCAAAAATACTAAATTCCATTAATGACATATCTCATTTTAGCATAGTTAAACCTGTGTGTTTTTTTTTGATAATGTTGATATGAATTTATGACGTGTCTTGTATTTCTTCACTAAACTTATTTCTGGTTAAAAAATTCTGTGTAGGTGTAATTACTTTCTCTTGAGTTTTTATTTTTATTTACTTATATAAATAATTTTATGCCATTTTATAAAAGATTTTACTTTTAAAAAATGGACTCATAACATTATGGTTAATGTATTTATTTGCCATGGTCATGGCATAGATTCATGGTCTGAGTAGATGAACCTAGGGAATTTTTTAGATTAAAACAGACCTAGGTTTTCTTTTCTTTTAAGCATCTAACGTGTAGCTAACTCTAATAGCCATACAATATTAATTTATAAAAGAAATGATCTAATTTCCATTTTTTGAAAGTAAGATCCTAAAGTTAATCCGAATTGGTCAAATAATTGTCAATAAGCAGACGATAAAAATAAAAAAATGTTTAAATAACACGATGTATGCCTTTTATATTTTATCCTTTTTTTACTTAAACAAAAATATACATATATATATTATATTCTTGCTTATTATTTGTTATAAATAGAGATAGTGTTTAATTTATATTTGATAGCCAAACAATCCTTTTGAAAACATTCTTAAGACAACAGTTGCTTCTTAAAAAGATTAAAACAATCCCATTCTTCAAATTCTTTTATCCAGATGAATTGTTTTAATGAATGATTTAATTAGTTAGTCTAGTGAACATTATTAACAATCGTGCCAATCTTCTATCGTTTAAAATTAATTATTTAACAAAGATACCCCCTCCCATAAATAGATTAATTTTATCAAAATATATATAAAAAAATAAAGCGATTATTTTTTATAGAGTTATGATTTATGCAAAATAAATAATTATAATTTCAAATTTAATTATTAGAATGTACAATTTTAGAAATGCCTTTATCAATTTTGTATATTAAATATATTATTAGCATAATTAATTTTAAGAGAAATAAGTACATGTTTAAATCTTCAACTATTTTTAAAACAACAACTTATATTCATTTAATATTTTATATGCATATATATATGTCATTAAAAACCAGTCTACACTTAAACAATCCCAATATCAATAACAATCAACAATTTCAAACTGTTGTCAAGACAACCTCCTTTTAATATATATATGAAAGCACTTCCTATGGCCAGATTATTGTCATAGATTGTTGTAACATATACACATAATTTTAAAGTATACTAATTCAGTATTCATGAAATACATTTTATACTTATATACTATGCACTCATATATAAACTTAATAAAGATTCAAATGTTGATTTCAGTTCCATATTTTATATACAAAGTTGGAATGTTGTGTGGAAAGACAAAATTATAACTTACAAATAAAGAATTTATTATTGGTTATTAAATTAATCTACTAAAAACTTTATTTGCAATTTTATATATTATGATGAAATAGAAAATTCAGAATCAATAAGTAAATGGTTCACTGATGATGATCAGATAATGATTTAATCTATTAATGGCTGCAGCTAAGTGCACTATTTTATTTATACCTGACTATACTTATTGATAGGATGATATCAGAAATGTAACTATGTTCAATTGGAGATAGTGGGGTTCATTGCAATAATGATGAGTGAATATCCAAAGTCCCAGCAGGAATATTGTTTTCAACATTCTAAATAAAATCATAAAAGAAGATATAGTAGTTATTTAACTAAATTATTATAACTTAATGATCAAATATTGGTATTTTTATAGTATATGTAATGCTTTGTTCCTTTAATCTTTTCTCTGTAATGCACTTTGACTCACCTGTTAACATATATCCACAAAAAAAATTGATATACAACATTACTTTTTTGCTTGACAAGTATGACACTTTTAGAATTATTCACTAAATTATTAACATTATTTGTAACATAAAATAAAACATTAAACACATTCTTATATATATCCTTAAAAAATTTCACTTGAGCAGTTGAAATACATGGAATAGATATCCATTTTTTATTATCAATCTTCAACTCCTTTAAATCATTATACTTCTTTTTAAATTGACATAAGGTATTATTAATCTATTCAATCTTATAATCAACTTCAAGCAATTCCTTTGCAAATATTTCAATATTTTTTAATTTATCACTTTGGTAACAACTTAATTTTTCATTACAAACAAAAAAGATCTAAAACCCAAGTTAATTTATATGTGGTTTTTATAATTGTTCTTGACATATAAACATTTGAAATAGAAAACATTTTGAAAGTATATGTGAATTGGCAAGTCCAAATAAATTTAAAGTTAAAATGTTATTAAGAAAAATATATATCAACTAAATTCAAATGTCTTATTAACAAAGTCTATCCAATATTAACATCAGTGTAATTTTCACTATCCCTATGTTATTTACTGCAAGCTTTACTAAGTAATAATAGATTCCAAATAATAGTTCTTACTAAATTCCTATCTTGTGCCATCCTATCCAATATCTCCAGACTCTCTTCAGTGAAGAGCTTTGTATCTTGGATCAATGCACCTGAATCTTTAGGATCTAATGCATTGTCTTTCCAGTAACCATCATTTACCTCATTATACTATCAAGCTATCATTCCAAATTTAAAAAAACATACAAATATTTTCAATCTAAGCCAATTTCCTTGCACTATCATATAGATCTGATGTAATTCACTTTCTATATATTATGATGTCATTATCATCTGACATCTATTATTACATTCTAATGCTTACAGTAAGTGGTATGGAGATGGTAAAATTATTCTGGAATAACAGCAATGTGCAAACTAAAAGTCTTGTAATGGAGTTAAGTGATATTTTATTGGTTCCATCCAACATTGTAAACTTTCTTAGCTTTCATTATTGATTTTCTAGCATAATATAATTTTCTAATACGAATAAAGATTTTGATGCATCAAATAATGAAGTCTTAAATATTTTTTCCCAATGAACATAGCTAATCATTGCAAAAGGACAGTGATGGGGAATAATTATTCTTCCAGGAATGTATGAATGATTAATCCCAAGTATTTTTTGATTCTTTAGCTAAGCAAGGCTTAGATCTAGTTGTTGATTGAAAATGTAGAAAGACTTATCTTACCTATCCTTTAATAGTATTTCTGTTATAACAGGAGAATGAACTATTAATTATCTGAACTCTGCAAGTTTGTAACTCTCTCTCCCTCTTAGAGTTTATAATCGCAACTGAACTGATAATTTGTACTACTCTTTTAAAAAGTTTTGTTTGATATATTTGTTTTTCTATAAATACTTGTTATTAATTATTTTATGTTGTTAAAACTTTTATTTAATTCATTTATCTATAATATGTCTTATCTTTGTGTTTATACAAAGCTGTTAACATGTTTCCCTTTATAATTAAATATATTAAGAGGTTTAATCAAAAAAATAGATTTTAAAAACACCCTCAAAATAGCATACTCTTTTTGTTTTTTTTCCAAATTAAAAGTATTTATGTACATTAAATAAATAAATGTAAAATTTACAACTTTATTTTAGAAATTTTTTTGAATTTGTCATAAGAATTCTTTACTATTATTTTTTAAAAAAAACAAAAACAACAACTATATATGTATACACACACACACAATAAATTGCCACATTATATATATTTGCATGCCCAAACAACTAATACAATAACAAAAGAATAAATACACCTGGGTCTCGTTTTACACGATAGATAGGTTCCTCAGAAAACACGCGCAAACGAAATCGTGCAAAAATAGACGTAACTTACCTTGAAAAAGGGGGGATATGGACTGTGAATTTTCAAAAATCACGTAAAAGCAAAGCACCAACGTAAAATTACTTTAAAATTCGTGCAAAAAAAAAAATAAGGAAATAAAATATGACTAATAAAAAATTTCAAATTTGAAAAAAATTGATACAAGACAAACTTTTTTTTAACTATAATAATTAATTTTATTCAAAACAATATATTTTTATGCATAATTTACAGTAATTTATATTTTTTATACACATTTTAATTATTATCGCTATTTGCCGGTAAACAGATTCGTTTGCAAACTGATAAAAAAATCAGATTCTTCACAAGATGAAATACAACTAGCGCCAATGTCACTCTCATGTTGTGTTAATTAATGGTTTTCTGGTGACAACGTAATTAGTAATTAATCTAACAACTAAAAATTAAATTCTTATTTTTGTCTTTAATTTTCAATTTTAATTGTGCCCACTGCTATTACTCACCTTTTAAAAATAAACTTGCGGACACTAAATGATTAATAATTGATTACGTTCTTTTTTAAAAAGCAAAAACAGAATGTGATTTAAAATGCAAAATTAACACGCACAATGTTTGAACAAATTTACATTATAATCTTGTAAAATTTAATGTGTGTATACATAAAATATGGAAATCATGATTTTAATTTCATTATTGCATAAAATCGTACTATTATAAAGCACTGAAAATATTGAAATTACTAACATGAAAGTCGAAATCCAATAGTAATGTGCTATTACAGTACTTTCAATATAACGTTAAGAGTGCGAAATTTATTATTTAAAGTAATAGCGTATTATCGGAGTTCAACTTCCAGTGAAACCTGAATCGCGTAACTTCAAAATTGTGTTAAATAAGTCTGTGTAAAAAGAGACCCAGGTGTAGTTTAAATTTATAAAAATAATATTTAAAATATTTACAATGTTTAGATTATTAATAATATAAATGTTTGGGCATTTATAAAAGATAAACAAATACTTTATCTATATACATCATATTCATAACTGATTCATTTCTTTAGTCTTTCTAGTCATTAAATATACTTGATATCTTTATTCATTATTTAAATTCATTTAAATTTGTTGTTTCATTATTCATGAATATTTAAATGTCTTCATAATGCCCACTTCGATAGGAAGATGTTAAACTTTTTTTTGTTTATGGCAAATTGATCCTTGACTATTGTCCAAGCAACTTTGATCATTTGTTTTCTATCTTCCCTTTCAGTACAAATAATTTCAGCTTTCATCAGATCAGATTTATGGCCTTGCTGTTGCTCATGGCCCATAAATATAGAGAAATAGTTGGAGCTTTTCATGGCTCTATTATACAAATATTTATACTGAGCCAGCCTTGTTGATAGATTGGCCCTCAATTCCCCATAATATGCAGCTTTATAATTAATTTGATTGCATTTAATGGTTGTCGTCGATGAGCTACCATATCCCACTGGATGGCGCAGTTATCACGCTAAAACTATAAAATATGATCATTCACGGGCCGTTAATTATAATCATTTTGATGTGTTTTTTGTAATGCGAAAATAAAAACAAAAGAAAATAGTCTTTTTTAAATATTATTTAATTTTAAATATTATTTTTTATTAACGTATACAAATTAAATGATAATAATAAATGTAAAATAAAATAAACAAATTACAATTTGATTCGTCTTTTTTAGTTTTCTTTTTATTAGAAAAATCAATTTTCTATTGGAGATTTTTTTACTGGGATACGGCTTTTTTTTTTTTTGTTGTTGTTGTTTACCGCTATTTTTTATTTCAAATAGAATGACAACTAAAAGTAAAAGTTCTTACGATTAGTTTTAGGGTTAGTTTTAGGGTTAGTTTTAGGGTTAGGTTTACGGTTAAAATAAAAAATATCAAAATCGTATTTTTGTAAATGTTTTTTTTTACTAACATCTATAAAATAAATGATAACAATAAACGTAAACTATATTCAACAAATTATAACAGTAGTCGGAGAAAAGAAAGAAACTAAAACTTTTTTAAATAACGACAAATATATTGTGATGATCGCACATACTGTGGTCACACATATAGATATTTAACATTTAAAGAATGTTAAATATTGTGCTTGGGTTATAAAAAAAAGTGAGTTTAAAAAAAAATTACAAAACAAAGAAATGTTTAAGTAAAAAAGAGAGGGAATTAGAATCGAAACGATTCTTATCTTAAACCCTTCAAAGTTCAGATTTTAGAAAGGATAGAAATATTAAGGTTAGAAATCCCAATATCATGTGTTTAGTGTAAGATTAAAAAAAAATGAGAATGGAAATATGAATAAAATAGAAACTTAATGATGTAAAAGAAAGTGATAGTTGGGGAGTTTAATAAATATAAGTAAAATTTAGAATGCAACGAAAAGATAAAGATCTGTTCTTAAAATTACACATTTTGACGAAAATGAAATGCGTATGTGAATGTATGAATAAAGAGAGTAAGGTTTATTTCATGTCAAAATGAAATAATTTATTTAAAGAAAATGATTGAGAAATAAATGTAAAATATTATATTATAAAATTGTATCAAATTGAAAAGTAATTTTGTACAAGTTGTTGAAAGCATTTTTAAAAAGGTGTGAAATGAAAACCCAGCATGAGATCAAGATAAGGAAGGAATTTGGAAAAATAAAGGACATTAATTAATTAATTGAAAAACAGTATTGGTCGAGACTTCAGTGAGGACACTGCTCTGATAAGAAGCAGAGAAATATAATAGAAAGCAGACATGAAAAGTTAAATTTGGGAACATGAAAACAAATGATAACATGATGGAAGCTTCAAGGATGTGTGGCTAAGGGCCAGTCGCGATCGCCGGTCGATCCAGACTTCCGTGCTATAATGGTTCGTGTCTCGATGTAACAACTGCCGACGTAGCGCTTGCCAAAGGGTTCGTTTGTGCCTTGCCTTGATGCCCAAAATATGGATAACTCCCAGCAATCAAATCTAACCAAAGAGTGACCGTTCCCTGCTAAAGTGGAGAAATTCCATGGGACGGTCAGCAAGACGCGAAGTTTATTCAAAGACTTAATGACTAGGTAATTATGAATAATACCTTTTATATAACTTATGTGCAGATACTTTTAAATTTAATGCAATTGCCAATCCCACATATAATGAGATAGACATTAATTAGACTCTTAATATTTGAAATGATTATAAAGGGATAATTTATTTCCACAGATTGCAATCATTTATAGAATCATCTATTGTATTTTTTAGTTATTTTTTGTAGTGTTATAGCATAATCTGTTTTTTATATTGAGTGTTAATAATTTTGAGTGTTTCTTTTATTATAATTTTATTGTATTAAATATTCTTTATTTATGTAAAATCCGTTTCGTCTCTTTCTTCGCCACTTCCAAAAATAATATAATCTTAGGGTTGGGAAATAATTATTATGCATTTGAGTACTTAATTAACACATGAAGCTAGTGGTGCAGTATTTGATCCCATTAAATTTATAATTATCCAAGCGCTGTAACTCTGTTAAATCTTACAGCAGTCGGGAGAAGGTTGACTGGGAGATATAACCTGGGGCTATACCTGTATAGCATACAAGTTTGGTCAAGTACGGATATAGACTCGTTTATGTCCGTATTTTCTCTCTGCTTGTGGTGGCGGAAAGTGGACGATCTTGAATTATAAGAATTCCCCATTATATATAAAAGGGAAGTTTAAGCTTTCGATCGTCGGGTTTCCGTTACATTTTGGGGGCCAGAGTCCGGGATTTCTATTGCTGTGCAATTAGTGATCACGTGTTGAATTAATTTTATAAGATAATGTAAATATTTTCTAAAAAAAAAAATTTTGTTTTAATATGTGTGTTTTTTAAAATATATAAAATTCGCGTTGTAAATCAGAGTGGTTAGAAGCGAAGACGAAGGGGATAAATTTTTTGCTGTATAATACTTCATATATGTGTTTCATCGTCAAGTGTGTACAAAGGATAGAAAGGGAAAATTTTTTATTAAGAAAGTTTTGAAAGGCATAGTGACGTATTTAATAAAAGACCAGAAGTATTCCACTATAATCGCCATGAACAAAGAATTGATTATCTCAAATAATTGCTGGTAATGAAATATAAATCGTTTCAGAAAAGACAAAAAAAGAATAAAACACAGTTTCGTGAAAGTTTTAATGCTAAGTAATAAAAATAGTCGTATAGTCCAGTTAAGTTAAAAATAAATAAATGTATGTATGGATTTATAATCGTAATAATAAAGTGTATTCAAATATGATGATAGTGATCAGACATGGATTATCTAGATATAATTGTCGTAACGAAAATAAAGTAGTTAAGTCAAAAGGAATAAAGCAGTTTTAGTAGGGTTAGAATCATAAATGATAGGTTCTAAAATATTCGCGTATCTTAGTTGTTGAAGAAGAAATATATATGTCGGACTCTAGAATAATCGCATGTATAAGCGAAGTTGAGAAGATATATGTATGAATTTATAATAACGTATCCCAGTTAAGCTGAAAATAAAATATTTATAATGATAAATGATAAAAATGTTCGAGTGTATTTGTTAGGTTGAAGAAAAATATATACGTATGATTTTAAAGATTCGAGAAAGGAAAGTAATCGATAAATTACGAAACGTAGTAAGTATAACGAAGTATATTAATTAAGTGAGGAAATATATGTGTATGATTTTAAAAAAAATAATCATGAGGATAACTTGATCAATAAATTGCTGATATAGCTGTACAACAAAGTATACCTGTGAAATGGAAGGAAATATATCTCTATGATTTTAACATAGTAAAAAGACAATATAAATTACAAACATAGTGTGTGTAACGAAGAAGGTTAGTCCGTTAAAGAAATATATATGTGTATGATTTTTTTCAAAAAACAACCGTAACCTTAAAGTGATCGAAAATTATAAATGGAATATTAGAAATATATATCATAAGTGCATACTGTTGGAAATACAGTCAAATAGAAATGAGTTTATTTATATATATTGTTAACAGAGGAATAAAGTATAATAGTTAAGTTAGATTTGAGAAATATATAAGAGCGTTCTTAATTGAAGTAGTTGAGTCAGAGTTGGATAAGTTGAAAAAAAAAATAGGACAGTCATCAAGGTGGGGCAGGCAGTCAATCAAATCTAAGGCAGGCGAACAAGAGAGTGAACCAGAGTTTGGATGTTTGGGTTGGCTAGCAATCTAAATGCTAACTGACAAATAACAAATAAATTAAAAGTAAATCCAAGTAGAGAAGCAAAGAGTCAGTAGAAAGAAATTTTTTATGTAGATATATCTAGAAGAGTTTAGTAAAATAATAGTAATAATAAATACAGATATCAAGAAGAGTTAAATAAAATAGATCATGCATACAAGGTCCCAAGCTAAAATGGACTTTCAAGAGGAAGTAAGAGAAAGAAATGAAGATACGAGGATGGAAGTAAAAGATGAAACAGACTATAGTGACGTAATGAATATGCTAATGCAAATGGGGGTTGAGCAAGAGCAATTCATGAAGGACTACGTGGACAGACAGGAGAGAAGGATGGAAGAATAGCGGGTAAAGATAGAAATAGACAACCAGAAAAGAATTGCCAAAGCCATGAAAAAAACTAGAAATGATGTCATCCAGCAATCAGAGGCTAAGAACACAAGAAATGGATTTTACGGAGAAATTAAGTGGGATGAACAAAGGAGTATGGAGCCATGTGTATATGATGAATTAGAAAAGGCTGAGAGTATAGGTAGAGAGTCAGCCGAGTTTGATCTGAGAGAAGACATAGGATGGCCAGAAAGAGAAATAAGAAAGTTAGATGAAGAAGTGGAAGTAATAAAAGTAGAAGATAGTAGGATACTGACAAGCATACAGGGAAATATAATTCAGATAGCGAAGGCAGTGCAAAGGTTGAACACAAAATTTGAAGAGAGAATAAGTAGGTCAGCCAATAACAGCGCCGATACTGAAGTAAAGGGCATAGGACCAAGAATCACTGGAGAATGTAGAGATATGGGCTCTGGAAATTGCATGGATTATCCTGTTGGCTTCCACAAATTTCTAAAGATACCAGTTTTCGCTGGAAACCCTGGAGAAAGCCCTATGGAGCACTTGAACAGCCTGGAACGGTATTTCAAGTTTGGTAGAATGAATGAGGAGGCCAAGATAGCGGTCACCTGCAGTCACTTGCAGGGTGAATCTCAAGTCTGGTGGAACTCACTGTTCCAGAAACCTACCACATTTGCAGGGTATCATACGGCTTTGAAGACCAGTTATTGGAGTGAGGAACTCCAAGAAGATATACTGCATCAGATAACACCAGAGAAATGGAGACCGGAGGAATCATTTATAATATTCTTCCGCCATCAAGTAGCCAAGTTAAGGATGATGACAGGAAACCCATCATCTGAGATGCAAATAATTCGGATAACTAGAAATGGGTTCCCAAAAGATGTAGAACAGATTCTAATCAGTACAGAGAGAAGGACGGTGGACCGTGTGGCCAAGTTGCTGAGTGCATTGGATACCACCAGGGACGACAAGAAGGAGGATGGATATAAACCTAGACCGCCTCCAAAGAACCTCTTATAATAAAAAATGGGTGGGATGGCAAGAAAACTGGAGATATTCTAAAAAGTGGAACCCAAGGAGGCAGGAAAATGGATGACAAAGATTGGAGACGGAATGTAAGCGTCCATATGACAGGACTGAAGACCGAGAACGTAGGGATCAAAATCCGCATCCCAGAGGAGGCAGAGGTGATGTCAATAGAGAAAGACAACCACCAGATAAACCCTAATTGTAATCACCAATAAAGGAAGGATTCACTGATACCAGATTGGAAATGGAATTGGATCAAGAGTAATGGAGAATGGACTTTAGTATTGATCATGATAATATAAAGAAAGAATGAGCCTAAATGGCAAAACAGTATAAAGGGATCCAAACTAAGACAGAGCATCAAATAGATAGGAGTGTGAGATCGTAGATTGAGGCTGAAGGTGTGTAGGTTTAGATATTTGTAGATGGATCTTAGCAGTATATGGTGAGCCTTCTCTGTTATGCATTCATGTATGTTCTGTGGTCACCAAATCTTATTATATAGAGAAGACAGGGACAGAGATCCCCTTCTCATAATGACTCACTGGATTAAGATTTCCAGTTAGATATTTGACAAATATCATGAGTCAATGGTTTAGAAA
Organism: Epiperipatus broadwayi; assembly: GCA_028023455.1. NCBI lineage: Eukaryota > Metazoa > Onychophora > Udeonychophora > Euonychophora > Peripatidae > Epiperipatus > Epiperipatus broadwayi. The sequence goes on from JAQFVV010006303.1 coordinate 392,034, forward strand.
CCAATGTATGGGGAAAGAACCCCTTTATAAAATACGAGCTATCAGTAAAATATTCTGAGCTCATGGATGAGCTGGACAAAAAGATGCCAGCCTCCCAACCCACCTCGGTAATAGTGACCAAAGTTGGCACTTAGAGGATTATCATTTGTAAAGTGTGAGGTATGAACAGGTTTAATCGAGTCACAGAAATATCCTGTGGACTCGAACCTGTATATACAAGTAGGAGGCAGAATAAATTCATGTAATGTTATAGCAAGATTAAATTGGTTTAGTAATGCTGGTTGGGTCATCAGAGTAGGGATGTAATTTGCTTGGTCGCCTCTCTAGGAATAATCTCATCACTAAATCGTAGTAGGAGTGCATGGATATAAAAAGGGTTTGAACAGTAGTTAGGAGCATCTAGCTTTAAATGTATTAGATTAAAATTTTTTAAGAAAAAATTTTAAAGAAGGGGAATGGGGTAATGTGATGATCACACATACTGCGGTCACACATATAGATATTTAACATTTAAAGAATGTTAAATATTGTGCTTGGGTTATGAAAAAAAGTGAGTACATGCGCTTTAATACAAAAAAGTGAGTACATGCGCTTTAATGAGTGTTAAATAATAAATGAATACTTTTCAGTGCCTATACAAGATATAGCATTTAAGAAAGAATAAAATGAATCACTTATTCTTTCTGAACCCAAATGTTTATATATGGGCAAATCTTAAGTACTGGCAAATAAAGCGTGAAGATAGATCATTCACTTTAAATTACGGTTCGCGTTGTCTGACTTAATGACATCGACGAAATTACTTAGAATTCACTTAAACGTCACTTTCAAACGAAACTCAAACATATGTAAACAAGCATCTATTTTTATAGAAAAGTATTCATTTATTATTTAACCCTCATTAAAGCGCATGCACAGTAGCTGTAAAAGGCTGATATTTAGTTATTACAATTATAAACATCGCGCTATAAAAATAGATGCTTGTTTACATATGTTTGAGTTTCATTTGAAAGTGACGTTTAAGTGAATTCTAAGTAATTTCGTCGATGTCATTAAGTCAGACAACGCGAACCGTAATTTAAAGTGAATGATCTATCTTCACGTTTTATTTGCCAGTACTTAAGATTTGCCCATATATAAACATTTGGGTTCGGAAAGAATAAGTGATTCATTTTATTCTTTCTTAAATGCTATATCTTGTATAGGCACTGAAAAGTATTCATTTATTATTTAACACTCATTAAAGCGCATGTACAGTAGCTGTAAAAGGCTGATATTTAGTGAATTACAATTATAAACATCGCGCTATAAAAATAGATGCTTGTTTACATAAGTTTGAGTTTCGTTTGAAAGTGACGTTTAAGTGAATTCTAAGTAATTTCGTCGATGTCATTAAGTCAGACAACGCGAACCATAATTTAAAGTGAATGATCTATCTTCATGCTTTATTTGCCAGTACTTAAGATTTGCCCATATATAAACATTTGGGTTCGGAAAGAATAAGTGATTCATTTTATTCTTTCTTAAATGCTATATCTTGTATAGGCACTGAAAAGTATTCATTTATTATTTAACACTCATTAAAGCGCATGTACAGTAGCTGTAAAAGGCTGATATTTAGTGAATTACAATTATAAACATCGCGCTATAAAAATAGATGTTTGTTTAAAACAAAGAAATGTTTAAGTAAAAAAGAGAGGGAATTAGAATCGAAACGATTTTTATCTTTTACCCTTCAAAGTTCAGATTTTAGAAAGAATAGAAATATTAAAATTAGAAATCCCAATATCATGTGTTTAGTGTAAGATTTAAAAAAAATGAGAATGAAAATATGAATAAAATAGAAACTTAATGATATAAAAGAAAGCGATAGTTGGTGAGTTTAATAAATATAAGTAAAATTTAGAATGCAACGAAAAGATAAAGATATGTTCTTAAAATTACACATTTTGACGAAAATGAAATGCGTATGTGAATGTATGAATAAAGAGAGTAAGGTTTATTTCATGTCAAAATGAAATAATTTATTTAAAGAAAATGATTGAGAAATAAATGTAAAATATTATATTATAAAATTGTATCAAATTGAAAAGTAATTTTGTATAAGTTGTTGAAAGCATTTTTAAAGTAAAAAGGCGTGAAATGAAAACCCAGCATGAGATCAAGATAAGGAAGGAATTTGAAAAATAAAGGACATTAATTAATTAATTGAAAAACAGTATTGGTCGAGACTTCAGTGAGGACCCTGCTCTGATAAGAAGCAGAGAAATATAATAGAAAGCAGACATGAAAAGTTAAATTTGGGAACATGAAAACAAATGATAACATAATGGAAGCTTCAAGGATGTGTGGCTAAGGGCCAGTCACGATCGCCGGTCGATTCAGACTTCTGTGCTATAATGGTTCGTGTCTCGATGTAACAACTGCCGACATAGCGTCTGCCGAAGGGTTCGTTTGTGTCTTGCCTTGATGCCCAAAATACGGATAACTCCCAACAATCAAATCTAACCAAAGAGCGACCATTCCCTGCTAAAGTGGAGGAGAAATTCCACGGGACGGTCAGCAAGACGCGAAGTTTATTCAAAGACTTAATGACCTAGGTAATTATGAATAATACCTTTTATATAACTTATGTGCACATACTTTTAAATTTAATGTAATTGCCAATCCCACATATAATGAGATAGACATTAATTAGACTCTTTTAATATTTGAAATGATTATAAAGGGATAATTTATTTCCACAGATTGCAATCATTTATAGAATCATCTATTGTATTTTTTAGTTATTTTTTGTAGTGCTATAGCATAATCTGTTTTTTATATTGAGTGTTAATAATTTTGAATGTTTCTTTTATTATAATTTTATTGTATTAAATATCCTTTATTTATGTAAAATCCGTTTCGTCTCTTTCTTCGCCACTTCCAAAAATAATATAATCTTAGGGTTGGGAAATAATTATTATGCCTTTGAGTACTTAATTAACACGTGAAGCTAGTGGTGCAGTATTTGATCCCATTAAATTTATAATTATCCAAGCCCTGTAACTCTGTTAAATCTTACAGCAGTCGAGAGAAGGTTGACCGGGAAATATAACCTGGGGCTATACCTGTATAGCATACAAGTTCGGTCAAATACGGATATAGACTCGTTTATGTCCGTATTTTCTCTCTGCTTGTGGTAGCGGAAAGTGGACGATCTTGAATTATAAGAATTCCCCATTATATCTATGTAAAAGGGAAGTTTAAGCTTTCGATCGTCGGGTTTCCGTTACAATATATATATAAAATGTTTATAATATATGCTTTTTATGACATTTAAAAAAACAGTGTACAATTGTACTTTTCTTACTGGATATTTTTGTGTTAATGCTCTTTTTTATTTCAAAAATATTCACACAGTACAATGTTAAAATGTGTGGTGGAAATGTTACGAACAGTATGTTACTTGACGCGTTACCTAATTCCAATTCACTTCATACATATATCTCGTCAACATTTACTACTTAAAACTTCAATACACTATGGTGTAAAAAGTCTGTTAATTATTTCTTTACAAAATCTGAACATTTCAATACTTTAAAATAAAAAAAAATCCAATGAAAATAACATTTCCATCCAATTCAAAAAAACACACCCTCTCCCCAAGCTGTAACCTTTTTATAAACTGTGCGAATTGGGAAAATGTATTTGCTGTGTAAAAAACATTCATGTTGTACTGCGACGCAACATAGCAGCCTGCAATCTGTAGTACAACAAAAAGGTTGTATTATAGAAAATGCGGGTTCGAACGTGTCGGCCGCGGAAACGGCATTTTTATGTGTTTTAGCGCGAAAACAGCGCCATCCAGTGGGATATGTTGGTTCATCGACGACAACCCATTTAATTTTGTAGACGATCTGGTGGGCTGACTCAGTGGATAAATTATCTTTAGAATTGTTGAATAGATTCTTCAATGAAAAAGAAATTATATGAATATTTGTCACAATTTCTACTTAGAAATGAATTTATTCTGTTTACATTAATTTACCATTGTATCTTGAATGTTTGTAAGTTTTACTATAATTTATCTATTAATTTTACAGCATCATTTGTTCTGATAAGATTAATGGATATTTATATTTATACATGTCTGTTATTAAGTTTTTACTTCAAAGCTGTTCATGGCTAACTTTTTTTTAAAAAGGACTTATTAATTTTCAATTTCTAAATTTATCAGCTTTCTTTTAATATATTTTAACTATGATAATATTATGATCAGCAACCTTTTGATCTTGTTTGGGTTATTTACAGCCAAATAAGTATTCTTTTGGGGGAGTTGAACTAGATCAATTCATTTTTGCCTATATGCCATAGTAATCTCTATTTTCTTACCTAAATTTGTTCTAATGTTCACATTTAAACTCTTTTAATATTATTTTCTATGATGCTGCTTTTATATTGTTCTCAGTCTTTTACTCATTGCAACAACCTTTAAGTTTTAATACATTTTCAAACTTTTTCATTTATACATATGAAATATTTGTTTACTTTTATCATTTAAATTCACATTTGCTCATCATCAAAAACATATACATTTCTGTCAACCTCACTATCTTTACTCAGAACTTTCTTAAATTATATTGAATTTAAACAGCCTCAACAAGGAAGCCCCATTAAATAGCATAATTTATGATCATATTCCCAAAGGAAAAATTTCTAATATGTCCTGTAATTATAAAATAAATCACATGATCAATTGCTAAAATGGTAGTTTCTTGCTCGCTAAGTTAACTGACAGTTGAACACCAGAATGACAGATCAAGATCACAATACTTCAGTTTAATTTGATCAACTGAGATTAGTTTTACTTTTTGTGCAGTTAAGAATTGATCCAGATATCAAACTCTTATAAGTGCACTCTAACCACTGCATTAGATTACATAGGTTGTATTTATATATTGGATTATTTCTATCATCTAATTAAGGATTGAATGTCTTTACTTTTATTTAAATATTCTAAATGGATTCAGTTGTTAGTAATAGCACCCAGGTTAGTTAGTATATGCACAACATTTTGAGAATTATTCTTCTTCTTCAGGTGTTGCTGGCCTGACCAGTGACAGTACTAGCATTGGTATCGAACCTGGACCTTTAGATTCCTGAATATTGAATTTTAAGCTAACACTCTAACCAGCTTGGCCATCCTGCAAAAGACAACAGTCAGTAAAAATTTAATATACTTATCTATAAAGTTTTTCCTGATTTCTCCACTTTTTCATAAGAGCAAAGCTGATTAATAGTTTCCATATAGTCACACTAGGTTGACTTATGGGGTTGTTCACCATTGTCATGTGAGCAGCTTTTTTAAATTTTCTTCTTTGTAACTTTTCTTCTCTATCCAACATTTTTGTATTTTCCAATTGCACATATGTTCATTGGGACATACATGGTCTGCTGTCTCTTCTAATCACCAGTCTGTGTTCTTGCAAGTACTTTTCAATGGGATAACTAGTCTCACCAATATATATATATGATCTTCTACATTCACATGATATTACATAGATGCAGTTTTTTTTTCTTTTCAGCATTTCAAGTTTAGGCTTTGTAGATGTTTGGAATTCCTCATAGAGTGATTTGGCTCTGGCAAGCTGTCATGATGTTATATTGATAGCAGATTTCCTTAATTCGTCTATTTTTTGTATGTATGGGTATACTACAATACCAATAATTTTGTCTTTTGATGGTTCTCTTTGTTGTATATTTAAGGTTTTCTTAATAACAGCTGATGGATAAGAGTTTGTTCTATGTAGATCTTTTCTTTTTCAATCACTTTTTAAACAAGCTTCTTTTGCTCTGTTCCTTAGTGATAGTATATGAGATTTCTACTGACTGTTAAGGTGGCTCAGTTGATTAGAGTCATTGCTTTAAAAGTGAATATTCAAGAATCTAAGGGTCCAGGTTCAATTCCCAAGCTAGTACTGTCACTGGTCAGACCAGGAATACCTGAAAAAGAGAGGAGAATAATAATACTTCTTGAAACACTGTGTATATACTAACCAGTGTGCTATTAGAGTAACAGTTGAATGTATTTGGAATATTTAAATGAAGTTAAATTTTTCTAAAGATATTCAATACTTATATTAGATGATGAAAATAGTCCAATATATAAATACAACTAAAATACCATCATCACGAACATTCAGCAAAACACTAGATTAAGTAGGGTTTCTATTATTGTTACATTTATTTCGGTTGTCAATTATTTATATTAAATTCAAATTTTGTTCTATAAAAGAATAAATAATATATATATAATTTCTATAAAAATATAAAATATGTACATGATTTTTTTATTAATAGTAATAATAAGTCGTAAACATACCTCACTAAATTTGGTTAAAAACTGTGAAGGAAATAAACAACCAGTGCCTCTTTCAAATTCTCCATCCAAAAATACTCCTCGAACTAATAAACTATTTCCATTTAATAATAAAATTAATAATCCCGCTCCAAGTCCATGAGTAAACCACACACTTCTTTCAAGATTTTCTGGCCAAATATAATAATCTGACATATACCATATCCCCCTCCAGATGTTAATTGAACCAAAATTGGCTACAAATAAAAAAACTTGTTCAAAAATAATTTTTGGAAATTTGCTGAGACGTTGAGATAAAGCTGCTGCGGGATGCTGCAAAAAATTAGCGACAATAATAACGATCCATCCAATTATTGTAGAACCAAAGAAAGACCATCGTCTGTCATTAGGGAAAAGAATAAGATCCAGTAGAAGAAAAAATCCTCTCCATATAAAAACTACTAGGCTTCCAATGATGATAACAGAAAATGCAGTATCAGCCAGGTACGACAATGTCTTGCTTTTCTAAAGTATTAAAAAATATATATTACAAATTTTAAAAAAAAAAATGATAAAAATTATAATTATATACATATTATAGTCAAGAATCACAAATACACACATTTCGAAATATTACTCAAATAGATTTATCAATATATCACAAAAATGCTAAAAGGGAATTTAATACCTAAACCATCAACCTTTTCTGAATTAAAATTATTAAATTCCTATTACAGTCAATTGCTGAAATATGTTAAAATGAAAATTTATATAAAAGAACCATAATATCAAAGATTAAATTTGTTCATCAGTTGTGCTAAGGCAAAACTTCCTTCTCAACGCAATTATCATTATAATTCGGCCACTCATAAACAAGCACAGCCATTCTAACTCCAGGGCAAAAAAGATCGAGTGAAAAGTTGTAAAACAAAACGAAACGGTTGAAGAAAGAGTTTCTATACTTGTAAATTAAACGGTAGAATGTGATTCACAAAACACAATCCTATCATCTCATTCAGAGCAGAATAATGATTAATGGCATAAGTGTTCATAATGATTAGACCTTAAAATGAATTTAAGTGAAGGAAAGCAGAAAATAAAAGAACATAGAAGAGAAAATGAGAGACAGAATAATGATGATTAACTTAATTAAAAATGTAGAACACCCATATAATTTCAATATCTATATATATTCTCTTCATATATATATATCTTCGTGCGTTTGTGCTAATAAATTTGGGATTGCAAAACTTAGGTTACAATTTGCTTTTCATACTATTTTTATCTCAATACTAAATTGCCTTCTATTTGTTTCTAAAACTATATATTCAAGTTGTTGTTTTTTTAACATAAAACTTTTCAAATACAAACAACTTGTTAGTAATAACACACAAATAGACAACACAGGTTAGTAATTACCCAACGTTTTGAGTAGTATTATTCTCCACTCTTCTTCAGGTATTGTTGGCCTGACCAGTAACTATAATAATGTAGAAGTCAAACTTACACATTTAGGTTTAATATTTGAGAATCTAAAGGCATAAGTTTGACTCCTATGTTAATATTGTCACTGATCAGGCCTGCAACACCTGAAGAAGGGTGGAGTATTAAACCACTAAACATCACATGATCACCATTTCTTATGCTCGCTCATAACTGTTATTAAAACAGACAAAACTCTCCATATAATAATGCCACTCAGTGCAAGCCAGGATAATCAATGGATGCCAGAAGGCTTATCTGAGAACCCTGCACCTACATTTTAGGATCTAATACAACCCTCTAGCAGCCACCTTTTATCTCTACTTAACAACAAAACTATGAGTTTAAAATTGAAAACACAATATTTTCAATCCATGCTCAGTAGCTTATATAGTCATATAGATCTGAACTCAGTTCAGTATTTATAATTTTGGTGTCTTTGGTTCTTTAATAACCATAGCCACCACTATCATATTAGGCAGGATTGGTATTAAACCACTAAACATCATGTGATCACCATTTCTTATACTTGCTCATAACCGTTATAAAACAGGCAAAACTCTCCATTTAGTAGTGCCACTCAGTCCGAGGCTACTCACTGCCTTTTGGCATCCATTGATTACTCTGGCTTTACTGAGTGCCACTACTGCCTGTTTTAAGAAGAGTGGAGAATAATACTTCTCAAACAGTGTGTAATTATTAACCTGTATTGCCTATTTGTATGTTATTACTAACAAGTTGTTTGTACTTGAAAAGTTTAAATAAAATTTATAAAAAAAATGAAAATATATATTCAAGTCACTTTTTTTAATAACTTTTAACTTATATTAATTTCTTTTCTTTTTTTAATATAAAAAGTATCACCAACTATTTTCAGCTTTACCTGATGGATAAAATATGTGTGCAATGACTTCAGTGAAAACATTGGACATATAAACCTTGTCCCTAAATGTTAGTTTACATTTTAACTTTCATTAAGCAATGAATAGTTAAGTTTAATTTAATAATCTTAATACAAAAGGGCTTATAATATTGTTATTAGTTTGCTCTGTAAAGAGGGATTTATTATATTCAAAATATCTACATTGTAATAAATAAGCTGTAACATTTATATTACTGGTGAAAGAAAAAGTTTATTATATTTATTTATTTTTATAAGTGCAATTAAGCAAACTTTCAGTTTGGAAAACCAGGTTCATAGAACTCATGGACTGGCATTCTACTGCAGAATTTATTCACTATTTATTCAAAGGTGCTATGAATCTGGTTTTCCAAACCGAAAGCACACTCAGCTACACTTAATAAAAATAAATAAATATAATAAACCAAATTTCAGACAATTTATTACAAAAAAGAATGAAGAGAATAACAACAAATTCTACATTATAATAATACAAAATTTGAATATTTAAAAACTATAAGCCAACTATTTTTAATCAGAACATAATTAATTAAAACAAGACTGTCAATATAAGTCAATTTTCTTGGAGCATGAGTTTGCTACAGGACATATTTTTACCTTCTATTATTAAGACCACCCACACAGAGAGGGATGATCATAAGAGAAAGTTCAAAGAGGCATGGATTATATCAAGAGACCTGAATTCAATCAACAGGAAGAAGTCTTGTATCTCTTTGTCAAATCTGCCATTTATAATTTACATTTTTTGCTGCAATAATTTGCATATTTTATAAACTATATATTCAGCCTGCTTCCAGCATTGTTAGCTAATTGATTTTGCACTATGATTCTGATGAGAAGTCCCCAAAAAGTTAACTCAGTACTATTAAATTAGAATATATATATATATGATTTAAAAATATATTTTCATAATAGTTTGACTCAGCTCAAGTTTTTGGAATAGTTCAGAAGTAAATGAATAATAAAAACAGTTTTAGGGTGTATCGGAAATGACCAGAGCTATGTTCAAGCTCATAATTTGATTTTTGACTCATTAATATTTCTTAAATAATATATACTAATACCTCACTATTCAACATAAAAAATATTTTTTTACTACTATAAAACATTAAAATAAAGGATTAAATGTATTTACATTGACAATCTTTTACAATATATAAAGTTAAGTTGTAATGACTGTTGCATCTCCCCTATTCAAACAATATATAAAAACAAAATCCATTAAACAATCTTGGGATGGAGACTTAAATGCACTACTATTTACTAATCACTAATTACCAAGCTTACTATAGATGGCACTAAGGTAGAGAATTGCACCTGTTTTATCATATTTTATGTGAACTAAAGAATTGACTGTTTTGTTTTTTTTAACTAAACAATATAAATATTAAATAAATTAATGGGTTATAGTTGATATGATTTAGACAATGCTTACATAATTTGCTTTTAGGGTATAGAGAGAAAATTATCATTATATAATATGACTGTAATGTAAGTTAGAAAAATTATCTAATGTATTTATCATTGGTATTTAATTTGTCTAAAACAATAAATAACTATTTATGTCATGAAAACAAACTGTTTTACTTAACACGATCAACATAATTCAGACTGTTTTTTTTAATAATACAGCAGTAGTGTATTGGACGGACTGCATTGTATAGTGGCTAACACATTCCTTGAGATTCAGGTCTGTGTAAACCTTTAATGTTTTTTATTTTTTATAAAGCTTAAAATTTTCAAGTGGGCTTATTTTTCACATATTTGGTCCATAGCCAATAAACTAACCCTACAATTATTGGTGGTAAATTGATATCTAACTATTTATCTAGAGTTCACCGCAAAAAAGCTAAAATCTCTCACAACAATACCAATTGATTAACCTGGCATGTAATGTCCTCTCTCTGAAAGGCCTCTGGAAAAGTTTTGCCCCTGCAAGTGATTATTTAAGACTATTGTAGGTTTACTTAATCATCCACAGACAAATATAAAAAAAGCAATGATTTTTATCATCATCAAATTTTAAAGCTGATGATTTTAGCAACCAATATAATTTAGGATAGTCTTTATTATTGTTAAATGTAATAAAATTATGCAAATATCACTTCAAATGGTCAAATTTCAAGCATAAATATTATTCATAATGTTGTTTTCTTTATAAAATTTAAAATAATCAATTTTGAACAAAATTGAAAAAGAATGAATAGTGAGAAAAATATGTAATAAAATATATTAAAAATTACTAAGTGTTATAAAATTTAATATATACAGGAAAATTTAACAAATGTGTAAACATGGTTAAAGGCCCAGTACAATTAAGAAGGAATGGTTATTGCTAGATTATTGAATTAAAATATCTTTTTTATAGATTAAAAAATGTGATTGCAATATGTTTATACTCTTTATATATATATTTACTGATGTGTTTATTGTATTATAATTTATATTCTAAACATGACATGAACACCATTTCCTATGCTTACACAAATTGTTAAAACAGAGATAAAACTCTCCATACAGTAGTGCCATCCAATGCAAGACAGAGTAATCAATGGGTGCAAAAAGGTTTATACTTAAAATGCCTATCTAGTGCCTACTCATACAATATCCCCAGACTAGTTTCTAGCTTATGGCTTTCATCAGTTAGAAGCCTCAGATTTGAGACTAATGTACCTAGATCTTGGAATCTAATGCAATATTCACTGGATGAATTTCTACAAAGAGAAGTAGGAAGACATGCACTAGATTCAGATGTATGGATGATAAAGGAGGCAATTCAAGGAGAAATGGGATGGTTAATTTTTTATATGAGAGATGCAAAAAGCAAAATGAAAATGTTCAATAGATTGCAATTTAAGGATAATAAGAGAATAGCCAAAATAGTATTTAATTGGGTTATGAGTAAAGGATAGGCTGCAAGATGGGTGAGAAAGGTAGTATGGTATGCAGAAGATCTGGATAAAGAATTTATGTCAGTATCCTTATATTAAAGGTGAGATGATTGTTTTAGGAGAATTGTTGAGTGTTATAGTGGCAAGAAATGGGATAGAAGAATAGATACATTATTAAAAAATAAAGAGTTGGAAAGATGGAGAACTAGCATGGAGAGTAAAAAAAGTTTGCATATATATAGAAATAAACAGAATATTGGTTTGCAAGTTAATTTATGATTATAACAAGGAAAGTAGTTTACTGTTTAAGGCTCAAACAGAATCTTTAGCAACAAGGTAATATGCACATAAATGGAAAAATGTGAGTGATTTAGTTTGCAAGTTGTCTAAGGAAGACATAGAAAACATTAGGTATATGTTAATTGAATGTACATCCCTGAAAGCAAACAGGGTACAAATAATGAAGTTGGGGAAGAATAAATATAAATAAAATGATTATACAGAAAGTGGGTTCTTGGTTTTTATGCTGGGTTTGGAAAAGATAAGGGGGATTTAGATATAAAAGCCATAGAGTTGACAAGGATTACATTGTGGAAAATGGGATGGAGCAAGAAAGGGGAGAATATGGAAAAATCTTACGGTGGGGAATGGAAAGATAGGAAAAGGTGACTCATGGGTTTTTCTGGATATAGTGGCTGAGAGATTCTTGACTCCAAAAAAAAAAAAAAGCCATAGCGCATCGCATATAATTGTAAAAAGGAGATATCTTGATAATGTTCCTATACGAATGCCTTGCTGGATGTGTTAAATAAATTTTTATTCATTTTAAAGTTGTCTATTTCAATTTTGTTCAATTTTAAATACATATATATATATAACAAGAATCAAACATACATATAGAGATATGCTTTATGAAGTATCTATCCATTGCATTAAAAAAAAGCCTACCGGTTTATTTCAGTGCCGATGATAGCTATTCTTACTAATGCCAAAGAACACTTTAACACAATTAGTAATGTTAACGTTAGCGTTATCTTCTTTTAGGAAAAAAATAAATGTTTTAACGTACACATTCCAATAATTAGATGATTGGATAATTTTGATCTTTTGCTTAATATCATTGTGATTATGGTGCTCGAAAATGAAAATGCATTAGTCTAAATAAAACTGGTAGTGTTTTTTATTTTATTTTATGCATTGGATACTTTCTAAAGCATACCTACATATGTATGCTTGAATTTTATTACATTCACATTATCTAATATTGGATAATTATTTTAAATATACTTGAATACTGTGGAAAAACTGGTCATTTATTGAATAAATGTCAGAATGATTATGAGGCAATAATATATATAACTGTTTTTAACTGATGGTGATGCTAGTGATGATGATTTAAAATGTAAACACCATAAAAACAAATAACATCATTGATTCCAATAATTAATATAAAAACAATTAGAAGAATGAGTTGGCTATTTAGCTAGTTTACTGTGAATAGGCATAAGTACAGTCAGACAATCCTGTATATCAGAGCACATGCCATCAGTTGTGATTGTTATAAAAATATCCATCACTCCTTGATTGAACTAAGTGAAACACTATGCTATCAAACCTAATGTTATTTCCTTTTGAAGATATGGCTAAAACTAATTTTTCACAAAACATAAGACTCAGATATTTTGATTTATTATATCTATATATATATAAAATTCATATTTTGTTATCTGAATATATGTTTGTTTGTCTGTAATGCTTTACAGGAGCGCCCTCTGAATTTTTACTATTAATAAAGCTACATTTATTAATTGTTTGCCAGGTACATTTCTGAAATGTATCAAACAGGCTGGCTTGTTCCAAACATTTTTTTTTTAATTTTAATAAAACTAAATTAATAAAGCTAAATTAAAATTTGAAGTTTTAAATATACCGGTTATATATGATATGTGCATTTGACAGCATTAGGGACAACAATACATATAATAAGATTATTTATTGGAGTGCCCTCTAAATAAAAAAAGGTCAGACGGCACTTCAGTAAAGCATTATGGATACAAAATATGGACAGTTGTCCATAATGCTATCAAATCAACATAAGCAACCAATTAAAAAAATATTACAAAAATGATGCCTTTTTAGGCTGGATACATTTAAAAATGATAGCCTTTCCATAGGTTGGATACATTTGTGGTAAATTAATAAATTAACAATTAAGATAACCCATAAATAATAATTAGAGAAATTAATAATATTCTAAGACATATAAAATGACTACCCAACATGTGATATAACTCATCTTATTTATAAATATGTTTTCATTTATTCCTTTACATTATAGTTGTACATCTATTGTCATAATACAAAACTAGCAATGGTTTGAGTAACAGTCATAAAGAGTTTATTGGAGTTTAAAATAGATAAAAGCTGAATTTTAAATAATTAAAAATAGATAATCAATAAAAATAATTATCCTACTGATGATGATTATACACTTAATAAGTATTTAAATCAAATATATTAGTTTCAAAATGAATAAAATGTTTGTAAAAATAAAAATGCACTTGTTTTATGTAGAAAATCGCAAATAAGCTCTTAACAAGCTTTGCAAAATATCCCCAACCCCAGATAGGTTTCTGCTACTGAGAAGGCCAGTAGCAGAAACCGATCTGGGGTTGGGGATATTCTGCAAAACTTGTTAAGAGCTTATTTGCAAGATCTATATATAACATTTGTAATACAAGCTTGTTAAAATAGGTCATGTGACATATGACTTGATTTCTTTGTAAGATTTGATATATACATCTGGGTCTCTTTTTACGCGGACTTATTTAACATGATTTTGAAGTTACAAGATTTGTGTTCCACCGGAAGTCGAACTCCAATAATGCGCTATTACTTTAAATAATAAATTTCGCGCACTTACGTTATATTGAAAGTAATAGCACATTATTGGAATTCGACTTTCATCTTAGTAATTTCAATATTTTCAGTGCTTTATAATAGTAAGATTTTATGCAATAATGAAATTAAAACTATGATTTCCACATTTTATGTATACACACATTAAATTTTACAAGATTATAATGTAAATTTGTTCAAACATTGTGCGTGTTAATTTTGCATTTTAAATCACATTCTGTTTTTGCTTTTTAAAAAGAATGTAATCAATTATTAATCATTTAGTGTTCACAAGTTTATTTTTAAAAGGTCAGTAATAGCAGTGGGCACAATTAAATTTGGCAATTAAAAATTAAAATCTGATTTTTAATTGTAATTAACAATTTAAAAATTACTTACGGCGACTTGAAATTAATGTGATGTGAAATTTGATTTTTAAACGGAATTGAAAATTAAAGACAAAAATAAGGCTTTAATTTTTAGTTGTTAGTTTCATAAACAATTAATAAAATCATATCTCAAAGATTAATTACTAATTACGTTGTCACCAGAAAACCATTGACACAACATGAGTTGTGAAGTTGGCGCTAGTTGTTTGCAAACGAACGTGTTTTTCGGCAAATAACTATAATAATTAAAACGTGTATAAAAAAATGTAAATTACTGTACTGTAAATTATGCATAAAAATATATTATTTTGAATAAAATTAAATATTATAGTTAAAAAAAAGTTTGTCTTGTATCAATTTTTTTCAAATTTGAAATTTTTTATTAGTCATATTTTATTTCCTTATTTTTTTTGCGCGCAAATTTTAAAGTAATTTTATGTTGGTGCTTTGCTTTTACGCGAATTTTGAAAAATCACAGACCGCATCCCCCCTTTTTCAATGTAAGTTACATCTATTTTTGCACGATTTTGTTTGCGCGTGTTTTCTGAGGAACCTATCTATCGCGTAAAACGAGACCCAGGTGTACATTACTGTATTTAAGATTTTAGGAATCCCATATTAGTGTATTTTTAATTTCTTAATCTATGAATATGTTAGATTTAAACTTTTTATGTTTTTAGATAGAGCAGAAAGCCATAAGTTATGAAAATAAATGTAAAATTATAACGTTTAAGAACTTATTGAAAATATGACAAATCTAGCTTGCATTTTTTTAAAGGCAGAATCAGAAAAGATATTAGGAAAAGTTTCCTTCATGTAGAATTAAATTTTAAAAAAAAAGAAAGACAATATATAATGAATTAGGATTGATATATTGATTCATTCACTTTCATTAAATGTTCACACATTCATCATCTCATTGTAATCATAATGTAAGATAAAATCAGAATTAGAAAGGAGAACTGGATATAAATATTATAAAGCACTGCATCTTGATGATTTCTATCCATATAAAGAAATCATACAGCTAGAAAGTAATTTCTAGTGTTAATTTTATTCTAAACATGATGAAAATTTTGATAAAAATGATTACCAGCAATATGAATTGGGTATGTATCAGAGGTAAAGCATCCATACTCCCAAAATATATTTTCTGAACAATCAAACGTTTCCATATGATGTCTTGTAGTTGGTAGCCCAATGATGATGATATAAAAACTTTTTTTGCCTATCTTGCTGTTCTGATAGAAATTTGTTCCTGTTGCCTAAACATTATTCTAGCTGCTGAAGTAAAGTAGTACATCTCTCAAAGAATATGAAGATTGAAGTTAGAGATTAATTTTAAAGATAAGTTATAAAGAAATCAAAGAGTAGCATAAAAAATATTTAATGACTATTGTTCTCTAGCAAATCTATAGTTTTATAAAAGTATCTGGATAGTAAACTTATTAATTAGTGAATCCATGATAAGATTTTTCAAGTATAAATAATGTTAATGTACTTAGACCAAAACTTTTTTTTTCATAATATTTGCATAAAATAGTTTTTTAATTCATTTTGTCTTTATTATCTAATAATTATTATATTTATTGAATTCATTGAAACTTTTTTTTCACTGTCATACAAATTCTGTCTGTGATTGCATTAGTTTAGAATTCAAGGGCAAATATTCTGCTTCTTTAAATTACTATGACATATATATTAGTCATTCATAAAACTAAAGATTATCCAATAATGAATAACATTTCTGTAATCTAATTTTAACTACACCAATCTCACATTAAATAAGGACTGGTTTCTATGCACTTTTAATATCTTGTGGAGAGATGTGATCATAAACATATGGCCAAAGACGTGTGAAAAAGATCTATAATCCCCAAGATGCACATTTTGTGTTGAATCAGTACTCATCAGTTGGCCCAGACCACAGTCTTTTATATCTTTATCATTGTTCAGTATATATAGATAGATAGCAAAATATGACAGTTTATTTGATGTGTCAAATATGCTGCCATTGCAACTTTGACACAAATCACTTAATGAAAGTATATTAATAACTTTCATTAGTCATTCATAAGACTAGAGATTATCCAATAATGAATAACATTTCTATAGTGTAATTTTAACTACACCACTCTCCCGTGCAAGGCAGAAACAAGTTTCAATCCACTTTTAACACTTTGTGGATTTAAAATTACACTGCAGAAATGTTATTCAATATTGTAATCTTTCTATCACGAGTCACATATAAAATATAATAAAAAAAAAAAACACACAAATAAAAAAGGTTATTAAGTGTTTTAAAAATTTTTTTAAAGGTTTAATTTTTTATCATTAATTGAGAACCAATTTTAGGATTACTATGTTACATATATTTATTTATTTTATTAATTGCAGAAAGACTGTACCAATGTATGACAATTATAAAGTATACATTTCCACACATTCATATATCTATCCATTTTTCCAACTAGTTCATAAATGACGACCAATGTGATAGCAAATATTTATATAAATAACCCTCATACTTCTATCCATTATAATATATAATGTAAATTTTACAAATAATATGAAAATATTAAACGTTTGAACATGATTTCTTATGAAGTTATTTGGTAATGCACTAACTTTTATTTTTGTAGTTGATAATAATTTAAGCTTAATTTCTAATATTCTTTGTATCTAGAAACAGCTTATATAAAGCAAATTCTGAAGTTATAATTCTGACTAAAAATTAAAATTCAATCCTAAATACTCAAACGCGTAAATAGCCAAAAAAATCTTTTATTTGATTTATAACAAATGAAATTATTTTAGATTATATGCCCAACATAAATATTTATATAATATAGCCCTCAGAGATAAAAAATACAAGTCAATATTTACTGACCAGGAACAGAAAACCAGCCAAAGATTCAAGTTAACAAAACAAAAATAGTGTGCACAAAGAGAGAGAGGGGGGGGGGGAAGAAAGTGGAAGGTCAACGCAGCAAGTATAATAGCTAGTGGCCAATTTTCTATTGACATAAAAAAAGCAAGCATACCCTTATTAAAGAAATAAGCTATTTGAATAAATCTAAATTTGAAGAAGTTGAATAGCTTATTAGATAATAATTAAATACTGGTATAAAGAACTTATAATCATATCATTATATGCCATGAATATGATATATTAAATATATTGAAAGCATA
This sequence comes from Epiperipatus broadwayi, assembly GCA_028023455.1. Classification (NCBI taxonomy): domain Eukaryota; kingdom Metazoa; phylum Onychophora; class Udeonychophora; order Euonychophora; family Peripatidae; genus Epiperipatus; species Epiperipatus broadwayi. The sequence continues at coordinate 410,148 of JAQFVV010006303.1, forward strand.
CTAGGCAATAATAAAGATGAATATTATGATTAAGTCAAACAAATTTTCTACTTTGTGGAAATATATATATATTCTAGTTCACTTGCATGTGTAGTACAATTGTCCTCAAAGCTGTGTATTGTTACCAAATATATAAATAAGAATGAATGAGCTTAGCACTTTCGAAGTGTCCAGCCTTCATAATCATAGCTTGACTGCTAATGCAGTTGACAATATGCAAATTTATGGTAAATATGCTAGACATTCCATTTCCTTGATAAAGCATAGCATGTGCCTTTCCTGTTTATGGTGTCTATCTCTGGAGATGAAAAAGGTTTCCTTGACTTTTCTTTTGAGGTCATGTCTCTCTCTGCACATGATTGTGAGGTTATCTGGAATACCCTCATAGTGGCTTGTGTTCTGGTGCTGAAAAAAACCCCGAATAGGTGGAAGGATGATTGAGGGCTCTATTGTATGAGTATTTGTGTTGTGCCAATTGTGTGATGATGTTCTGCTTTTCCCATAGTGTAAGCCTTTACAGCTGTTATTGGAGCAAGCAATATTGTATACTGCATGAGGGGTCTGTGAAAGTGGAGTTTGATCTTTAGTTTTGTTGATTAAGTTGTTGGAGTATGGGAGGGGTGTGTGGAAGTAAAGCTTATATCTGTTATTGAGAATAGAATGTAATTTACTAAGTAAATTGGAGATGTATGGTAGCAATAACCTAGGTTTATCTTGTTTGATGTGGGTGTTAACCTGTTTATTCTGGAAGTGTAAAATTCTTTTATCAATGGTGAACTGCCTGAACCCTAAATTCAGTAAATCAGCTCTGTATTTTGTTAAATTCACTTTGGTGTCTGCATCAACTCTACATAGTAGCTTGTTTCTGTGCAAAAAGATGATAAGCCAGATAATTTATGTTCTGTTGGTGCATTAGACTGGGGGTGTATGTGGCACCTGATCTTCAATGGTTTGATGGCCATGCTATAATGGCAATAGTTGTTTTTTCTTTGTATGTTAACATTCTACCCTCAATAACAGATATAAGCTTTGCTTCTGCACCTCACTCCCTCCCCCCAACTCCAACAACTTAATCAACAACACTAAAGATCAAACTCTGCTTTTACAGACCCCCTCATACAGTTTACAATATTGCTCACTCCAACAACAGCTGTAAAGGCTCACACTATGGGGAAAGCAGAGCATCTTTGTCCACGCGATTGGCACAACACAAATACTCATACAATAGAGCCCTCAATCATCCTTCCACCTATTTGATTTTCTTTCAGCACCAAAACACAAGCTACCATGAGTGTATTCCAGATAACTCCACAATATGTGCAGAGAGAGACATGACCTTAAAAGAAAAGTCAAGGAAGCCTTTTTCATCTCCAGAGACAAAGACACCATAAACAGGAAAGACACATGCTATGCTTTATCAAGGAAATGGAATGTCTAGCATATTTATCATAAATTTGCATATCATTAACCATATTAGAAAATCAAGTTATGATTACGAAGGCAGGACCCTTCGAAAGCACTAAGCTCGTTCGTTCGTTCTTATTTATATATTTGGTAACAATACACAGCTTTGAGGACAATTGCGCTACACATGCAAGTGACCTAGAAAGGTGAATAATAAAAATACCATTTCTGTTAATATATTCATTAATTACCAGATATTACATTGGCTCAGAAAAAAAGAAAATTAGTAATAGTTGAATTATATGAATATTTGTAAATTTAATTCATCTAAAGGGCAATTCAAATAGGTGTTAATATTTGTTGAGAATAATTTTCTTTTGTTTGTCTTATTCAAATACAGTTAGATTTATGTTGTACTTCATAGGTACATTTTAAACTTTAATAATTGGTTTTAATTACATAATGGCTTGATTTTTTTTTTAAATTCATAATAATATGCAACTGGTCAACTTCACAATTTTCACTATATTATACCTCTTACATAAATCAAATGCTTAATAATTTATTTGAATTATAAAATATACAGTACAATAACAATTAACACCAGTCATTGAATAAATACAGGTCAAGAAGCCATGGCTTTTTGGATTAGCAGTTATTTTTATTAAAATCGTTAACTACAATTTTTTCTATTGTTCACTTTTTCATAATTATTTTCCAAAATATAAATTATGAGAATTAGAATAAAAAAATTTAAAAAGTTATAAACAATGAATAATATAGCAATTAAAGAACTTCTGAACTTTTGGTTTATTTATTATTATTATTTTTTATGGATATTTTCCCTTTTACTGCTTGGACATCATTAAAAAAGGATTTGTAACATCCATCATGAGTAGTTTCCAATATCATTGTGAAGTCTTGACTTTCTATACCAAGACAATGAAAATATTTTTCATAAAAAAAAAAAAAAAACAAGCAGTTTTTTATGCCTAAATAAAAGTATACAACAGAAAAAATAAAATAAGTTACACAATATAAAATAAAATATCATTATATAACATTAATAATTGTATATATATATATCAAATTGGAAAAGAATAAATATATTTATGCTCTTCTTCCATAAAATAATAATCAGAAAATAATAAATTCTCACAACAGCTATATAAATATATTTTAAATATATATATACATAAAAACGCTTTTTCAGCACCTGATTTGGTGCCCTTTTCAAATGTTAACAATCTATTATATTAACGAACTATTACAGACATAAAACCATGTGTTCAATAATGAAATTAAAACAACCAATACCAATATAAATCATTCAAATAAATGAAAACCTACATATAAATCCTGTAATTACAAAATAATTGACTATATCATAATAAAATAAATTACATGCATTTTTTTTTACAATTATATATATGTCAATTTATATAATTTTCCATTCATTTTTAATTAACCAGTTATTAACCAAATTTATAGAAGTCTTGTAAATATTCATACAATTATTTTTAATATAATATGTTTCGTACATTTGTCTTCTTTTTGGATCTTTAATGAAATTTAAACATTTAATACTTTTTGTAGCATCTATTCTATGTCCATATTTTAAATAATGAATATATAATGCAGATTTATCTTATGTTCTTTGGCTCTTACCTCTAATTGTTTGCCAGTATGCCCAAAGTAAACAATTTTACAAATTTTGCATGTAATTTTATATACAATTCCTTTTTTGTACTGCATATCATCTCTTAACTTATAATTACCTATTAATAGATCAAAATTTTTACTGTTTGACCAGCCAATATTTATATCCTTCTCAATATAATTTTTGTTATATCTCAATATATTATATATCTTAGGACAATATGAAAGTCTAATCCATTTCTTATTTGATTCATTATTACTATTATCAATACCATTATTTTTCTCAGAAATATTATCACCTACTTAAGATGGTTTAGAATTAAAAAATATATTTTTAATAGTTTTAGGATTATATCCATAATCTTTATATACTTTAATAAATTGATTCTTTTGTAATTAAGCTACACTTTTATCTATATTATATTTATCATTCCTATATTTAAAATTTTTAATAACTGCCAATTTTTGCACTCACACTTGTTGTGAACCTACATGAATAATTTTTCTTAATTTATGTTCTTTAATAAAATGTTTATCTTAATTTTATTGTTTTATTTTTTTATGTCTGTAATAATTCGTTAACGTAATGATTATTAATATTTTAAAAGGGCACCAAATCAGGTGCTAAAAAAGGCTTTTTATGTGTATATATATATATATAGATAAAAAATTGATATTTATATAGTTGTTGTAAAAAATTATTATTTTCTGATTATTATTATAAAAATAATACAAAAAGTTTTTTTTTTTTTTGGCAAATAGTTTTGGCCCTTATCAATGTGATAAGTTTTAATTTCCATTGCATAATTAAAAATAAGACATGAAATATGTAAAAAGTAAAATTATTTTGATACTGCAACCTTTTTCATGCACACTAAACTATTTTTAATATAAATATTTATTTTCATTTTACATTCTACTTAATAGTGCTATTATAGATATGTTTGCTAAATATTATTTTATTAATCATTCATACACATTGTTTGACCAAGCCATTTTCAGTAGACATTAATTATACCTTTATTCATTATTTATAATATATATACACCTGGGTCTCGTTTTACGTGACAGATAGGTTCCTCAGAAAACACGCGCAAACGAAATCGTGCAAAAATAGACGTAACTTACCTTGAAAAGGGGGGGATACGGACTGTGATTTTTCAAAACTCGTGTAAAAGCAAAGCACCAACGTAAAATTTACTTTAAAATTCGTGCAAAAAAAAAAATAAGGAAATAAAATATGACTAATAAAAAATTTCAAATTTGAAAAAAATTGATACAAGACAAACTTTTTTTAACTATAATATTTAATTTTATTCAAAACAATATATTTTTATGTATAATTTACAGTAATTTATATTTTTTTTATACACGTTTTAATTAAATTCGCTATTTGCCGGTAAAAAGGTTCGTTTGCAAACTGATAAAAAAATCAGATTCTTCACAAGATGAAATACAACTAGCGCCAACGTCACTCTCATGTTGTGTTAATTAATGGTTTTCTGGTGACAACATAATTAATCTAACAACTAAAAATTAAATTATTATTTTTGTCTTTAATTTTCTATTTTAATTGTGCCCATTGCTATTACTCATCTTTTAAAAATAAACTTGCAGACACTAAATGATTAATAATTGATTAAATGTTCTTTTTTAAAAAGCAAAAACAGAATGTGATTTAAAATGCAAAATTAACACGCCCAATATTTGAACAAATTTACATTATAATCTTGTAAAATTTAATGTGTGTATACATAAAATATGGAAATCATGATTTTAATTTCATTATTGCATAAAATCTTACTATTATAAAGCATTGAAAATATTGAAATTACTAAGTTGAAAGTTGAATTTCAATAATGTGCTATTACTTTCAATATAACGTGAGTGCGTGAAATTTATTATTTAAAGTAATAGCGCATTATCGGAGTTTGACTTCCGGTGAAACACGAATCGCGTAACTTCAAAATCGTGTTAAATAAGTCTGCGTAAAAAGAGACCCAGGTGTATATATATTTAATGGTCAGTTTTGATATCACTCACATTTTATTTCTCTTTGAACTCCTTTATCATATCTACACAGTATATATTATTATTACGCACAAACTCCTTTTGGGTGTCCTGCTAACTCACGGAGATTTACATCAGAAACCCGGATATATTTCTTAAAACTACTACTGTCACATATCTTTACTTTACTAATGGAACTTATATATAAATGAATAAGCAAACTAATAAATAAATTATCTAACTAGGATAAGAATTTAATAAGTACGTGTGTTTAAGCCATCAAATTAGCAATACAATATCTGGAGTTAATAATAATAAAAGCAATATAGACTACAGATTTGTTTTACAATACTATTTAATATAATTAAATAACTGGTTAACATAATAGAGCTACTTTCTTTACTAGTTTCTAATATTTGGAAAACATTATACAACATTAATTAAATGCTTCGTTCAATGTAGGCGGGGAAGATCTATGTGCCAATGAGGTAGTGATCTGTAACTATATATAACTCATTGTTATTAGATACACTAATTTATTATTAATAAAATTAATATTTTATAAACACAAAAGTTTCACAAATGAATCTTTGATTTATACATCTACAATATGGTCTTTAAATTATATAATGCCTTAACGTGAAATGACTAACAAATAAATCAATAATTAAAACGTGGGTTTTCTATAACACATCTTGTATAAAATATTGCGTGTGTTTAGGAATTTGCTGTAAAAAGGGAATCGCTATAAATCAAGCGGGTTTAAAAGGGGTAACTAAACAAATAACAATAAATCACTTTGATTTTGATATATTTCACTTCACCACGACTTAGAGGCAACTTTAAAAGAAATATATAGATCTCGAGAATGAAAGCAGTACTGACATAGCAGGAATAAAAATATTGATCAGATTAATGAAAATTTCACCATTAAATTTGAAGAACAAAATGGTCACTTTGCATTTTCGCAGATCGCAACCTGGAGAGAGAGCTTCCTTGGACATAAGGAGAAATGAGGTCAGGCCTTTTTACCCTTGAGCCTTACTGTCGACGATGAGGATCCTGAAGAATTGAAATCCGCATTATTAACTTAGATTTTCTAAAATACATATATTAAAATAACAGCGAGTTCAATGAACTTAGAATAATTTGCTTATGTCAGCAATGCTTATATTAATGGAATAGACACTTTATTCATGTCCATTACTTAAATTAAATAATAAATAAAATAATTTCCAAAGGTAGCGACTTGAACTTTTTCAAAATCAAATTGGAATAAAACAATCACGACTATAATGTCATTCTAAATAGCAATATTATTTAGAGATTTCCAAAATGCAAATTTCATTTAAAACCCTCTAATATTTCGTCAAAGCATACTAAAATCTATTGTGATAAATAGTCATTTCCTTCTCACTAACTCGAATTAGTGCTCTAATAACAATAAAATACCAACATACAATATTCATTTTATTAACAGATCGCAATTATGAAGTATAGGTATTACTGGATTACGTTTAATAAAATAATTCCAACTCGGTGGATAAAATGAGCTAAACAAATACTTGCTCATTTGGGAGAGCATTAGGTCTGCCAATCAATCATGGGCCGATTGAAAATATTTAAGGAAGGTTTCAATTCACTGAATTAAATTTATTGGCACATAAATACTTAAATATTTTAAATCATAAATTAATAAATAATAGGAAACCGCCATCCGAAAAGAAATATAAAATAAAAAGGCACTTTTAAGAGGGACTAGTAAAGTTGAATTAATCTTATAGAGAGCAATGACAAAAGCAGAATTACAAAAGCTATATAAGTTTTATGTATCTTACAAAGCGTGTTTATCTAGGATAGGGTTGCAATATTTAATTACTGATGTTACGAAAACCATTTAAAACAAGAAAAGCGAATTATATATTTTAGAAAAAATTCTTCTGGTGGCAATATTATCTTCCAACAAGTCCTTTCACATGTAGGCTTCATAACTGCTTGCAAGTTCCTTTTGGAGAGTGAAATGAGGCACAGATTCCATCGATGAAATAGCTATTTTTTATTATTCAGCAAAGTTCAGTTCTCTTTATGATTTTAGGCGGCATTATATGGTTTCACGGTAGCATACTGATGTTACTGGGAAAGGCACAGAAACAACAGCTATGTGCCCCGACCTTAGCCCACATTTTTGTGTATACTAAATCATAAAATAGACCGACATAGATTCAAACTGCAGTTCATTCATTATAGTAATCTGATCCTTATCATTCCCTTTTTTGGGGGTATTTACACTATTTTTGCCATTGCTCCAGAATATTCTATCTTTCCATAGCTTCAGGCATTGTTCTGTCCATTCATTTAAAATAATTTGCTCTATTGTGAATCTAAGATACACTCTTTCGATAAATCTTTTAAGTCTTTTGTTACGAATCCATTTTTAGTTCACAAATGAATTACTAAGATAAAATAAAATTAATTTAAGATAAGTCCCTTCCTTTCCATTCATAAATAAAAGTATATGTATTACCCTTTGTTGAGTAGCCTACGTGACTTTCCACATTTATCCCAAAGAATGTGATTTTTAATCATTAAAATTTAGTAGATAAATATAAAAGTAGTTTTTAAGCAAATTTATTTAACAGACTTTACTATTAATATTTAAAATATGCACGTATATATAATATCCACACACAAAAATAGGTAATAAATAAATCTTATTTTATTAAAATTAACATTATTTAAACCTTATTATAGAAATTAAAGTAAAATTAAAACGTTCATTATTAAATGAATATAACAAGGCTAAAGAAAGAAAAATAAGCTTAGTGTGTATATGAATATAAGACTATCTGTTAAACAAATTTACTATTAAAAAGGTAGAGATCAGGTTTGATCTCAGGTTAATGCTAAATAAGTCATGAAACTTGGATCGAGTTTGGATCCAATCATTTCAATATATACTCAACCACATACATTGGAAAACATAAAACACTTAAAAGATATATAAATAATAATTATAATAGAACAATATAAATCATATTTCTACTATACCAAACTAAAACTGAATTACTAAATTTGTCTTATTGATTTAATCTTCTAACAAATACATTCCTATCAAGTAAAAGAATGCCTAACTATGCTTATTAACTCTACATAAATCATTATATTCATTTACTATTTTTTTTTATGTTGAATGATCCATACTTCTTGTTCCTATTAATTTGATTATTTTTCTCTCTTTAATTTGAGTAATATAATCTGATAAATAAACTATTTAATGTAAAACATCATATAATAGAATCAAATCTTTTACCCTTTGATGGTTTATCAATGGCCTGCCTAGTTTGGTACAATGATTAGAATGGAAGACTTGAGATCTCAAAGTCCATGAATTCTAATTCCATATTTGTCATTTCCAGTGCTCAAATTTACAAACTCCGAGGCAATAATCTAGTTTTTAATTGTCTTTTATTCATCAATGAATGCCTATAATTATTACTATTAGTATGTATACTTCTTATAAAATTATTAAATTATTTTTAAAAGAATTTATTGTGGTTAAACTATTTTTCTCAGATTCAAATGAATGATTGGTAATACCACTATTCTAAACCAATAAATTTTTCTATTTTTAGAAAAATATTTTTCATTCTTTAATATTTATTCCATAATTCTGCATTCTCTTTTTATAAAATTCATTATAACACAAACTTGTATGAATTATTGCTATTAAATGTTAATGCCAAATCTTTTGGTTTATTGTTTGAGAGTTTATAAAAAGTTCATACACCAAAAGTAATATAACTGTGTTGTGATCCATATATCTTGATCTCCAGAGTCTTCACTTTCAACTACAATAAATCGTAATATAAAAGATAAGTCACTGTTGTTTTTATTATTAAAGAATAGATTTATTCATGAAAACATATGTATATCACTGGGAAAAACCCACCCAGAAGGATGTAATCCAAAAAATATGAGCATGATTTGATGATAATCTAAAGAGTAAAGTTTAATTTTTTAAGTCATTTTTCGGAAAAAAAACATCTTGACCATGTTTCATGAAACAATCAATCAGGAGTCAGTAGTCTCTCTTTCCTTGATTTTTTGAATTAACTGAATATATACATGACAGATATTAGTTGACTTGATTAAAAACAAATTTGCATCTAGTAAGCCAAACTGTAAAGGTAATAAAGATGACTAATCTTATAATAGAAAAAGTATCATTTTTATAGCATTTTTGACAGATAAAACATTTCGAACTTCTATAGATAAGCTTTCCACAATTAAGGATCGAATCGGTCTTAGAAAGGGACATGTATAAAGCATATGTTGAAGAGTTTCATCATCAACTGTGCATAATTGACATAGAGGGTTGAGTCACTGTTGTTGTTAATGGTATTTAATTATAATTATGATGTTTATATTTTAAACTGTATATTAAAAATAGAAAAATGATAATGGATTTTATTTGAAGACTGAGAGAGTAATACATAATTTTCTAACAATATGCAATTGTTTTAAATTGTTCTATTGTAATATCTTTGTTTTTATTGGTGTATTTTAAAAAATAAAGAGTCCATTACCTACTCGCATAAGACTTTATTGAGAGTATTGTCTGACTAGATCATACTGCTTCATTCTACATAAGACTACACTTGTAAGTATTATCAATATTAAAACTATGAAATTCTTATTATATCTCAGATAAAATGTTCTTATTTATTAAAATAGTTTAAATTCTAAATATTTACAACAAGATTTCAACTTTCAGAAAATCTATTTCCTTTTTTATTTCTTTTTTTTTTTTTAGTTTTAAATAGCCTTTCAAGATTTATTAGAATGACAATTATAATTTCATGTGGTAAAGAGATTTCTTATAAAAAATTGTTTTTATCTGAATGTATATAAATTGGCACTTAAACTTGAATAATTTGTAGGTTATATTTATTTATGAACTCAAATATAAATACTTTATGCAAATCAATTTACCATATCTAGAATATCAAATGTAATTAAATCAAGATGTAGAAAGTATGATTTGTATATATATAGCTTTCAGTTTAAATAAAATTTATAACAAATTAAATTTGAATACAAGTATAATGTATATATTGAACTTTAGATGTGATTAGAGGGGGGATTTGAACACAGACTTTCAAGCTTCCTTCAGCTATCCACTCCATCTTATATAACCAATACACATGATCACATAATATAAAAAAGATAAATGATCTCCAATATACATATTTTTTGCTGAACCAGCATTCATCAATTGGTTCAGATCATCATCTCTCACACACATATATAATAAATACTCAGAGTGATTTAAAGTCATGGATATGACAACAATATTGGCATAACAAGAGCTTTGATATCATCAAATTTTCAATAAATGGATAGCTGAAGAGTTGGAGGGTGAAGACAATTGATGCATATTCATTAAAGTTTGAAGGTTTGCTATCTTAATATAAAGTAAGCACTGATTATATATGTATGTGGGAGATGATGATCTGCAACAACTAATGAAAGCTGATTCAGTATGAAATATGTATATTGAATCTCATTTATCTTTTTTACATGTATATTGGTCATAGGTATCAGTTATATAAGATGGAGTGAATAACTAAAGGGAGTTTGAAAGTCTGTGTTCAAATCTCCTCTAATTACAACAAATTAAATTATTTTTTAAAATAATTATTAATTAAATATTTTAAACACCAATAAAAGTAATGAAGTATTTAAATAATAGTAAAAGTATTTTGAAAAAAAAAAAAAAAACATCTCTGTGCTTTTACTAGCACGAAGTATATACAAAAAAATCTTTCTCAATCATATGTGGGTTTTCATTAGTAATTATAAAAATATATTTTCTATTAATTATTAAAAATATCATTAAATAAACAAAACAAAATATATTTGAAACAAAAAATTAGCTTTGTAACTAAATAAAAAAACTTATTTTTAATTTTTACTAATATAACACAAATATTAAATGTGAAATGAGCACTTATCCTACAATCATAACTTCCACCTAGAAACAAAAATGAGAACTAAATTATTGATTCAATATTGTTAAACTGCAGTCATTCAATGCAAATTGTGGGCAGACTTTAGAAATAGTACAATGACTTCCATGTTATTACAGTCTGCACAGTTCAGTAAATGTTTGATTGCTCACCAGAATAAATGATACAAGAATCAATAACAAATTCCAATTACACTATTTTACTTTTAACTGTTTGTTTATAATTTAATATATATCTACTTTTGCAGTTTTAAATTTTCCTCTTTACACCAGATTTCAGATAAATCTACTATATCTCAATCAATACTTTATAATTTCTTCTCTAATTTTAGTCTAACATTAAAAAATTGCAAATATATATTTGAAATTAAATAAATGAAATGCTTAGTATTCCCAAAAAATTTTGAGTGGACATTACAAATTATATTATGAAGTGTGAGTTAGATGGACTTCCTTATATTGACACATATTATTTTAATGGTTTTAAAGTTTATATCTGTGTTAGAGATAATCTTTAATTTAGTAAATGATTAGTAATAGTCATTACTATATTTATCTAAAGTGGATGATGTCAAAAATGTGGGTCGAGTTAATTTGGCACTTGTAATTCAAAATGTAATTATTTAATATAGATAATTTCATATAATAAGAATATATATGAGAGCTAGTGACCTGGACCAACTGATGAGCGCTGATTCAGCACAAAATGCATCTTGGATGTCATTTGTCTTTTATTGCACCTTTATTTATATGAATTTAAAAGAATGTGTTAATATTGAGGTTATTTAATATATTTATAAAAATATTACACATGGAAAAAAGAAATGAGAATAACTCCATGTGTTTGTGTGTTTAATTTTAAAAAATCAGATATATTACTGTTTGAGTTTTAAAGTTTATATCTGTGCAAGAGATACTCTCTAGTTTAGTAAATGATTAATAATAGTCATTATTAAAGCAATGGGTGAGCTGTTCTCCTTGTGAGTTGTAGTTAACTATGGTCACCCACTTGGCCTTTCAGTAGGGCATTACACATGATAAGGCAAGTCAGTTATTTGATGATTTATCTCAGTTTTAGGAAGTGGTCTCATGATAATTAATGACTGAATGGGATGGAGTTCCCACTTGCACAATTCTCTTACTTCACCTCTCTTGATCCTCATTATGCCTCAAAGTTTAGGGAGACTGTACCCTATTTCAAGGTATGATTATTCTATATCTGATATGTAAATTGGATATGTGTAATAGTGTGGTTAACTGGAAAATAGAAAAATCAAACAACAAACAACTAATTTGATTTAATGTTTAATATTTAACAAATTGATTATGATGATGATTGCTATTCATAATTTTTTATAACAAAGTGGTGAACATATTTAACATTTAATGATTGTATGGGCATGATCATCCCTCATTCATATTCATTAACCATTTATTAACCCATAATCCCTACGAAGGATCATCATTCCCATTCCAACTTAATAAACTCAAATTTACATTGCAGTCAATTTGAAACTATATTTTAACAATCAACTCTTTGATGACTAAAATTCCATGAAATCATTTGATCATTAATTTCTACTCTGCCTATCTATATTTTATGATCTGCTGAGAGTTGCTTATAGATTCTGAACCCCTCCTATTCTGTCGTATAGATCTATGATAGGACAGACCAATCATTCAAGGGTTAGTCATATATTCCGAATAACAAATAATTAATAATTAAGTTAATTAAACACAAACATTGTACAAAAAAATATTGTATCTGTCAAAGTGTGAGCACTTAATACTGAATAAGATTAAAGTCTTGCCTTTCAAGTCAGTAGACTGATGTACCAATTGGCAAGCAAGTTGGGAGTCTGCCCCTAAATTTTATTATTAAATGAAAAATAAAAAAACAGAATTGATAGCTTCCCTCCCTCTAGAATAGTTGGAGGTTGAGTGAATTGACTTTCTGTTTCAAAAGAAACCAATTTAACAAGAAAAATAGGAACATATATATAATTTGGGATGTTAATCCAGTGTAGTCTAGCCATAGTTCAAAGCCTTGTCATTCATATTGTTCATATTGTGAAATGTGTGAGTATCCTTGCTCTTGGAAAATTCTTTTGCATGAACTGTCTAGTAGTCCATTAGATAATCTTTGGTCGCCATCTGGGTCTTCATGTTGGTAACTCAGCCTCTTTTATAAACTATCTTTCCTGTGCTGTCATTTCTTTGCTTGATTGTAGTGCATTGTAGGTCTTTTACTATCGTGGTCATCATGATGTTAATTTGAAATGATAGTCATATTTGGAATCATGTTTGAATGATGAGCAACCAAGGAAAGATGAGGACTTTTCACATTCGTATCAATACACTGCTAACTTTTTAATGTTGTTATTTTTACCGTTATTTTGGCAAGATCAAACATTAAAAAGTTAACAATGATTTGATATGAATGTGAAAAGTCTTTCATTCTTTCCTTGGTTGCAGGAATAATAACCAAAAGTTATCGAAAAATACACAAAAATAAATATTATAGTAAATATATGTAATAATACGTCCTTGTATGTAATGTAGACGAACATAAACAACCAAATTAAATTATTTATTTAATTTATAACATAAATTGTAAAAATAAATCCATAAGTGATCCATTTTTCGGCACGAAATTAACACAACAAAATATATCTAAAATTTTAAAAAAAATTCTATGAAATATACACTTACGCAGACGACACTTTCACACTAAATGCAATCGATTGATTTTCAACAAAGAATAATCCTAAAATTTTGAGAGATAATTTTTAAAATCACATTAGAAAACATTCAACATACACACCTAGACTACTTACTGTCTGAAATAGGGTGTTGAAGTTGAAATCTTCGGTATATTTGCAATGGAATTCTTGCATATGAAATGGCGTTTGTCATCCCCCTCCCCGCTATTCCTCCTTCTCTGAAATGTTTGTAGAGCACGTGATTGCGCAGTACTTACTGTAAATGAAATTTTATCAATCAATACAAGTTTTGGACTAAATAAATGGCTTTTTTTTTTTTAAACGGACAGACGTCCAAAAAAATAAAAAAGGAAATAGCATTAATAACAAAGTCGACATATTTATTCACTTGGTCAAGTTTCAAAAAGACTGTAAATTCCCACAGCTCTTTGAACAGAAAATTCAACGTATTAATTGACTTCAAAAAATGTAGAATAAGAACTGTACATTTCATCCGTATGATCAGTTGGTTTTTCAACAGGAAAAATTACTAGAAATTGCCACACTTTAATGAGATGTTTTATAATCAGGATTAAAAAAATTTTTTATTATCTAAAGGCAAGTAAAAGGAAGGATAGAACAGTAATATCAAAGTCAACATATTAATTCAATTAGTAATTAGAAAAACGACAGTAAATTGCAGCATTTCGATCAGATGGTTTATAAACAGGATTAAAAACGTTTTTGATCTCAAGGCAAATAAAAAAAAACAACAGTAAGACCAAAATCAACGAATAAATTAAATTAGTAATTATATAAATGATTATAAATTGCGGAACTTTGATAAGAGGTTTTATAAACTGGAAAAATAACTGAAAATTTACAGCAGTACTTTAAGAAAAAAAAAAAAACAGTAATAATAATATAGACATCGCATTAATTCAATTAGGAATTAGATAAATAACCATAAATTACGGAACTCTGAGCAGATGGTTTTTAGGCTGGAGAAATAACTGTAAATTAAAGCACTTTGAGCAGATAAAAAAGAAAAAAAACTGCAATGATAATAATATAGTCAACGCATTATTTCAATTAGGAATTAGATAAATACCTAAATTGCAGAACTCTGAACGGATGATTTTTAGACTGGAGAAATAACTGTAAATTAAAGCACTTTGAGCAGATAAAAGTAAAAAACAATATTAACAAACAATTTTAATTCAGTTACCAAAGAAAAATATAATTCTTAATTTCATGATTTAAATCAGATTAATAAAGCTAACATATTAAATTTTAAATTGCAAACAGTTTGATAAAATGTTTTCTAAACAGCAATAAAAACGTTTTTGATCTCAAAGCAAGTTAAAGGAAACGGTAACAACAATAATAAAAATTAAACTACTTACTTGTAATATTAATTAAAATAAAAACTAAAAATTTCAGCCATGTGATGATTGTTTTTAGAATAGAAAAAAAATTTATGTTGCAGCAATTGGAATAAATAAAAGGAAACAATGATATAATATTAACAAAGTTAACGTATTAATTTAATTATTAAATAAAAAAATAACTGTCAACCAATTAATTCAATTAGTAAGTCATAAAGTTATTGGGTACATTGCAGCACTTTCCAGACAAAAGAATAACAACAGTATTAACCGAGTCAACGTTTTAATTCATTTACTTAATCAATCAAAAAATGTGTTAATTTCAGCACTTAGATACGATTGTTTTTAGATGGGAGGAAAAACGTTCTTTATGTCATTCAGAATTGAAAAGAAAGTGTCTTCATCTCTGTGTAGTCTGCGCCGTGTATGCGTCAACTTAAATAAATTCTCCAACAGATTTGGTAACAAAAAATAGGTTTATTAACTACTTTAACACAAATAAAAATAATACATAGCTATAAAGTATGCTCTAAGACAGTTTTCTCTAACTCTCTTCTATATTAGATAGAACGTTCCACACTGCACGTTCTTGATTGTTATACTTATAAATAAATAATGGCAGGTGACATTACACTATAATAATGGCAGGTGACATTACAATAAGAATCTATATGTTGTCTTGATGTTCCTCGCTACTTTTTATTTCTCCATTTGGCAGATCCCCACAGACGTTCAATGTTTTGTGAGTGAACCTCAGTCTCGGGATTCACAAAGTTATAACTATGATTGACTTGAAAATGCTCATAACCAGCAGCTTTGAGTTCAACGCTTTTGTACGCCTTCCAACAATCAGAGTAAATTGTGGAACCCTCTTCTATATTCTCTTTTATGGCTTCCATAAGAGTGGCCGCACTCCTATCTTTTATCCTGATTATAAAACATTGGTCCGTTTCTCAGCATAAGCCACCGAACATCCACTGTTCCGGAAGATTTCTGCCTTGTTGGTTTTTACGTTTTGAAAATAGACTTTTGTCTATTTCTACCACTTTACCGGAACTTCCAATTTTTGATGTTGCTCGTTGAAGCATGGCAAGACTGCAAACTTCACGCATATAGTTGTTCCAGTTTATAACTATTTTATTTACTAGACCAAGTTCATTTTTACTCCATTCGACTGAAGTTAATTCACGTGACCAACAGTAAATAAATCGTATGGCTGTAAGAAATGGCATCTTGGAACCTTCAAACCACACTCCTTTCCAAATGACAAATTTAGTGTTACAACCGTTAACATTACAACGCCACTGTTTATCAGATATATGAATGTAAAAATTCATCGTGTGCCCATTAGGACACACTTTGCCTGGTGGCAAAATATCTTGCTGTTGGAAGTAAAGAATGGCTTTTTTTTTCGTTTTTTGGTAGCTTCCAAATTGTCATCATTTTGGATAATAAATAAACACTTTTATAAACGCAGAACAAGATGATGAAAAGTTGAATTTTATAATCAATAATAAAAAAGAAAAACTAAATAACAAACGGTCTTGTATAAATGAAGAACTTAATAACAAGCATGAAATTCTAAAAAAAACGCAGTAATCAATTAACTTGAAAAAAAAAAAAACAAGAATAAAAACGGAGAATTTTAAATTTAAAATAATCAAACAAGTTAACAATTCCAACAACAAAGTAATTTCAAAATGAAAAACACAAAATTTTCAATAAGAAACTGCAAAATATACCAAACGAACAACTGTAAGAAGTTTTTTTTAGATGACACGTTGTAAAACACGTAAGAAATTATATTTTATAGACACTTTTTAAAACACGTTTTGTGCACGTTCAAAAACACGTTTTTCGAGGAGAAAAAAGCACGTGTTTATTTCTCGTTCGCAAGATTACAGCTTAATCGCGTATGTGAATAGTCGTCCTATCTATCTTAGGTTGCAGGAATATTATGAACTTTAATAGTAAGGGTAGTTAATATGACAAATAAATTGATTTTAAGAATTTATCAAGTATCTTTTCTTGACGTAATTTATTTGCCTTCCTTTTTTGTTAAAAAGAACGAAAGTGTTCTATTTTGTCTAATGTTTTATTTTTAGATGTGAGTTTCAAGTTCGTGCTTTGCTTTCATTGTTAACATCACTTTGATCTTTTTATAATTTTATGCTGGATTATTATTAATAATGATGATGATAATAATAAACAATTTAACATTAATGATTTCTTTCTCTTGTTTTTTGAGCTTTGCACTTGCTTGCATTTAAGGGTTATTGTCAATAATATAATTTTAACTAACAATTTTACACAAACATTAATTTATAATCAATAATATGCTTTTGATTGTGTTGGTAGATTCAGTGTTTATGATGTAAATATGAGTGGTGACTTTTTATGTGGTCGGTTAAATGTATCCTCACACTATATTTACCTAAAATGGATGGTGTCAAAGTTGTGGGTGGAATTAATTTGACACATTGTAATTCAAAATGTAATTGTTTTAATAGGATAATTTTGATTATAATTAAAATTCATCTTCAATCTATAAAGGTAAAAGACTTTAGATACAAATTATTATTTTTTTGTAGATATTATATATATTTCTGGCATCATTAGAAGAAAAAAACATTACTTATCTACTATTTGACTGATATCCAGATATATCGGTTATATGAATGATGTACTAATTGTGGATCATAGGATATGATTAACTGTCCATTTATAAGTCTTAATAAAAGATCAAATTGTCAAGCGGTGGCCTAGTAGTTGGCATAGCTGCCTTCCAAGCAGCTGGCCTAGGTTCATTTCCTGTCAATGCATTTGACATATGAAAAAAATAAAATAATAGATCAAATATTAAATAATCAGTAAATGTTAAAATGTCATTAACCAATTGAAATATTTCAATAAATGTATTCAATATTATAGGAACGAGTTGGATCAGGAAATGTTAATTAAATTTCTAAATATAAGAGATTGCGAGACACCAGGTGGAGTGCTACACACAAGTATATAGGTTTTAAAGCTTTTTTATTTGACAACAATTCACTTAGCAAGTTTGAAGCAAATAAGAAAAGAAATGGTAATTATATTACAGATGTGACAAATAACATTTTATAGTTATGATTTGAATAATGGAAATTAAGTGATTATTATAAACAACCAGAGTTATCTTTGTTGTTGTCAGAAAATCTCAATTACTAATCGACAGTCCTCTTTTGTCCTGAGTTTAAATTAGAAGCAAAAGGCAATATGCATTTTGAAGATACATCTTTTTCACATGTCTTTGGTCATATGCTTATGATTACACCTCTTTACAAGATGTTAAAAGCAGATAGAAAACAGCCCTTACTTTCCATAAGGGTGATATAATAAAAATTACATTACAGAAATATTGTTATAAGGATTTAAGCACTGACAGTTATTTTTTTATAGATATGAAAATACAAAAGACTCACATCTTCCCTTTAGATCCTAAAAATAAATATTAATTGTTCTAAGAAAATTGTGTATGTTAAATTAAATATTTTCATGGATTTAATATTATATAAAACTGGAAATTAAACACACAAAAAGTCTATTAATAGAAAAGAATCATGCGTGCCCCTCTCAAAAAGATGGTCTAAAATCCCTAATTAATGTTCATATTTAAATTTTATGTAAATTAACAATAACACATACACCCACTCCCACTTTCCAATTAATGCTATTTCTATGATCTGTAATAGTCGAAAGTCGACTAAGCACATATTGTTTTTTAAAAAAATCAGACTTTGTAAAAGCTTTTCTCTATACGGTATTTAACTGAAAGACAGGCTTATTTATACCTGAATCTATATATATGTAATATTAGGGTATGAGCACAGACTTTCACATGACCACCACTCTCCACTCCATCTAATAATACTGATACACTTAAACACATATATGTTGAAAAGATAAATAATCACCAATATACGTATTTCATGCTAAACCAGCAATCATCAGTTGGTCCAGATTATCATCTCTACACATATATACTATAAGTGCTCAGATATATATTAAGATAGACAATCCTCATACTTTAATGGACAGGCTTCAATCTACTCCACACTACAACTCTTCAACCGTCCATCCAATTGAAAATCTGATGATGAAATGCTCAAAGGCCACCCTGAGGCCGAGATTCTTGTCACACCCATGTTGACCTAAGGTCAATCTGAACCCCACATGTACAGGACATAATCCATTAAATACATGCAAGGATGGGCAGACATCTCTATAATGTAATAACTGAAAGACAGGCTAATTTATACCTGAGTCTATATATATGTAATATTAGGGTATGAGCACAGACTTTCACATGACCACCACTCTCCACTCCATCTAATAATAAATAAGCCTGTCTTTCAGTTATTACATTATAGAGATGTCTGCCCATCCTTGCATGTATTTAATGGATTATGTCCTGTACATGTGGGGTTCAGATTGACCTTAGGTCAACATGGGTGTGACAAGAATCTCGGCCTCAGGGTGGCCTTTGAGCATTTCATCATCAGATTTTCAATTGGATGGACGGTTGAAGAGTTGTAGTGTGGAGTAGATTGAAGCCTGTCCATTAAAGTATGAGGATTGTCTATCTTAATATATATCTGAGCACTTATAGTATATATGTGTAGAGATGATAATCTGGACCAACTGATGATTGCTGGTTTAGCATGAAATACGTATATTGGTGATTATTTATCTTTTCAACATATATGTGTTTAAGTGTATCAGTATTATTAGATGGAGTGGAGAGTGGTGGTCATGTGAAAGTCTGTGCTCATACCCTAATATTCTATACGGTATTTGTACATTTATGATTATATACAACTCTCTGGAGATTAATCAAAATAAACAGCTTAACCATGAGATAAAAAGTAAACCTTGAATTTCTATGGCATGCAAAAAGATTTAAAAGTTATGAAAAAATCAATTCAATAATCTTGAGTACCTCTCATAGTTTAAATAGAATTTCTAATAATTCTAATGACAAAATATCAGATGAAAATTTATTTATTTTTATGAATTCTAGGTAAATTATTTTACAAAACTGGGCTAACACATGTAACTATATAGAAGATCAAAATAAACACAAATTATAGTTCTGCATTCATTGAGCATGATAGGATAACAGTCCATGCCTTTGATTCCTCAAACATTAAATTGTTTGACAGGAGTATAAAAGTTGAAAAAGAAAGATCAAAGAAGTTATGGCATATTATTCACCATCAATCAATGATCCAGTAGGTTTAAATAAATACATAATTCAATTTTGACAAATAGACATGATTTCTTTGAAGCGATTATATTTCTTGATAGCTAACAGTTTATAATCGTAATTATGGCACAGAAAATATACTTAGTTAAAACTAAATTATAAATAACAGTACTCCAATATGTAATATATAGGGGTTTGAACTTAGACTTTCACACGACCCTCTACTCTCCACACTACATGTTGAAAAGATAAATAATCACCAATATATGTATTTTGTGCTAAGCAGCATTCGTCAGTTGGTCCAGATTATCATTCTCCAAACATTTAAACAATCAATGCTCAGCTCATATTAAGATAGCCAATCTACATACTTTAATGAACAGGCTTCAATACACTCCACCCCACAACTCTTCAGCTGTCCATTTAATTGAAAATCTGATGACGGAACACTCAAAGCTCACATTGGTACCAACCTTCTCATCCTACCCATGTTGACCACAAGTCACTCTGACTCCTCATGTACAGGACATAATCCATTTACATACATATATGAGGGATGGGCTGATCTTGCAGCACTATATTTCAATATGAATTTTTTTTCTACAGTACAGGTTTTTTTTTTCATATTTGCACTCCAATATGTAATATATAGAGGGTTTGAACTTAGACTTTCAATGACCCTCAACTTTCCACACTCTCATACTGCTGATACACTTGCTCACACATTCTGAAAAGATAAATAATCATCAATATACTTATTTCGTGCCTTGAAAAGATAAATAATCACCAATATATGTATTTTGTGCTGTTTTTCATGCTGTGCACGAAATACATATATTGGTGATTATTTATCTTTTCAACATTTGTGTGATCAAGGGTATCAGCATTATGAGATAGCGTGAAGAGTTGAGGATCGTGCGAAAGTATAAATTCAAACCCCCTAAATATTACATATTGGATTGCAGGTATGAATAAAAAAGCCTGTACTGTAGAAAAAAAAATTCATATAGAAATATAAATAGCAGTGTAAATTAATTAAGATCTGTATGTTTTTCTATCTGGTATAAGAGTATTTTATTAATAATATATATAAAACAAATAATGGTTTGTACTTAAACTTTTAGTTTTTGTAATGGGCCATACTTTTAAACAAATAGATTAAATGTTTAGCTTATGATGTATATGAATGTATTTGTGTCTCACAAAAATAATCATATAGTCATCATAAAACTTATTTTCAATTTTTCTCTCTCTTTCTTTTTCTCTTTATATATATATATCTTTATAATTCTGGAGTTATAAAAGCCATATTTGATTTACAATGGCAATTAGTTAATAAATAAATTTAATGTAGATAATTCTGAACTTGAATTAAATATACATAAGGAAAAGAACTAATTAGAAATGATTTGAACCCAGACTTTCAAGCTCCCTTCAGCTATCTGCTCCATCTTATACACATGTGAAAAAGATAAATGATCTCCAATATACGTATTTCCCCATTAACATCTAAAGTTCAGTATATACATTATTAGTATTCAAATAATAAGGAAAAGAAGAAAGAAATAAAACGAATGGAATTTAACAAAAAAAAATTATAGATTTTTCTATGAAAGTATGTTTACATTAAGAATATTTTCTCCTAAATAGTAGATCAAAAAGCCACTTTTTAATTCATATAAAAAGCAATCCAGTGGGTGTTATTATCAAGCAATAAAAAAAAGATAATCGTGATTATCAGCAGTAGTTTGTCTTCTCATTTAAATTTTAACATGTTCTGGGATTCACGTAATTATAAAACAATTAACCCATGTTATTAAATAGCATTTAAAAGTTTAAACGCTTTTTAATATAAAGAGGCTAAAAAAAGTATAAACAATTCCAAATCTTATATATCATTTGTAAGTATTGTATTAAAAATAAAGTGTAAAACAAAACACTTGAACATATTATTGAAAAATTGATATATAAAAAAGTATATATATATAATTAATTACAACAATGTATAAGATTGGAAGTGTGCCATCAATTTGCAAAAAATAAAGATCTATACAACTGAAAATTAAAACAAAAGTGCATTTCTGAAAATACTGCGAGTGTACTATTATATATGAATATAAAATTTAGAACGCAACCCATTGGCTAACTTAGAAATTACAACATTTATCAAAAATAAATAAAGAGTTGGGACAAAAACGGGGTGGGGGGTATATAACTGGAGATTAATTTAAGTAGTGAAGTTAGCAGTGGATTGTGTACATATTATGAAAAAGAAAAAACAATAGGAGGCAGATCTTGAATAAACTGTAAATGAAATAGATCAAGACTAAAAATTATGTTTAGAGATTAAACAGATATAGATGACTAAGCTGCATTGAAGAAGTTTTTTGTAGTCCCATGCACCACACGAGAAATTAACGAATAATAATACTAATATTAATAATTGTCATAATGAATTCAAATAATTATTTATTCCCATTATTTAGACTTAAACTTTTACGTATTAAATGTGAAGTTTACATTATATTTATTAGTAAGTGTTTTTTAATATCAAGTTCAATGTTCCAAATTGTTTAAGATGGGAAAAATAATAACTGTCTGAAAATCTTTAATTCTGCAGCAATAAAATTTACAAAATCTGTGTATATGTGAGCATATATATATATATATTAAAGCTAACAGTTAATATTTCCCTGAAAGTTTGTGATAATGATATTCTAGTTGTATTTTCATATTGAACTATTTCAATCATCTAATATGTGTATTAAATGTCTTTAGAAAAGTTTAACTTTATTTAAATCTAAATACATTCAACTGTTAGTAATAGCACATCAAACAGGTTAGTATATGCATATTTTGAGAGTTATTATTATTCTCTCTTCTTCAGGTGTTACTGGCCTGTCCAGTGATAGTACCAGCATGGGATTTAAATCTGGATCCTTAGACTCTTGAGTATTGAAATTTTAGGGTAACACTCTAACCAACTGAGCCATTCTGCCAAACGCAACAGTCAGTAAAAATTTCATATACTTATCTATGAGGTTCATTTTTCCTAAGTGCAAAGTTGATTAGTGGTTTTCATACATTATGTATAGCCACACTAGGTTGACTTATGGGATTGTTTGCCATGGTCATGTGAGCAGCTTCTTTAAATTTTCTTCTTTGTACCTTTCTTTATAAAATTTTTGTATTTTCCCAATTGAACATATGTTCATTGGCACATACATGGCCTGCTACCCTAGACACATGTTTTCTCTCTTCTTATCATCAGTTTGGGTTCTTACAAGTGCTTTTCAAGGGGATGACAGGTCTCACCAATATATATTCTTCCACATTCACTTGATATTTCATAGATACAGGTTTTTGCTTTTTAGCATTTCAAGTTTAGGTTTTGTAGATGTTAGAATTCCTCATAGTGTGATATGGCTCTGAAAAGCTGTTCTGATGTTATACTGATTTCAGATTTTCCTTAAATTTGTCTGCTGTGCATATACTAATCTGTTTGATGTACTATTACTAACAGTTGAATGTATTTAATATTTGAATACAGTTAAATTTTTCTAAAGACATTCAATACTCATATTAGATGATGGAAATAATCCAATATAAAAATACAACAGTTAATATATATATATTTCAAGTTCATCTATGTATATACTTGCTCGTTGTTTTTTTGTCTATATATATATACGTGCTCGTTGTTAATCACATTTATCTCCCCATCCGGATGATAGGTATGATCGGGTCAAAATATCAGTACAACAAAGATATTTATTATAGATAACAATATTCATAAAAAAAAAGTCCTAGATATTTACCTATGTATGTTTACACACTCACTCGTGCATGCACTCACACGCACATAAAACTAAACTTCTGGATATCTTCAATACTGTCTTTTAATTTTTCTGCAACAAAGTTTTCTTTCTAAAAGATTTTAGTCTTTTAATTGTAGCTCATCAGTATTTTCTATTTACACTTATTTCCCCCCAATGAACACAATCAATTTACATATTAGTCTGTCTTTGGGATAATTGTTATAACATGAATCTACTTCTTTGTCAAAAAT
Organism: Epiperipatus broadwayi; assembly: GCA_028023455.1. NCBI lineage: Eukaryota > Metazoa > Onychophora > Udeonychophora > Euonychophora > Peripatidae > Epiperipatus > Epiperipatus broadwayi. Next base: position 434,653 of record JAQFVV010006303.1, read on the forward strand.
CACACTATCTCAGCATTTTACGTTGTCTTTTTTATAAAGGAAGATATGGCAATTAGTCCTATGCTCATTGCAGTAGAATACTTGCTGTTATAACAATAATCACATTCTGCATTCTGAAAAACATATCTATTGTTTTATGTTATTGGCATTATGTTTTCAAAATATTATGAAACATCTTTAAAAAAAAGAGACTAATTTATTAATAAGGAATCCATGTCTTTCTTTAGATAATAAATTTTGTAGAATAACAACCACATGATTTTACATTGTTTATATATAAATCCCATTCCCTAATAAGCATTTCATTTAAAATTTAAAAATAAATTGGAATGAACATTTTAAACATATAATTTCAATTACTGCTTCATTCTTAAAACTACATATTTAAAAGGTCCAACCTGTTTTGTTTAAATCTGCTATAACATAGTGAATATCACATCTCCTGGTTGCCTTAGTCAAGTCATGTTGAACCAGCATTTAATAGTAATTCCATATTACAATCATTTGGTTATTGAAACTCTAGTTTAGCTTAAGAATACTGAATACATGGCCCTTACTGAGATGATTGATGTGTTAGCAAGATTGAAATGATAATGTCTGGCTTATTTTGTCAATAGAATCAGTGTGAAGTATCCTTCAGTAATGATTTTTAATATGGAATTTACATGGCTATTTGACTCATTTAAATATGCTTTACTATAAACAGTTACTTTATTACCATTACCTTGACACCACTAAGCCTCTTAAATATTTAAAATTGTTATCACTTCAATTCTGTGTATATTGTAGTATTTAATAATTTTATTTATTTTTAGAAAAATACATAAAAAATTTAAAATAATATATTCAATCTCATAGAACATATGTTACATTTATTACTCCACATGGGCTTTGGTTCATCACCATATACTTTCCTAAAACATCATTTCTACAACTTGGTTTGATTCTTCTATCCATCAAACAGCATTTTTATTGTCCATCCAGACCATATCAAGGGTTTGCAAGACTCCTCTCTGATTTTTTTTGCTACCTTAATATTTTATTCTTGTTATTTAAAATATAATATTAAAACTGAATTATAATATAATCTTCAATAGTTTCTCTTCCTCTTTCCTTCTTTATTTATGCTTTTCTAATATATTACATATAAACAAAAGCAAAACTTTTCATACAGTAGTGCAGGGGTCCCCAACCTTTTTGCACTTAAGAGCACATTCCATAATACCAGCCAGGTGGCGGGCACCATTTATTTTTTCAGCTAGGTGGCGGGCACCATTTACTTTTATCTGGACATAATTGCTGAGATATTCTTGACTTCGTTTACGGAGAAGCCACAGTTCATCACATCACATCACATGTAAATTTATAGTTGGATATTGTTAATAATACACATAATATACAAAAAAATATTTATTTCAAAAATTAAATTTTAACATATAATTGACGTTTATATTTTTACGCTGTAAAAGTATAGTATGCCCTACAATTTGATTACAATATAATACAATAATTCATAAAAAAAATTCCAAAATTAAATTTATTTGCATCAGATAAATAATTTTTTATCATGTTCGGATAGCGGCGGGCATGCATAAAATGCTCTGTGGGCGCCATGGAGCCCGCGGGCATAGGGTTGGGGACCCCTGCAGTAGTGGCATCCTGTGCTAACCAGAGTAATCAATGGATGCCAAAAGGCTTGTGCATATAATCCCTATCTAGTGCCTACTCATCCAATACCCCAGGCACTACTGTATGGAGAGTTTTGCCTTTGTTTACAACAATTATGTGCTAGTATGAGATGTGATCATGTGATGTTTAGTGTTTTAACACCAATCCTGCCTAATAGGATAGTGGTGGCTATGGTTGTTTAAGAGCCAAAGACACCAAAATGTATGGGTGCTGAATTGAGTTCAGACCCATATGACTATATAAGCTGTTGAGCTTAGATTGAAAATATTTTTGTGTTTTCAATTTCATTCTCATAGTTTTGTAGTAAAGTAGAATTAAAAGGTGGCTGCTGGAGGGTTGCATTAGATCCTAAGATCTAGTTGCAGGGCTCTCAGATCCAAGTCTCCTCACAGATGATGGCCACAAGCCGGAAACTAGTCTGGGGATATTGGATGAGTAGCACTAGATAGGGATTTTATGCACAAGCCTTCTGTCATCCATTGATTACTCTGTTTAGCACAGGGTGGCACTACTGTATGGAGAGTTTTGCCTTTGTTTACAACAATTATGTGCTAGTATGAGATGTGATCATGTGATGTTTAGTGATATAACATATAATAAACACATTCTACTCTTTTTACACTTTGAAGCAAAATATATTTATGAATTTTACAGTTTTGACTGTTCCTAGCAGTCTTCATCAGATCTTATTATCTACTAAAACTTTTTTCCTCCACCATTTTTTAAACTGTAAAATTAATAAATATATTTTGCTTTAAAGTGTAAAAAGAGTGGAATGTGGTTATTATATGTTAAAACTGAATTAATAACAAAATAGTTTATTAAATCTTAGCTTTCAACTCTGAATCATATTAACTTTTGGTAAAGACATATCTTATACATTTTCTAAATATGTCAAAATGATCATCTATGTTGAAATTTCTCTTCCAACTTGCTATTGATCTTTATTAAGATATTTTCTAAAGCTATGTTATATGGTGTAAAATTCATTAATTATTAAACTGACAATATGAATTCTGGATAAATTATTCGTATTTATTTTATTGATATCATTATTTTTATATGACCTTATAGTCAATGAATATGATGATAAAGGCATAATTTCAAATAAATAAACTTCACAATGCCATCAATTTGATGTATAGCAAAATAAATATAATCAGAAACATTAATAAAAGTTTGTCAACATAACAGCAATAAAATATCAATGAATGAAAATTTTATTCAATCATTAACCTGAGATAATCTGCCATATTAAACAGATGTCAAACTTTCCCTTTCACTGCACATAATAATAAGCAAATGTCTAACAGCATATTATTTTTTTACAAAACATTTTACTTTTACAAACTTTAATACCTATAAGACTATTAACTATTCATTACAATTCTCTAAATGCAAAAGATGTTCTTTGAAAGATATTCTTTATGTAACTCATGTGAACATCAGCATTATTCTCTTGGAGAGAATGTTTCCCTGGAAGCAAAGCTCCCAAATAACTGAAGTTAAAACTAAAGGGATTTCTCTCTTCGCAAATATTATTTCTTCATAAAAAACATAAATATAATTCAAAATATCACACAATGACTATCTCATATGCTTACATACCATAGAGCCATCAAACTAGTCTGGAGATGTTGGATGAGTAGGCAGTAGATATGGGTTTTATGCACAAACCTTTCTGCATCTATTGATTACAGAAACTTGCACATGGAGGTTTTAGATTAGATAGGCACATAGGAGATAGTTTATTTGTAGTTACACAACTTATAAATATGAGTATGAATTCAGGTAAACAGTTATATATGACTTTTATAGATATAGAGAAGGCATATGGTAGAGTAAATAGAAATAGATTATGGATGTTTAGCCAATTTGGGAATGGATGAAGCTTTAGTAGATATTATTAAGAAATTATATAAAAATAATTATTATATATATCAATTAGAGAATATAGAATCAGTTAAAATTAAAAGTGGGATGAGACTAAGGCAAGGATGCCCTATGTCACTATTTTGTTTGTGTTGTATTTGAGTGAAATGGAAAGAACAATAGAAAGATTAGGAAGAGGGATAGAAATACCATTAATAGATAGTAAGGTAGTATATATTTTGTCAGGTCTTTTTTTGTGGATGATATATTTTTGTGTGCAGAAAGAAGATATGGAAGTTATGCTGAGGACATGTGCAAGGGTGGGTAAAGTGATGGGGATTAAATTTAGTGAAGAAAAATCAAATATAATGATGGTTAATATTGGGGGAAAAGAAGATGTAGAATTTTTATTGGGAGATATTAAGTTAAGTGTGGTGAATAGATATAGTTACTTGGGAATTATTTTAAGTAATCAGAAAAATTATTTGGATAAATGGAAGAAAAAATTGATAAATGAAGCAAAGAAAAGAAAGGGATTGATAAAGAAATTAACAGTGTTTTCATATAATAAATATGATGTAGCTAAAATTATATGGGAGTTTGCAGAAGCAGGATTAACATATGGTAATGATGCATTATGTGATAGTAAAGGGGTATTAAATTACTTAGAAAAAGTTCAAAGAAAAATAGGAAGACATGCATTGGATGCAGATGTATGGAAAGCAAGGGAGGCAATTCAAGGAGAAATGGAATGATCAAGTTTTCATAAGAGAGATACAAAAAGTAAAATAAAAATGTTTGGTAGATTGCAGTTTATGGATAATAAAAGAATAGCCAAAATAATATTTGATTGAGTTATGAGTAAAGGATAGGGAAGAAGATGGGTGAGAAAGGTAATGCGGTATGCAAAAGATTTGGATAAAGAATTTATATCAGTATATTTGTACAAAAGATGGGATGATTGTGTTAGAAGGATTGTTGATTGTTATAGTGGTAAGGAATGGGATAAAAGAATAGATTTATTAATAAAGAATAGGGAGTTAGAGAGATGGAGAACTAGTATGGAGAGTTAGAAGAGTTTAAATATATATAGAAATAAACAGAATATTAGGTGTGAGTTAATATATGATAATAGTAAGGAAAGTAGTTTATTGTTTAAGGCTCAAATGGGATCTTTAGCAACAAGAGAATATACATGTAAATGGAAAAATATGGGTGATTTAGTCTGTAAATTATGTAAGGAAGGAATAGAAAATATTAGGCATCTGTTAATTAAATGTAAATGCTTGAAAACAGAAAGGGCACATGTAATGAAGTTATGGAAGAATAAATATAAAAAAAGTGATTATACAGAAAGTGGATTATTGGTTTTTATGCTGGGTTTGGAAAAAGATAAGGGGGATTTAGATATAAAGGCTATATAGTTAACAAAGATTATGTTGTGGAAATGGAATGGAGAAGAATATGGGAAAACTTAGAATGGGAAATAAAAAATAAAGTGGCTAACAGGTTTCTCTGGGCATAATTGCTGATAGATTCTTGACTTTGTATCACTCTTAGAGACAATTTTAAATAAATATGTAATGAATATAGAAAAGATGCTAGATGTGAAGGACAGAGTGATAACAAACATAAAAGTATATAGTAATGAAAATATTATTGTTTATTAGAGATTTAGATGGATGGGTAGCAGAGATGATAATGAATTTAGGGCATAGGGCAAAATTAAATCTATGACTATATTTTAATAAGATGACACAGAAGAGAGATCTTCTGGATATTTGGAGTAATACAAGGGTAAAGTTACTATTTAAATGAAAGGGTAAGGTCATAGAAAGTTAAGTAATTGTAGATTAATAGCAATAACATCAGTGTTATATAAAGTTTTTGCATATATGGTGACGGGAAGAATTGCAAAATGGATAGAAGAAAATAATATAGTGAAAAAAATGCAATCAAGTTTTTAATTGGATAGGTGTATATGAGATTTATTTGTAGTTAGACAACTTATAGATATGAGTAGGAATACAGGTATGCAGTTGTATATGGTTTTTATAGATATAGAAAAGGCATATGATAGAGTAAATAGAAATAGACTACGGGTATGTTTAGTAAATTTGGGAATGGATGGAGTTTTAGTGGATATTATTAAAAGATTGTATGAAAATAATTACTATATGTGTCCAATTCAAATGTTTATTTGAAAACAAGGATATTTTTAAAATATTATGTTGAATAATTGTAACATTGTTTAAAGTAATTTATGAAGCACTTAACAATAAATTGAATATTTATTATGTAACACTGCTATTAGTTTTAAGTAATTTATTGTAAGTTTTAAATTGCGCTTTACACACAAAAATAGTGAAGCTTAATATTATTATACAGCTGAGCGCTTTCAGAAAACTTAAGTCTCCATATTCATAGCCTACTTTGGGAGTGTCAGCTTACAAAGTTTTCTTTCATAAAGACCATTTCCTGGAGATTGCAAAGCACAATTCTTTTTGGTTTATTGCATAGTTGTCATTTGCAATCAATAAAGTATGCCTTCTTAATCTTTCATTTCATATCATTATGTTCAGAGCACAGTGCCCTTACCATAGTGGGTTCAAACACATGACCTGCTGTTCTTTGGTGCTCAAAGAATATGGATTTGTTTTCAATATTATTTAGAGCTCTCCTGTATAAATAATGATGTTGAGATGTTCTGGTGGTGATGTTGGCACAGGTCTCTCCATAATATGCTGCTCTACATTCATTGGTTGGGCGTGACATTTTATAAACTGCTTGGGCTATTTGATCAGAAGGTATTTTGTCTTTGGTATTGTTTATCATTGTTTGTTGTTGGTGGGGTGTGGAATCCTAATTCGAAGGACTCAGCGAATATTTTATAATATTTCCTAGCAATTGATGGTATGTAAGGTAGCAGCATTCATGGTTTATTGTTTTAACCATGTCAGTTTGTAGCTTAATTTGAAATTGCATAATCTTTTTGTAGATAATGTCGTGTGAAAATCCAACATCTTCTAGTTCTTTAATATAATTTGTGAGATGGATAATTTTGTTTAATATTGTACAAAGCACTGTAGAAAAGTTAATTTTTTTAAATAATTGTAAGTTGGTATTTTTTAGAATATAATTGATAAAAGACTATTGCTTGTATTGATTTATTGCTTAAATTGAATCTATCTTTTTATTAGCATATATTCATTAAGGGATTAATACTAAATTTTGTCTTTTATTTTAAAAAATTTACATTGTAAATTTAAAAGCAAATTTTTTTCATTTAAAATCAGTGAATTATATTTCTTTTTTAAGAGATATACACATGTGTTCAGAATTGGAGTCTTCTTCTAAGTATACAAACTATGTATAAAAGAAGAACAAAATGGTAAATTTACATGATCACCATTTCTTATGCTTGCTTATAACTGTTAGCCAAGGCTCCTCACTGATGAAGGCCACAAGCCAGAAACTAGTCTGGGGATATTTGACGAGTATGCACTAGATGGGGATTTTATGCACAAGCCTTCTGGCATCCATTGATTTCTCTGGCTTGCATAGAGTGGCAATACATATAGAGAGTTTTGCCTGTTTTAAAATGGTAAATTACCAATGTTTTTAAAACAAAAGCAAAAAATTCTCTACAAAAAAAAAGAAAAGAAAATCATGCAAGATTCATCAAGATTGGTACAATATTTGCTGAGTTATAAAGTAACAAATAAACAAATTTTCATATTTATTTATTAATAGAGATGAGATTTTAATTATAATACAATATTTTATATTTTCTTATATTTATCAAACAATGTAGGTTCAGAAGTAATTTTTAATTTGTCAGAGCCATCAGAGAGAGTAATAATGAGTATATAGAATTGATTAGTAATTTGAATAAGATAAAGGAAGAGTAGGAATAGTTGGATTATTAACAAGATTCTATAATAGATATATGTTAGATAGGGAATGTTCTATAAATGAGTGATTGAAAAAATTGTAAGAGAAATAAGATGTGTGGTATTTTTTTATTAGTAAGAGGAAGTTGTATAGTAAAGATAGATTGCACTTGGCAAAACAAAAATGTGATGATAGTAGGATTTTAAATTGCAGTATTATCAAAAAGAAGAATAGTTGGGATGTAAGAAATAAACAAAAGGTAGCTGATTAAGATGTTAATGTAGATGTGGAGAGAGAATGGGTCTGTGAAATTAATGGTAAGCAAGTTACTTACAAATGTAATGGAGATGAAAGAGTCAAAAGAATTTATAAAAGGTAGAAAGAAAAGAAGAAATTGTGAAAATTGGATATCTGAATATGCAAGGTGGTAGGATTCCAGAAGAGTGGCTAGAATTAAACAAAGCAATTAAAAATGAAGAGCTTGCGATACTAGCAGTAGTGGTAACACATCTAAGAGAAGAAGAACAATATATGCTGGAAGACTTGGTGATATGGCAGGGTATAAATAAAAAAAGAAAAAGAAAAAAGGAGCAATGGTATAGGAGATATGTCAAAACATATTTAAATATTGTTAAATGTCAAGAATATTTGTGGTTTGAGATAAGGTTAGGAAGACAATAATGGATGGAGGCTACAGTATATATAGTCACTGGAAATAGTCAAACAATAATTGAGTGGAATGCCTAGTTAAGGATATCACAGAGTTTCAAAAAAGGAGGAAGAGAATAATGGTTATAGGGGATATGAATGGGCATATTGAAGAAATTGATTGTGTAAATAACAAGAATGGACAGTTTTTAAAGAATTTTTGCCAGAGAGTCAATTTGAGCATTGGTAATTTATCAAATATTTATGAGGGACAATACACATGGTCTAGAAATAATATATTTCACACAATAGGTTATGTATTAGTAGAAAAAAAAGGGAATAAATAAAATACAGAAAATTAAAGTGTTTTTTCAGATGCATATTCTTAAGGTTTTAGCCTTAATAAATATTATGTTAAGTAATGAGTATGCACTTTATAAATATAATTATTATAAATAAAAATGGTTAATAATGTGATGGAAAATAATAAAAAAAAATAGAAAAGATAGTAAAAGATGTGGATGGAGAATGAGTGATAAGAATAAGTTAGAAGAACATAAAATAAAAGTAAAAGGAATCATGGAAGAGTTTGTTGGGGGTGGATATAAGGACTGGTATGGTGAAGTAGAAAAAGTAACAAATAGGGTTTTTAAGTGAGACTATTTAGAAGAATAAAAGTAATAAAAAACGAGAGTTAGTAAAAATGTAAAAAAGAGAAAAAAAGCATGCAGAGAATATAAATGTGTTATTAATACAAAGAAAGTGGAAAAGATATTAATATTAAATGGAAAAAGTATTTTAAAAAAAGTTGGCTAAAATAGATAATAATAGAGAGAGAATGAAATTAAATAGTAAATTGTTGAAGGATATTAATAAAAGTGAAAGAGATGGGAGTAAAAAAATTTGCCAATATATTAAAAGAAGGAATGTTTACCTTACATTCCTTCTACTAGATGATGAGGGAATAGAGAAGAATTAGAAGCAATCTTAAGTAAGTATGTAATGGATATAGAAAAGATGTTAGATGTGAAGGACAAAGTGATAACAAACATGAAAGCATATAGTAATGAAAATATTAGGTGTATAGAAAATGCATTGTATGAGGTAGGGAAGAAATGGAAAGGTGGAAAGGCGAGAGGTTTAGATGGATGGGCAGCAGAGATAGTGATGAAATTTTAGGAAATAAAGCAAAATTAAATTTATTAATCATGTTTTAATAATATGGCACAGAAGAGAGAATTTCCAGATAGCTGGAATAATATAAGAGTAAGGTTACTTTTTAAAGGAAAGGGTAAGGATCATAGAAAGTTAAACAGTTATAGACCAATAGCAGTAATGACAGTTTTATACAAAGTTTTCACATATATGGTGGCTGGAAGAGTCGCAAAATGGATGGAAGAAAATAATATAGTGGGAGAAATGCAAGGAGGTTTTCAATTGGATAGGCATATAGGAGATAGTTTATATGTAGTCACACAACTTATAGATATGAGTAGGAATACAGGTAGACAATTATATATGTTTTTTTTAATAGATATAGAGAAGGTATATGATAGAGTAAATAAAAATAGATTATGGGTAAGTTTAATAAATTTGGGAATGGAATTTTAGTGGATTAAGAGATTGTATGAAAATAATTACTATATGTATTAATTAGGAAATATAGAATCAATTGAAGTTAAAAATGGAGTGGGACTAAGGCAAGGATGTTCTATGTCACCTATTTTGTTTTTGGTTATATTTGAAATGGAAAAAGCAGTAGAAAGAGGAGTAGAGATACCATTAATAGGTGGCAAGGGAATATATACATTATCGGGTCTTTTATTTACAGATATCTCCTTGTACACAGAAAGTAGAGAAGATATGGAAGTTATGCTGAAGGCATGCACAAGGGTGGGTAAAAAGATGGGGATTAAATTTAGTGAAGAAAAATAAAAATAAGGATTAAATTTAGTGAAGAAAAATAAAAATAATGATAATAAATGCTGGGGAAATAAAAGAGAAAGAAATTTTTATTGGGGGATATAAAGTTAAATGTGATATATATGTATAACTATTTGGGAATCATCTTAAGTAATTAAAGAAATTTCTAGAATAAATGGGAGAAAAAATTGATAAATAAAGCAAAGAAAAGAAAGAGACTGATAAAGAAATTAACAGTGTTTTTATATAATAAATATGATGTAGCTAGAATTGTATGGAAGGGAGTGACAATATCAGGGTTAACTTATAGAAATGACGCATTATGTATTAGTAAAGAAGTGTTAGATTACTTAAAAAAAGTACGTGTGAATGGAAAAGGGGGTGATTCAAGGAGAAAGTGATGATTAAATTTTTATATAAGAGATGCAAAATTCAAAATGAAAATGTTTGGTAGATTGCAATTTATGGATGGTAAGAGAATAGCCAAAATAGTATTTAATTGGATCATGAGTAAATGACAGGCAATAAAATATGTGAGAAAGGTAGTACAATAAGCAGAAGGTTTGGATAAAAAATTTATATCAGTATACTTATATAAAAGGTGGGATGATTGTGTTAGGAGAACTGTTGAGTGTTATAGTGGCAAAGAATGGGATAGAAGTATAGATGCATTAATAAAAAAATAGGGAGTTGGAGAGATGGAGAACTAGTATGGAGAGTAAAAAGAGTTTAAATACATATAGAAGTAAACAGAATATTGGGTATGAGTTAATTTATGATAATAGTAAGGAAAGTAGTCTACTGTTTAATCTCAAACAGAATCTTTAGCAACAAGGAATGTGCACATAAATGTAAAAATATGAGTGATTTAGTCTGCAAGTTATGTAAGAAAGGCATAGAAATGATTAGGCATCTGCTAATTGGATATAAATAAGCAGAAAGGGTACAAATAATGAAGTTGTCGGAGAATAAATATAAACAATGTGATTATACAGAAAGTGGGTTCTTGGGGTTTTTGCCTGGTTTTGCAAAAGACAAGGGAGATTTAGATATAAAGGTCATAGAGTTGACAAAGATTGAATTGTGGAAATGGGATGGAGCAGGTTAGAGAAGAATATAGGAAAAACTTAAGAGTGGTGAATGGAAAGGAAAGCTAAAGTGGCTAACAGATTTCTCTGGGCATAGTGTCTGAGAGATTTCTGACTCCAAAAAAGGAGAAGCCACAGTGCATCACATCACATCATTACATATTAAGTGATAAATCTAACATATATATAAAGTATAACCATGTAATTTAGTTTATTTTTTCATTTTTTTTAACTGAAAACTAAATATATGAGAATTTTATATTTTATCTTGCGATTTTTTGGAGAATAAAATTAACAGTAAATAAATGTGGAACCATGGACTATTAGTTTTTAAGTATTTGCACTTAAAAAAAATACATAAAATTTTTATATTCTATCTTGCAGTAATGTGATGTGATGCACTGTGACTTCTCCTTAAACCAACTCTCTATACAGTAGTGCCATCAAGTGGAAGTCTTCATAATCAATTGATGCAGGAAGGTTTATGCATAAAATCCCTATCTAGTGCCTACTCATACAGTATTTCTAGCTTAGTTTCTAGCTTTGTGGCTTTCATCAATGAAGAGCATTGAATTTGAGAGAGAGTACTGTGCGTAGATCTGAAGATCGAATGCAACATTTCAGCATCATCTTTTACCTATTTTGTTAACTATAAAGCTAAAAGCCCAAGATAAAAACACAATAAGGTTTTCAATATAAGCTCATTTTGTTGTATAGTCATATAGATTTAAACTCAGTTCAGCATCTATACATTTTGGTGTCTTGTTTTTTTTTCAAAAAATCCATTTACCATTAATTTATAGGCAGGATGGGTATAAAACCACCAAAATATCACGATTACTATTTGATAGGCTGATACAGACTGTTGATAACAGTATCAAACTCTCTAGTAGTTCTACCAAGTGCATGCCTTTGTAGTCAGTGGTGTGTGACTATATAAATAAATGAGTTTGGATTGAAAACATTATTGAGTTTTTATTTTGGGCTCCTAGCTTTATATTTAATAAAATAGGTAAAACATGGCTGCATTATATACTAAGATATAGGTGCTAGAAACTAGTCTGGGAATATTGGATGAGTAGGCACCAGATAGGCATTTTGTACCTAAACCTTCCTGCATCCATGTATTATGAAAGCTTGTATTTAGTAGCACTACTGCATGGAGCTACTGTTATTAACAGCTTGTTTAAGCATATGAAATGGTGATCATGTGATGTTTGATGTTTTATAATGATGACTGGAGTTTTTGAAAAAACCAAAGACATCAAAATATAAAGTCGCTGAATTGAGTTTCAGATCTATATGGCTATACAAGCAAATGAGCTTGGATTGAAAACCTTATTGTGTTTTCATGTTGGGATCCTAGCTTTATAGTTAACCAAATAGGTAAAAGGTGGCTGCTTGAGGGCTACATTAGATCCTAATATCTAGGTGAAGTGTTCTCAAATCCAAGGCTTCTCACTAATGAAAGCTATACCCTAAATATTAGTATGGGGATATTGCATGAGTAGGCACTAGATAGGAATTTTATACACAAACCTTCCTGCATCCATTGATTACTAAAGTTTGCACTTTGAAATGGTGATTGTGTGATGTTTCGATGGTTTTATTCTTGTTGTTTGAACAATAAAATTAACAATAAATAAGTGAATAGAGATTTGTGGTCATGTACATAATAATAAACACATGAGTAAAATACATATAATATTAAAATAATATAAACAATGAATATGTGAGAATTATACATTTAAATACATATAATATTAACAACAAATAACTAAATAGGGAGATTTGTTACCTCTAATGTCTCCTCTAAGATTAAACTATCTCTGAGTTAAAAATACAAGACGTGAGCACACTAAACTGATGTATGTGCAACAAAAATATATATAAAGACATCAAAATATAGCATTTATTTACATGTTTAAGTATAAAATAGTTTATATATAATGAAATATTGTAGACTATAAAAATAATAAAATTTAATAAGAATAATTAGTCATTTATTTTTTCATAGTGTTCTTTATGATTTGTCCGAATTTTATAAAGTTTATTTAGGTTTATCTGCTTTTCTAACAAGAAAAATAATAAGCATTAATTTTTATTAAATTATCCAAATGTTCATTATCTAGTCTATCATGGGATTTTGATTCTATCACATTCATTAATTAAAACCTTGTCCACCATCAGCACCAGAAGCTTAAAAAGCTTCATAAATATTGAAAAGTCTTGAAAGTTTTTTATATTCTTGGTCTTTTAAGCCTTATCTAACCAAATCATTAAATGATCTGATTACTCCAATTTTTTCATTTGCAAAAAATTTCAAATAATCATATTATTCTAAAAATTGTATATAAACTTATATGGTTTTCATCATTATTATTTATTATAGATTCATATTTTACAAATAAACATTTTAGATTGTCATGTCCATGCTCTGTGATTAAATTATTTTTCATTACAAAAGAATCCAAGGCATTCCAGTCATTTATATCTTTTTCTGGAAATCTATTATCCAAATGATTACAAAGCAGTTGAAAAAATGTAAGTATTGATGAAATATCCATACAAGCATTGGAATCTAAATTGTCTGAGCACTTACACTTCAGTACGTTACATAGATACTGCATTCTTAGTTTATTAATTTTTGTCATTGCAAATTGGTGTTTCTCCACTAAGAATAAATTAATGTTCTGCAAAGTTTTGTTAATGTTGATAATTCCACAAATAAATTTTGAAGAACCACACCTATTATTCAATGTTGGAGGGTTTTGAGAGTTTTTTAACAATATTTATTTATTGGGTTATTGAATTCTTCAATTTATTCTGTGCAGTAACTTATTAAAATGTCATCATTTCTTACCAGAACATTAAATACTTATGACATGCTTTGAACATATATAGATGAAGTTAATAAAATTTTCACAAATAACATTTTAGCTTAGCATTTTCGGAGTATGTTTACTCCATATTCAAAGACATTATTATGTGTAAACATAATGAATGCAAATTTATGCAAATCATTATCCTATCCATTTTTTTTTGATATTGTAAAGCAGGCATTCCTTTGATTGATAGCATTTGGGTCATTCGCAATGAAATACACTTCTTTTATTTTTCTTTTGGGGTCATTTCTTTCTTTGCAAACAATTTCAGCACTAGAAGGTTCAAATTTGTGATTAAATGTTTGCAAAGAAAGAAATGACACCAAAAGAAAAATAAAAGAAGCGTATTTCATTGCGAATGACCCAAACGTCATCAATTGAAGGGATACCTGCTTTACAATATTGAAAAAATGGACAGAATGATTTGCATAAATTTGCATTAATTATGTTTACACATAATAATGACTATGAATATGGAGTAAACATATTCTGAAAGTACTAAGCTAAATATTGTTATTTGTAAAATTTTTTATTAACTTCACCTATATACGTTTAAAGTGTATTTATAAGTATTACGATCAATTGACAATATAAATTATTCATTACAGAACATTAAATGGGAAATATCTAGACATCCATCTTACTTTATTAAGAAGTCTAAATGATATAACATCAATTTCTAAATTGTCAGCCAATTTTTTAAGTTTTTCAATTCTTGTAGATGATCTACTAAATCTTTTATATATTGTCCTTAAAAATGGTTTTGATATCCTTAATAAAAAAAACCTGCTTCCATGTATCATCTATTCCAAGATCTTTCTTGTGAGTCACACAATACTATTGAACTAAATGTAAAATATCTCATAGATGAGAAGCCATACCATTTGGTTTTTTTTGTACTCTTACAGATGCCCCAGCAGAAGTAAACAATCATATTTTTAATAATAAACACATTGCATATACTAAGAAAAACTTTATTTACTGGTTTAAACATAATATGCTAATTTCTACTAGTGTAGTATGCTAAGCATGCTTTCAACTTACTGATAGTCATAATCATAACAACGGTTCCAGAGAATTTATAAATCAAGGTTATTCTCTCTATAATTTTTTTTTCTTTCTATTACAATAGAATGACTATCATATGCAGCAAACTTAATAATGCTGACAAATTTTGTCTGATAGCTGGTTTCACTTTTTAATCTGTATTTTATATATTAATTTTTTTGTGTGTTAAAATATTCATACTTTCATCAACTACCAAACAATGAAATGAAGATGTTTGAACTTCATTAATAATCTTTCTATGTACAATTAAATTTATCATTATATATAAAATCCATGTGAATGTTTGTCTGAAAGGCTGTCATGTGTCAAATTCATAACCAATTAAAAAAACTATTACATTTGTCCATAACACTGTCAAATTCACAATTAAAAATTTAAAAAAACATCTCTAATTTTGTTTTTATAAATAAATAACAAACCGTAATTTATATTAGAGCATTTTAATACTACCCTTTAATCAATAATTTTTATTACAAATCATATTTTATGTGAAAGAAGTAATTCCACAAAGTTTTACATAATGCTGTCAAATTCACATATCAAAAATTTAAAAATTTTAATTTTAATTTAGCTTTATTAATATCTTGCTGGGTACATTTACGAAATGTATCAAAACAGGCTGGGTTGTTCCAAACATTTTTTTTCAATTTTTTATTGCGAATTTCTCACATTTATTTATATAATATTAAAATCTTTGATTTAATTTACATTAAACCTTAAAAATAACTTCTTAAATGAACCAATTAAAGAAATGATGATTTGGGCATATTAACATATTTTCCTACATGATCATATAAGATTGTGTAAGAAACATTGATAAATTGATGGTAAATCCTAGGGTACCATTATCTATTAGAATTTTAATCATGTTTAAGTCCATTTTTTTGCATTTATTGTTTCTAATCTGAGATTATGATCGTCATAGTTTTCAGTTAAAACTTTCAAAATTCATTATTCAGATAGCAATAACAAAATCAGTATGAATTTTTTTACTTAAATGTCACTTTAGTCTATTTTTCATTCAGCCCATTTTTTACTGGAAGTAAATTCAGGTTTTGAATTTGACTGACAGCAAATTTTACAAATGACATTATCTGTATTGTTTTGATGTCTAAAAATGTCCCCAAGTTTAATAATAATTTTTTGACAATGGCATTTCAGTTTCAATTAACTGATCAGGAGAGACATTCATGTTTAAATTTGTTTTTCTTATTTTTAGATTGATTCGACAGAATAGATTGATTTGCTAATTTTTTTTGACATTTAGAGAGGTTAAAATAAAATGTTTATATGTAAATGATTTGGCTTTTAAATTACAATGATTAAAAAAAAAGAAACCATTACATTCAAGCTGCTGTCCTAGTTGCATTAAACTTTCTACAGCGCCAATAACCAGTAGAGGAAAGGCGTTGCTGTTATATATAGGTCGAAATGTAATAGTATTGGAATCTATTTTTATTTGCTTCAACATGGTTCAAACATTATTAAACTGAAGTCCATCCCACAGCATGGTCACATTAATTCCATTTATTAATTCTTTTTATGTGTTTAAACAGTACAAATAAGTGGATGACTACTTCGAGTATTGGAAGTGCCGCAGGCTTTCAAAATTGATATGCTCATAACGTGTGAAAACATTTGCCCCACCAGTTGTCGGAATTACAACTATAAACCTTTGATTATTTTTTCAATTTTTTGCACTAAATAATATGAGCATATAAAAGGTAAAAATATACTACTTGTTCATAATATTTGTTAATGAAATATTTTTTTGTTCGTTTGTTGTATTAGTTGTTAATTAAAAAAATTTGTTCTTTTTTATTTTGTAGCAGGTTTTTTTTTTCATAACAAAAAATATGGCGGCAAAATTGCAGCAATTTGGATCTGTTTTTACCAATGCCAGTTACATTATATTTTATTAATCAAACAACTGCAAAATAAAATTTGTTTATTAAATACATTTTTCCTTGTTTGATTGTACTTCACTAAATTATAGTATAATAAAATTGTGCTATTTATTAATTAAAAAGATGTTTCTTTTTTTTTTTTTTGTATCCTTTATTTTTACATTAACAGTAAACACGTGAAAATTAACACATATAATTTTAAAATAATACACATCAATAAATATTATAGTATTTAAATATAAAATTCTCACGTATTTAAGGTTCATATTATTATTTAATATTATATGTATTTTACATATTTATTGTTAAGTTTATCAGTTAGCATGTCAGTTGTGGTTTCTTCTCCTGTAAAAAAGTCCCAAAGCCCACACTAAAATGATACTAAACATTCATTATAAAATTATTTTTTGCAATTATAGATTAATAACATTCATGATAAAACTATCCATATTTAAATCCCAGAAAACAAAAAGCCATGACTTGCTGAGCTTAGTGGATAAAATAAATCAGCTTTCTATTTTACTGCCATCTAGTGTAAGCTAGAATAATTAATGATGGCTAGATGTATATATAATTTCTATCCTTAATATTTGAACCCCCATCCTCGAGCTGACTGATAAGGATTGTATTTAAGATATATAAATGCAATTGTTAATATTCCATAATCATTAATCGTGATCATCACTCATGCCATTAAGACATTTTTATGTTATAACGAATAATAAAAGAGGAATCTGTGAAAAATAAAATTTGAAATTAATCAAAATACCGATCGTTGTTTAAACATTTGTTTTTGGATGTATCTATGTATTGCTTTGTGTGCACATCAGACAATGCCATAAAAAGTCTTTTGCTAAAGAATATGTGTTAAAATATTTATTTAAAAATTTTCATAAATTGTTTTATAAAACATTTGTTAATAAAAATATGCTGTTATTATATTAAAGAAAACTATTTTAAACATTTCCAGAAGCATTATTATAAATAATGTTTTATTATTTTTATTTTTAAAATATTAATTTTTAGTGTGTGTGTGTTTTAAATGGTTTAATGAAAAGACGGGGGAGAGGGATTGAGCAGAAAGTTAAATACCATTTCCATTTAGTATTTAGATTTTAAATATCATAAAACAAGAGTTAGAATATATTTCAATAAATGATTTTTTTTTTAAAGTAAAAATAAAGACAAATGATGAGTTCAACATCTGACCTCTTCATACACACACACGCACACACTCCCCAACGACCAGTAATGAAATCTGCCTTATATTACAATCCTACTTTCCTATAATCAGTGCACCCACACCCACCTTATCAACTCAATTGATTGCAAAATATTAACCTTCAATTAGATGCGTATTTACAGATAAATATTGAGTCAACGTGGCTCAGGGTCTTGCTATTTTAAAAAAAAATTATAGGTCTTTGTGACCTGAAATTTTTTTCAAGATTTGGTAAGTGAATGCATAAATCATTATACCCTAAATCTTTTTGTCCACAACTGGTGTGTCTGTATAAATTTAACACTTTCTCTAGAAAAATATATTTTATATATAATAATAATTTTAATTTTGTTAAAAGCAAGTTGTTTTGACAACAGTTTGAAATTGTTGGTTGTTATTGATATTACGATTGTTTAAGTGTTGACTGTTTTTTAATGAATAATAATTTTGTATTTTATTTATTACTGCAATGTTGGTTATATATTAAATAAATTTTATGTATAATTGTTGTACTCTTAAATTTTTTTAATAAGGATGCAAATGATTTTTCACTATTCTTTAATAAGACAGAATTTTTTTTTTGTCTTATACAGTACATAGATTTAATCTTTACTAAAGACCAAATATAGCTATACTTTTTTATAAACGTGCGCACTTATTTTTAATCGATTTACTTTTTTTTATTCATACCATTATCTTATATCTCAATCTATAATTATTACTATTATTATAGTTGTTGTATGCGTTTTTTGTTTAATTGATAATCAGATAGTTCATTATTAAAAGATATAATTTAGATCATTAATTTATTATTAGCTTTTTGTTTTTATTTAGAAATATTATATATAGCTTTATCTCAAGCAAAAGAGGCAACTGTTCTCCCCAAATTCCTTCCTGGTAAGTAAAAAAAAAAAACTCATATAAAAAATAGTTATAATGATTTATTACAATTGAAAATTGGGGGGTGGGGATGACATTTAATGATAAATATTTTATTAAACATATTACTATATTCGTAATATAAATATCTGAAAACCAGGTACTCTTCACAAACCTGGAGCTTAATTGTAAATATAGGGGAGTCTTTTATTAAATAGAGGGATTTGAACTTAGAATTTTCAGCCTATATTTATCCTCCACTCCATTTCAAACAACTAACACATATGACCACACATGTATTAAAAAGATAATTGTTTGTTTGAGATGGGGTGGAGGATTAATATAGACTGAAAATCCTAAGTTCAAATCCGTCTAATTATTATAGTAAACATTTAGTATACTGAATAAATAGATTAATAACATATTGAACGTGTTGGCACTGGACAGTAATACAAAAAATGAAGTTTACATGAATGTGTGTAATTTTCTTAAAACTTACTTATATTCTTACTCAATAAATGGAGTCTCTTGTGGGAATTAAAAATGTAGAATTTATATATTTAAAGAGATGAGTTATTGATTATCTGGTGTTCATTATAAAGTGATTATAAAATACAATGAATGAAGAAATATCAGATATTGTCCATTGCATGAATATAAAGAAAAAAAAGATGAAAAATACAAAACAGATAGGTAAACAGTAAAAGAAATATCTATTTGTCTTTTAGTCTTTATTCTGATATATCTGTGTTTTTCAAACTTTACTTACCATTAACAATATATTCTTTTTGATTGTACAATGAATGAAAGATATCATCTTATTTAATTAATCTTAGTTGTTCTTAAATACTAAGTTAAATTTATAATCCTGCAATAAATATAAATAGCTGAAGAAATAAATTTGTCATAATGGTAGATGCAAAATTAAGGATTCAGCTTACAATTTTCCTTCAAAATATCAAATATTGCTAAGAATATGATGTTTGTTTTATTCACTTTTGATTTTGTATTTATTAATATTATTTATTAAAATTTTAGGTAATCTCTTTAATTGATTTTACAAAATTTAAACATTATCATGGTCTCCTTTATAAATTCTTAACATTCATAGATAATTTGAATACAAAATGTTTTTATATATTCATAGTGTTATGAAAATAAATCCAGTATTCAGAGCATGCTAAAACCACTATGAAAAGAATTAGTTATGAAAAGTTAGGGAAAATGAAATATCTAACAGAAAACGTAATTAAAAAAATTGTATCAATAAATAGAAAATTGGAGGCCTTATTGATCAGAATAATTATCTGATCTATCAGTAAAATGAGAACAATTCTGCAATATTATATTCATAATAGTAATAGTAGTAATAGTAGCAGTGGAGGCAGTAGTAATAGTAAAACTATATTCTAATAACAGAAATATAAGAATTCTTCCCAGAATGTTTGGAAAAAATAGATGATATTATTTCAAAATGAAAAGCAAACAAAAAACAAGATGAACTTAATAAATTAAAAGAATGTCTATTTCTAAAAAATATAATGAAAATTCATCATTAACGAAATTCACCTGCAAATTTATGAAGGGTATGTATGTGTGTATGTGTAAACTTATTTACTAACAACTGAATAAAAAACTAAAATTGTTACCATAAAATATTATTAATTAGCCTTTTTAGACAATATATAAAAATAATAATAATACAGACAAATTATGTTAAAATCTCACAAGAACAAAAATTTACTCAAAAGCTCTTGAGTTGAGGCGAACCCACAACTGTCTGCAACCAACTACTTGCTTGCAAGGCGGCTGCGATGACCTCTCAGCTAAAATTTTAAAGAAAAAAAACAACTTCATTATAAACAAAAGATGGAAATCTTAATTGATTAGCAAATCCTACTTACATCTCATCTTTCACAGAAGAATACTTCTAACATATGATAAATGAATTTTTTAATATAACTGAATTACAAAAAATAACTTTATCTCAATCTAAAGCATTAATGAATATATAACTTCTAAATGGCCAACAATAAAATTTAAATAGAACAAAAGTAATATTTTATTTACAGTGCAACAAATTATATTAAAAGCAGCGTTTGATTATAGTTACTAGAGTCATTTATTGTAAGCACAAGTAATATATGGATACCAGATATGGCGGCTTGTCTGACAGAAATGTTCTAATTGCATTTAATTTGAATATCTAAATTGTAATTTGTGAGAATTATAAGACTGCCCTTCATATCATAGATTTTTTTTTTTTTTAAGAAGCCTACAAATACAAAGGCTAAACTCTTCATGCAATAGTGCCATTCAGTGCAAGCCAGAGTAATCAATGGATGCAAGAAGGTTTGTGCATAAAATCCCTATCTAGCACCTACTCATCCAATAACCCAGACTAGTTTCTGGTTTGTGACTTTCATCAGTGAGGAGCCTTGCACTGAGTGGTGCTATTGTATGGAGAGTTTAGTCTCTGTGTAAACAGCTGGTGTAAGCATAAAGAATGGCGATTATGTGATGTTTAATGGTTTAAAGCCTGAAAATGTAAGAAATATTTGCAGCAAGAAAATGGTCAAATCAAATAGTTAATTATTAATACAAGGGTTTGTGCTGGAAAGCTTTTAACTGTTTACTATGCAGATGCACAATTAACTTGATTGAAATTCTATGATAAACATTAAGTTTCTGTGAATTTGAGCATTCATAATCTAAAAACTAATGAAACTAAGAAAGAAAACAAAGATGAATAAAACTCTTTAATTGAACTATAATTATTAAGTAATAAAACAAAAGATAAAGATGAAATGGCTTAATGTGAAATCAATTCTCTGAGAAATCATTAACATGTAAGTTCATAGATTAGATAATCAGAAATAATGAATGTCAATAAACACCTATTATGGATAATTTAAAAATATAAAAAAGCAATGGTAACATATAGTACAAGCAGTATAATTAACTATACAGAGCTTATTTTAATATAAATTTATTGATATATTACTTTCTGCCGACAGTAAAACTTTCAAATAATACAATATCACAAATAAGCATTATAAATATTAGCATTTGGAAATATTTAAAGTATATTCCAACAAAAACAAATAACATCCATACATAAAAACATATTAACGAATTTTTTTTAAAAAAAGTGACATAGGTAGTAAGACAAAACTGTATTTAATTACTAAACATCACATGATCATTCTTTATGCTTACACAAGCTGTGTAAGCATAAAGAATGGTGATCATGTGATGTTTAGTGGTTTAACACCAATCCTGTCCAATAGGATTACGGTGACTCTGGTTATTAAAGAACCAAAGACACCAAAATGTATGGATGCTAAAATGAGTTCAGAACTATACAAGCTAATAAGCTTGAATTGAAAACATTTTTGTGTTTTTATTTTGGACTCAAAGCTTTATTGTTAGCTAATAAGGTAAAAGATAGCTGCTGGAGAGTTGCATTAGATCCTAAGATCTAGGTGCAATGCTCTCAGATCCAAGCTCATCACTGATGAAAGCCACAAACTAGAAACTAGTCTGGGGATATTGGATGAGTAGGCACTACATAGGGATTTTAAACACAAACCTTCTTGCATCCATTTACTCTGGCTTGCACTTAATGGCACTACGTTATGAAGAGTTTAACCTCTATATAAACGTGTTTTTACTAGAAAAAAAATATAATTTTATTATTGTCAAATATACTGCAACATCATAATGAAATACTGTTTACAAAAGAAATTGAACTCGTGTTCACCCAATATCTAAAATGATTAATAATGGTTCTGTTATGCCACACAACATAAGCTGTAAGTAAAATTTAAAAACAATATCTAATTTTTTTTATAAATAAAATAGTGATATAAAAATATCATAATTTTATTTAAAGATTTGCATGACTTTATGTCAGACTAGAATAAGAATAGATATTAATTCAATTTGTTTATCAGTTTTTGGAAAAGAAATTAAATTACATAATGACTCAAAGATCAAAGCATAATTTAGCTAATCCTGATTGCTAATTATTTTTAGTTTTTGTTTGGCAAAAAAAGTAAATTACTGATCATATCATTTCATAAACTTTAAAAATTTACATTGATAACCGAACTGCTGTGTAAAAATAGAAAATTTGATGCTTTTTTTAACGTTAGGCCAAAAATTATCAACAAATTTGTATCACGTGAACTTAAGATTTTATTACGTTTGTTAACTTTTTTTTTTTTTTGAATATTACTCAGAAACGAAGTTTTATTTTTAAAATATCTTATATAATCTTTCATTTTTTATAGTATTAGTTTATAAAATATATATTGACATAAAAATTATATATAACTGTATTAATAAATGCAGAGTATTTCTTATTTTTATTCTCACAATTATATATAGTAGTTAATTATTACAGTGGATTAACAAATATAAACAATCAAGTTAATTATCAAAATTATGATATGTGTTCAGTATAATACACACAAACATTCTTGATATATAAAATTAAACGGAAAATTCTTTAATATAAACATCTGTGGGGTATATATCTTTACAATTTAATAGCTAATTAATTAATTATAATACATTTTAATTTTAAAAAATAATGTTTTAATTAATGAATTTAAAATTAAACAAATTTCAAATACAATGGAGTTCACTTTAATTGAAAAATGTCTTAAATCTCAGTTTTAAATGTTTCAAACTCTTAACTTTTAATTGTATTTTAAATATTTAAATAATTCAAATGCTATGATATAGATATTTGGCTTGAAAGGCTGATATTTGAATGTAACACAACTGTAGACATAGCGCTATATAAAAATAAATGCTTATTTACTTATAATTAAGTTTCAGTTAAAGTGACGTTTAGTAAATTCTAGACAATTTCACAGACGTCATTCATTCAAACATCGTAAATAGTCATTTAAAGTGAGAATTCCACTCTCGCGCTTTCCTCAACAGTACTTCAGATTTGCTCATAACTATATCTTGTATTGGAGAGGATAGTATTCATTTATTATTTAACACTCTCAAAGGCGCATGCACAATTGGCTTGAAAGGCTGATATTTGAATGATATAGATATTTGTATAACTTGATTTTTTTCTGTGTATATCAAATATATAAATCTTTTATAAATATTTGGAAAGCTAATAATTGATATTAGAGGTAAAACTAAATAAAAAAGAGTTTTTAGTAAGGCGTAGAGAGTTAAAATTAACTTCTTTTTTTTTATATAAAAAAAAAACTTGTTAAATGCTTTATATAGAGGGTAATTTTGTATAGAGCTAAAATATGAATAATTAAAAAAGTTCAGGAGGAAAAATAGAGATTCTAAAGTTATGGGTTTAGAGAAAAATGGAAAAGGTAAATTAGAAGGATAAGATCAATAGAATAGAAGTTTTGAAAAAAAAAAAAAAGAGTGAATAAATATATATTTTTTAGAAAATTCTGAAAAGAAATTGCTCGAACATGTATTTACCTGAAAAATAATTATAAAAAAATATTGAAAGAATTATAAAGAATACATAAAAAAAAAGTATGAGAAGAAATGTCTGTTAATGATCTTAAGAATGATAATAGGTGCATTTTCGAAAAATAGATCATATGATTATGATATGTATGTATATATATAATTCTATAACATTACAATACTGGACAAAAACCAAATTTCACAAAAATTCTTCCCTAACCATGGCTTCATATATTAACAAATAGGCATTGTCAAATGATATTCAACTAAACATACGATATATATATCAAACAAAAGAACCTTCCCATCATTCACTTCAAAACCCAACTTTCTTTAACATCAAAAGATGTCTTCATGGGATTGACAGCCTCACATTCAAAATAGTTTATCATCAAAGTTTCTTTTACTCTTTTTTTCAATTAACTTTTTCCATAAAAGATAACCTCTGCATTGTCAAATAATATTTTTGAATCTGAGGTCATCAAACTCATGAAGATATCCTTTGATGTTAAAGGAAGTTGAGTTTTGAAATGAATGATGGGAAGTCTATTTAGTTTAGTATATATATACATATATATATATGTAGTATGTTTACTTGAATTTCATTTGAAAAAGTCTATTTGTTAATAGATGAAACCATAGTTGTGGAAGAATTTTTGTGAAATTTTATTTTTGCCTAGTATTGTAATGTTATACAAATTTCTATTTTATTTATAATTACTAGTATAGTGTTAGGCAGTATTTAATTTATATATATACATGAATGAAATAGAATCAGAAATAAATTAACTCCTTCTAGCCAAACTATAAAAAATAAATGGATTATCTATTTCTTACATTTTCATTGATAAAATTGCTTGCTAACAGAATTAAAAAAAATTACAATGGAAATATTATTTAACATATTAAAGGTCCACTCTTATTTCAAAGATCCTACTGACAACTTCAGTCATATTTGCAACATTTTATTTTTACAATTACGACATTATTCTATATCATATTTTGATAATTTTATATTATTTATTACAAATATAAGTTTAAAATCAAAGTCAATTTAAAAGTCAAAATTTAAATTTTGCAAAATAAAAAAATAAAGTTCTAAGCTGAATTTGTAATGGCAATAATAACTTTTTTCGTATTGGATCCTAATCTTAACTATTCATAAAAAATATTAAACAAAATATTTCTTTTTTAATTCCATTTTTAAAACAGAAACAAAGTTTACTTGAGACATCATAAAATAATGAAAATGTATTGTAAAATTAAAAATTACACTTAAAAAAAATTTACAAAAAATTTATTCACTGGTATTTATGAAAGTATTTCTTTGCAGCAGTAAAAACAACTTTTGCTTTATTGTATATTTTCAAATAAAATCTAATTGTAGGCACATTTTTTGAAAATAAATATTTTAAATATATTGAACAAATAATTTAAATATGTAAAAAAAATTACTGAAAATTGCAATTTTTCTTTCTGAAATACTAAAAAATAAAAAGCATATTCAGAAATTCCCATGGCCGAATAATTTACCAATTAATGGTACTGTTAGTTTTTTTGTATTATGATACGATCAATCAAGGCATGTCTTTGAATTTGGAAATTTGCATGAGATCTGTACAATACTGACATCTTCAGATTTTTTTGAAGTAATTTTAATTCCAATTTCCACCACAAAAACTTTAAATGGCAAATTAATATTGTAGATAACTGCAAAATAACAAAGAAAAGCTGAAGCAATAACAGCAACATTGTAACCCCAAAATGCCTCAAAATTAGCAACAAAAGCATGATTGACTGAAAACAGATTAAATTGAATATCAATACTTTAAAACTATTTTATTTAAAATTGACAATTATTGATTTCCATTTGATTATTAATACAAAAATTGTTAAAAATGAAATTCAATTTCTATTCTTTGTTTAATTGAATGTGTTTCAAAATTAATTATGCCATATTTATATTTGACTTAAATAGTATT
This sequence comes from Epiperipatus broadwayi, assembly GCA_028023455.1. Classification (NCBI taxonomy): domain Eukaryota; kingdom Metazoa; phylum Onychophora; class Udeonychophora; order Euonychophora; family Peripatidae; genus Epiperipatus; species Epiperipatus broadwayi. Next base: position 461,176 of record JAQFVV010006303.1, read on the forward strand.
TCCACTTTCAAAAAAATTCAACACTATTAGCAAACCAAAGTTTATTAGCAATGAAAACAAAGGGGAAGATGGTCATTTTATTCTTTATGCTTTGCTGATGTAAAGAAAGTTATTTTATTTCTGATTCTATTTTATATGTGTGTGTGCACATGGGTATAACTATGACATATTTAAGTATTTTAAAGCAGATGAATTAATATTGGAATTAAAACTTTTCAGTTATTAATTTTATTTGTTTATTCTAACCATTCCTATAATATATATAAACTTTTTTCCTATGCATTAAAAAGTCAAAAATAATTGTTTTCTTCATAACAATTGGGCTTTTTATATTTAATTTAAAATAAAAGCATGGTATGTCCAGAAAAGATGTTTATGCTTTTATTTCATGTTAAATATAAAATGCCCAATTATAGTTTTAAAAAAAAAAACAATATTTTTTTACTTTGGCCATCATTTATATAAACACAGGAGAATATTAATAAATTTTATCAGACCATCGTAGCTAAATGTATGTCATATATTTTATATGTATGTCTTAAGAAAAGGATTTATTTGTTTAAAATATTCTATTTTATGATAGAGTTGTAGTCCTATAAATTAATTCTGCAGAGGCTAAACTCTCCATATAGTAGTGCCTCCAGTGCAAGTCAGAGTAAACATTGGACGTAAGAAGGTTTGTATATAAAATCCCTATCTAGTACCTAACCTTCTTGCATCCATTGATTACTCTGGCTTGCACTGGTGGCGCTATATGGAGAGTTTAGCCTCTGTGTAAATAGCTTGTATAAGCATAAGAAATGGTGATCATGTGATGTTTAGTGGTCTAATTAATTTTGTTTGGAAATTTCTCAGTCAGAATTCTTTTTCTAATATTTTAAATACAAATGTATTTTATATACCTGAAATCTTGATGGATTTTTGATATAAGAAGCTAAACAAGGATTTGAACTTTGATTTTTTTTTTTAAATATAAAAACATATTTATTATTGAAATGTATTTAATAATCAAAGATATGTTACTTAGTAAAATAATATTATCACAAGATGTCAAACTGGTTAAAGGATCAGTGAATGTTATATGAGGATGTATTTATATTTCAGAATTTGTTTTGTATAGTAATTGCTAGCTCTTTGTTCTCTGTCTTTTCTCACATTTTTTTTTAAAATTATTATAACTATATTTATTTTCAAGGGGTTTCTAAAGAATAAAATAAATGTAATGTCTAGTGAATGAGTTATTGGATAGAAATCCTTCTGAAAATTTTATATCATTTTTAGACAGTTTGTGACATGAATTATTAATATAATTAAGGGAACTTAAAGTAAAGTGAGAATCTATGCAGTAGTGATATATCATATATTTTGGAAGATAATTTTTGCAAATGTTATGATTGAGAAGTTTGAAATAATATTAAAATTCAAATTGGTTATTTAAAGTCTAGATATGATTTATGAAAATTATAATTTTATTAGAATTAATTATATTTTAAGAGAATTTTTATTTATATTTTCAGATTCTTTTGGAATAACTTTCATGTAGCAGTTATTACATATATATTTAAGGCTATAACCTTAATACTGTGTGCCTTGAGTGTTCAATTTGCCACTAGAGGGACCTATGCAAATCTTCACACAAGATGTAGCAGTTATTATAGTTACCCAAGTTTTGTAATGTTCAAGCAGTGATGAATATAAGATTGTTATCTGAAAGAAAAGTTATAAGCTTGTTAAAAAGATTTAGATTTCTTCATCTGGATTTTAAACTCCAATCATAATACGACAGACAAAAAATTGTTATTGATACAATCATAAAGTTCTTCATGTCGGAATAATGTTCTTATAAATTTTAATTTGATATGTCAGATGTTTAAAGGAATTTTTTACAGATTAGCTACAACTTCCATATTAATAATTAATATTTGAGATTTAAGTTTAATAATCTGGTTTAAAATGCTTAAAGTCAGGGAAAAAGTTGCAGTATTAGAGTTAAGATTAGACTGACACTTTTAATATCATTATATCTGCACTAAGTGCTTTGTGTTAAAATAGGCATATTGTCTTTATGCCAGTTTCATGACTAGGAGTTTGAACTTAAACAGAATTTAATGGGTTTTTTTTAGATAGGTGGGGATTTCTAAGAAAGCATAGGATTTTTTAGATAGGTAACCATAACCATTCTAGATACATAGCTTATTATTGGATAGCAAATGGATATCTAGATATCCATAGCTTAAAGATAAAACAGAAAAAAAAGCATAAACTTTTATTATCTGGTAGTTTACCATTCTAATGAATTCTTGATTTTCTCACTTATAGCAAGATTTTTGCTCTTCAGTAAACCTAGTTTTATGCAAATACATAAATTAACATTGCATCTTATTTTTTATAAAATTTTAACTAATAAGATGTATAGTCATAGATTGAAAAATAAATTAATGAGTAGTTGTTAAATTATAATTTAAGTTCCCTTTGCATATTGTTTAATTTCAATAGGCTGGTCAATTGTTTTCTATTTAAACTACATATTTTGGAATAATTAATTATATATTTTTTAATTTCAGCTCCGTCTTATCTTCATTATTAGGAAGAATATTTGCTAGCATCTTTGAATTAGTGAAAGATATGTTTGAGAGCAATACTTCAATACAGTCAATTGTTAATAATTGATTTCATTTCGTTAGTAAAATATATATATATTTTTGACAAATTTTCTAAATTTATTGACAAGTTAAATATAAGAATAAAGACTTTTGCAACTTTTCAAACTTCATTTTAGTAATAATTTAAAAGAAGTTTTTTTCATTAAAGTTCTTTCAACTTAATATCTAGTAAATGGTTTTTTTAAAAAAAACTCTTTACCCAACGATTTACATATATTTTTTCCTCAGTAAGTATAAAACACTGAATGATACGTTTTCTATAATTTATAGGAAAATATTGTTAAAATATTTAACATATTATCAAATACCCATACTTGTTTAAATTTTTAAATAAAAGATTTCATTATAAATTAAAGTTAACATCGCATGCAATGAATTTGTAAAGTTATTACAGACAGAGAATTCCTAAAATTGTATTATTCACTTGTTTAATTTTAGTTTGGAATGTGAATTTTATTTATGAAGAGTTGAAATTAGGATGATAAAATATAAGCATTCATTATTAAACATTGGAAAGTTAATTTATAATAAACATTCTATCATTATAACTACATGTAATATTTTCCTGTATCTCTTGTATGCTTTCTTTTATCCCCAAAGTGGGAAAGCACTGGAATAGAGAGTTCACTATATTTTAGTTCATAAAAAATAAACAACTAAATTTCACTTGACTAAATTAATGAACATTTTCAATAAATATAAAAAGAAACTTGCTGTAGTTTCTAATTAAAGAAAGTGATAATGTATAATTTTAAAAACATTATTAAGCTTTATGCTTTAATTAAATAATACATTAAATAGGGGAGATTTTTTTATACCGCATAAAAATATTATCGCTACTGAAGTATTTGCAATTGACAAGTAGGTTTATATATATATAGTATTTTACTCTCACAAATAAAATATAGTACATATAATAAGACAGATAATAATTAATTATTTTTATGGCTTATAAAATATCTAATCAATTTTGTAATTATTATTATTATTATTATTATTTTTCATGTATCAAAGCATCAACCGGAAAGCGAAGCCGGGACAACAGCTTGTAAGGCAGCTGTGCTGACCACTCGACCACCAATGCTTGACAAAATTATTTTTTTGACTTGTGAATTTTATTTCATTTCAGTTCTTGAATATATTTTTTGTTGTAGTTATATTTTGTCTTCTTTTTTTTTTAATTACGAAAATCAATCTTTTATATTATACTTTTTTTTTTTCTTGTTTCATTTACATTTTTTAAAATTAAATTTTGTACACTGAAAAATATGCATTTTCTTTCTTTGTCTTTAGATAATAATTTTTGTCATTTATAAAATTTATTAATAATAATATAGAATAAATATATACTGACAAAATTTGAAATTGTCAATATAGCTCCAGATTATAAATAATGAGATAAAAATATATGGTCTTAAAATATATAAAAATATATATAAAATATGGTCTTTATCATTTGCATTTTAAAAAAGAATAGTTGAAATAAAATATCTAAATATTAATGAATTTTAATGCAATGAAGGTTTGGAGAGTGAAAATATAATACAACATAACTTTTTCTTATTAAATTAAGTTTATGTAACAAATATACACCATAAATATTAGCATGGCAAACATTTTTTTAATGAAAGATTTAACGTACCAATTTAATTCACTTACCTGTTTATCTATACCTTCCTGTCTTAATATTATTTTTTATTTATTTTATTGCATAAGTATAAAAGTTAAGTTAGAAAGATGGTTATTACTGTAGGCAAAAGTTTCTAAGTGAGAAAAAAGTTAAGTGATTTTTATTATCATAAGTTCATTTTTGTTTTTAGAGGATCATAATAAAAATTAAGAAACAGAAAACAGGTTTATTATGTAGCAGTAAGAAAATTAAAATTCAAAACGAAAAAGTTCTTAAACTGTCTTGTAATAAATGTTACAATCAACAATATTGGCGACATAGAATATGTCTGGGTAAGATGTTTCACAATTTTTTTGAAAAGTTAAGATTGCCTTTGATTTATAAATGAATAAGGGCTTCTTCTTTTTTTTGGAATAGGTTTTTTTTTTTTTTACTTTTAGAAGATCATTTTAATTTTGACTAGGATATAGGATGGATATGGTAAAATGTATTTCCTTGAAAAAAAACTTCCAAACAGAGTAAAGTGACTTATTTTTATTAGTCTAAGTTTGATTTAAGTTTTAGAAAATCATTTTAATTTTCATTATGAAACAAAAAATAGTCTTAGGTTGCTAAGAAAAAATAAATTCCAAGCAAGAAGGCAAAAACCATTGCATCTAAGATGGCTAAATCAACATTCAGTGATGTTTATTTTATGCTTTTAAAAGTTTTCGTTTTTGTTAAAATAAATTGGTAATTAATTTTATAGATATTTTCACATGTATATCTTTGATATATATATATATTTCATTTTTAAATTATTGTTTTGATGAAAATTTTGGTCTAGGCTATAGATCTGAAACCCCTATATATATATATATATATATATCAAATGAAGATACAACAAACAGAAGATATAATGAAATTTGTTCAAAAACTTTTCAAGACAGTTTCATAAATCATAGCAAAATACTTTCAGAAATAAATTTATACTCACCATCCAATCATTACAGTGCAATGTCACGTACATTTAATTCAAAGCAGCATTTGATACCATATATTATACGTTTATTTGCAACTTTTTGCAGGAAGTTTAAAAAAAAACGAATAATGGTGTGTTCTACTTTTTTTGACTAAATTATTTATTTTATACTAGCAAAATGAAATTTAAAAAATGATTAGACGATTACAGATTTAAAAAGCAATAAACTGATATGCCTCAGAAAGGGGGTTGTCTCCTATATTATTTAAATAAACATTATGCAAAAGAAACTTCATATTTTCTATTCTGTTGCTGTCATTTATAGTATTCTTGAGTAATCAAATAAATACTAATTGGTGTTGCTTTTTAAATCCATGTTTTAATGGAACCTATGCATCATCCCTTGACCAGTTTCTGCTTTGCTTATGATCATTGTCAGTGAGAAACTTGGATCTGATTTAGTATATTTGAATCTTTTGTATCTATTACAACTTCCATCTAGCAGCGGCTTTTTACTGTTTATTTTGCTACAAACTATCACTTTAAAATTTAAAGATATCTTAGTAATTAGAATTCAAAATAATTTACTTGTTGACACAGATGCAAAACTCTTCATGCAGTAGTGCCACTCAGTATAAGCCAGAATAATCAATGGATGCAAGGAGTGTGTGCATAAAATTCCCATCTAGTGCCTACTCATCCAATATCCCCAGACTAGTTCTATCTTGTAGCTTTCGTCAGTGAGAAGCCTTCGATCTGAGAACACTGTATGGAAAGTATTTCCTCTGTGTTAACAGCTTGTGTAAGCATAAATAATTGTGATCATGTGAAGTTTAGTAGTTTAATAATTTACTTGTATAATTACATAGTTTTAATACCAGACAGTTCCTCATGAACAAAAACATACGCCAGAAAGTGGTCTGTTAAGTATATTCTTCCATGAAAATATGAAACTAATATTCAAGTTCAGGGCAATATATTATCATGCCTAACATTAATATGAAGTTAAACAAGATTGCATTAGAGCATCAAAAAATCCTAAAAGCAGTTCTTTAACTGTGACTCATATGAGTTTCAATGAGGCTGTTTTGCAGTCACACATTTGAAGCACCTCTACAGCACAAACATTTTATCACAGATAAACATTAAAAATTTGGGATATCACAATAGCAACCTTCTAACATATCTTTATGTACTCACAGCTATGACAATATACAAACTTCCAATTATCTTAGTTACATAGTCACAATTTTTTTATGTTGTTGAAAAATAAATTTACACTTCACAAAAACATACATTAAATGATTAAAGCTAAATCATAATCTATTAGGTTGGCATGGACCTTAAAAATGTGAATAACAAGAAAATATTGTTTTTAATTTCATGTGATATTCAGTATTACACTGCATTTTAGTTTCATGTCTTTTGTATTACTTTGTGGCAGAAGACTAATGCAGTTGTGACGTATGACAAATATTTTAGTTTTAAAATGTAATGAACTTTTCTTATACTGCTGTAATTTATAATTCTGTACTTAAGTGCTATCCTAAGAAAAGCTATTAACAAATGTGTATTTATTGAAGCTTAATGCTTTAATGGGTGAAGCATGTCCTCATATTCACAGCAATGAGATATGCATAATTGAGTTTGTATATATTTATCTATAGACCGTAGTATTTATTTAAATATATGTAAACCATATTGCCCATTTCTTCAACAGAGGAAAGCAGGATTTCTTTTATTTATGGAATTAGGGTTGTTGACCATATGCCATGCCATTTTAATTTTCTGTTTGGGGTCATTTCTCTTGAAGCATGCAATGTTGGCAGCTATGGGCTCAAATGTATGCCCCTTCACATTTTGGTGATTGAGGAAAATAGACTTATGTTCAGGATTATTTGTGTTTCAATTTGTAGAGGTACTTGTGTTGATAAATCCTGGTAGAGAGACATGCGAGAAATGGACAATATGATATATATTTAAATAAATCTATTGTCTATATATAGATGAACTCAATTATGCATATTTCAATGCTATGAATATGAGGACATGCATCACCCCTGAAAGTGCTAACTTTTAATAAATACACATTCATTAATAGTTTTTCTTAGAATAATGCTTAAAAGCAGATATTTATGTTTTAGTTTTATTATGTTTTATGTTTTATCAACATGGGTATGACAACAATATTGGCAGCAGCATGGAATTTGGGGAATTCTATCATCAGATTTTTAGTGGTACGGATGACTTGTCCATTAAAGTGTAAAGATTAGCTATTTTAATATAAACTAAGCACTGATTATATATATGTATGGGAGATGATAATCTGGACCAACTGATGAGTGCTGATTTAGCACAAAATACATATATTGGTGATTATTTATCTTTTCTGCATGTGGGTGGTCATGTGTATCAGTAGTATGAGATAGTGTGAATAGTGAAGTGGCTTGAAAATCTGAGTTCAAGTTCCCTGTATTTACAATTAGGTTTCAGGTTTAAGAGTGTCTGATATTTCAAATCTTAACTATGAAGAACTATCTGAAGATCTGCATTAATATGTAAGATATATTAAAAAAAACACTTGAAGATAGAATAAAAGATGAAAGATATAAATGCAGTGAAATCAGATCTCTAAACAGAAAAAGTGACTAGATAATATTTTTACTGCAATTAAAGATTAGCAGTTGTGATTGTGAGAGAAGTCTTGCATTAAAATACTCCAGTTCTTGAAGCTTGTATTATTAATTATTTAGTTAGTTAATCATAACAAATATTCTTTATTTAATTGTATATTCATGGATTTACATTGTATTTTATCATTGTGAATAATTATGGTATTTCATCCAAACTATATATTATGATGCCAATATATAAAAGGAATAAATTCTTACATTGTATTTGTTACAAATATAAGCACAAAGAGTGAATATCATAATGGTATTGATGATACCCACATATAATTCACTTTAATAAGACTACCAAACTCTCCTTACAGTAGTACCACCAAGTAAAAATCTTTGTAATCAATGGATGCAGTTAACCAAATAGGTAAAAGATGGTTGCTGGAGGATAGCATTAGATCCTAAGATCTGCTCCTCACTGATGAAGGCCACAAGCTAGAAACTAATCTGGGAATGTTGGATGAGTACGTACTAGACAGGGATTTTATTCATAAACCTTTCTGCATCCATTGACTACAAAGACTTGCACTTGGTGGTACTACTGTATGGGGAGTTTGGTACTCTTATTAACAGCTTATATAAGTATATGAAATGATCATGTGATATTTTGATGGTTTTACAATCAATCTTATTATATTACAATAAAAATCAAAATGGCATTAAATATGCACATGCATATAAACTCAACAACATTAATATATAAATATATCATCTACTCTCTAGTTATGCAATTAATTTATAAACCTGCACACACATATATATTACAACCTCATCTGTACAACTTTGTCAGTGGAAATAATAACTCTATTATTTAATAAAGCACAGGAACAATTATTAACTAAGTACAATGTCAACAATCACATATATTCTAGAAGAAATATTAAATTAAAAACAATGACTAAAACTTTATTTTTAGTTACAAAAATATTTAATCAATTTAACAATGATTAATATATAACAACAATATACATTAATCTTAGGTATACATTTGCTTGATTATGAATAGTTGTATATACAAAAGCTTTAATTAAGATGTGTTTCTAAGTGCAATATTTTTTCAAATGTTTGCCTAAATAATTCTATCCTATTATAATTATTAAATCAATTTCAATTCATATTTAAATTATTAAATTAATTTTAATTCAATATTAAATGGGAACACACCATAATTTAAAACATATTTAAAATAGAAATCTATAATTTAAACATACAAATTATTGAAACTACCAATAAAATTAAATAAATAGAGTTTAAATATATATATAATACCTTGAGCATTAGTACACTTATTATTTAAGTAATACTTTGGGTGCAATTTGAAATTTATAATTGCAGTTTGTAATATCTATTTATTAGTGTGCATTCAGAATAGGTTTCATTTACCGGTTTAAACAGGTTTATTAAAAAAAAACTTTTTTTGTATATCAATAATTCAAATCTCTGTGATCAAGTTGCAATCTTTAGGGTCTATATAAGTATATTAGACTATTATGGGATTCTATCCTTATTGTTAAATGGAGCTTGTCTTGACAGCATTAGAAATTGTTAATTGATATCAGTATTGTTACTAAAACAGACAAAACTCACTATACGTATTGCCACACACAGCAAGCTAGAGTAATCAATGGATGCCAGAAGGCATGTGCATAAAATCCCTACCTAGTGCCTACTTATCCAATATCCCCAGACTAGTTTCTGGCTTGTGGCCTTTGTCAGTGAGGAGCCTTGTATCTGAGAGCACTGCATCTAGATCTTAGTTAAATGGAGATAAAAGGTGGCTGCTGAAGGGTTGCATTAGATCCTAAGGTTGAGGTGCAGTGCTCTCAGATCCAAGGCTCCTCACTGATGAAGGCCACAAGCCAGAAATTAGTCTGGGGATATTGGATGAGTAGGCACTAGATAGGGATTTTATGCACAAGCCTTCTGGCATCCATTGATTACTCTAGCTTGCTGTGTGTGGCAATATGTATAGTGAGTTTTGCCTGTTTTAGTAAAAGCTATAAGCAAGCATAAGAAATGGTGATCATGTGATGTTTATATCAGGATTGTCTAAGGGTTGACTGGTTTTTAATTATATATATCATCATTGTCAACCATTATCAATTCACTGCAGATCTCCAAGTTCAATTCATCTTCTCTGATCTCTAGCATCTCTCTTCTCCAATTCACTCCTGCACACTTTCTTATTACCTTCATCCATCTCACATTTGGTTTTTTTCTGGGTTTTTTATAATCTCTGGTAATTCCATTTAAGATTTCAATTGTCTGTCTACTATAATCCCTTTTAGTTATATGTCCAGCCCAACTCCACTTCAGTCATTTAATTTTTTCAATGAGATCAGTAACACCTGTTTGTTCTCTTACCCATATATTATATTTTTAATCTCTTCTTGTTACTCCTAAGATGCATCTCTCTATACTTCTTTGAGTGGTCTAAAGTCTCTGAATTACTCTTCTATTAAGTGTCCAAGTCTCAGATCCATAAGTAAGAACTGGTAAAACACACTTATTAAAAACCTTCCTTTTCAAACACATAGGCATAATTCCTTTTAGTATTAAGTTATTTCTACCAAAAGCACTCCAACCAAGTTTAATTCTATGATTAATTTCATCCATTATGTTTCCATCTGTAGTAATAATCTGATTAAGGTATTTGTAGTTAACTTCTTCTAACTCATCATAATCAATCTTTATTTTCATCTTTTGAGAAAATCCATTGAACATTACTTGAGACTTTTTAACATATTTACCTTTAGTCCTACTTTCTTACTTTCATTTGATAACTCCTGCAACATTTCGTGAAGCTCTAAAGCATTGTTTGCAAAAACAACTACATCATCTGCAAAATGTAAATGACTTAAATAATCTCCACTTACTTTTACTCCTTTAGTTTCCCATTTTAATCCACAAAATACTTCTTGCAGTACTGCTGTAAAAAGTTTTGGAGATTTTAAGTCACACTCTTCTCAATGTTAACCTTCCTAGCATCATTATGTAATCTAATTGTTGCTGTTGCATTTTTATAAATATTCTTCAGAATATGACAGTATCATGGGTTTATACCTTGATGATCCAAAGCTTTAACCCTTTCAACGATGATTATATAATTGGCCGAATGAGTTAAAAATCAAAACTTTTAATTGGCCAACTCACAACTTTAACAAAATCAATTGTTAAAATAGATTCACTTTTAATAATATAAATACGTTAGTTTCGTTTGTAAAAAGTATATTAATAATTTGTCAGATTATGAAAGTAAATGATAGTCTTTTTAAAAATAAAATTTGATTTATAATTTAAAAAATATTCAATTGTGGTGAAATGAAAGGTAACCGCTATTTGACCAACCAAAAACATTTCTGACGCAATCATTTTTTTTTTCACTTTTACGTTACGATGAATATGTAGCAATAAATAAATAATTCTTGGTAACATCTTAACTATTTTTCTAAAATAATTTGATTTTTAGTATTATTTTATCAATAATAATTTGCAATTCAATTCAAATATTGTTTAAAATGTTGTAAACATTCGTTTATCATTTTCGAAATAAAACACAAAATGAACGTAACTTTTTACTTTTTGGCAGCCATTTTCCTTTCTGACAGAAGTTCGACAGCCAATAAGATTCAAGAAAAGGTTTTGTTTGACATATATGGTCATATCGATTGATTTTTTACTTGTAAAATAATTCTGAAGAGGGCACCATCTTACAGAACTTTTGATTTTCTTTCGAATGACGGATAATATGTATACGTGGGATAAAAAGTAGCCGATTTAGAGTGACGTCAAATCTTCTCATTTTTTTATGAGTCAGGCAGTTAAATCACTGAAGAAATGTTTATAGAATCGAATGCCTTATATATATATATATATATATGAATGAACTTTTTTTTATCTTACAAAAAATTTTGACCTGAAATCAGCCATGTATGTAAATTCCCTAGCTTATTATTTGTTAGCTTCTCTTCATTATAGTTTAGGTTGACTTTAAAGATGTGCATGCACGAATGTATTAAAAATTGTTAATACTTAAGCAGGTTTTTTATATACTTGAAATATAATCCTCAGAAGAACAATCCATGCCACTTGTAATAAACAATTCATGCAGTTAATAGAAACACTTAAATAATCCAAAGAGTTTTTTAGCTAATTGTTATTCTACTAATGTGGACAACTATAATTGTTAGACTTAACATCACATGATCACCATTCTTTATGCTTACACTGCATGGTGCAACTGTATAAAGAGATTAGCCTCTGTGATTGTTGGAATTCCTATATTTGTGCTTCAATGAGCTGTGGTCTTTTCTGCTAATATATACTTTGAATAGTTCAATAACTCATAGAAACTCAATAAATAATTGATGGAAGGAGAGTGTTCAAGCTTGCCTGAATCATATAGTGAACATTAAAAAGTTGCTTTCGACAATAAAAAAAAAAAAGTAGAATAATTTGTGTGTCATCAAAAAAAAAACCAACCAAATAAATTAAATGCAATAGAAAAATTTGCTAAACACAATTAATTTATATTATTAAACTTCTTTTTCATACATGTATTTAGATTTTAATAACACATAAAAATGTTTCAAGATTATTTAACTTGAAATAAACAGAAATATGTTCCTGGATTGACATTAAAAAAAACTCTTAGTATACATTAAAAATCAAAAATCAGAATTTAAAAGAAAAAGAAATATATTAAATTTATACAATCTAATGAAATATTTTTACAATAATTGGATTCTAATTTCTTTTGTGTATCATTATGTATTTATATATACATAATGATAGATACAATTGTTTTTTAAATGTTATATATAGAGCTCACAAATAAGCTCTTAACAAGCTTTGTAGAATATTCCCAAACTCAGACGTTTTCTGCTACTGGCTTCCTCAGTGAGGTGCTAAGATATTCTAGTTTGTTAAATTAGGTCATGTGACATGTGACTTGATTTCTTTGTAATTGTTTTTTAAATAATAAATGTTGTACAAAGAATACACACTTCCACTTTAATATTTGACAATATAATACTTTATTGGTTAAAAGAAGCTTGTCTTGAATACTTAAGGCAGAGAATATAAATATTAATCAATTCAATTATTTATAATTTATTAAACAGATTGATTTTTTTATTTACCAAAGTAAAAATTTTTTTTTTTAACTTTGGGTAATAAACATTTAAATAATCTGTATGTAAAAAAGTAAATCACAACTTTATGATTTACTATATATATATACAAGAAATATTATGAATGCTGAGGTCTGGGTTTATTTTAAAAAAGAATAAAATTGCATAAGTTGAAAAAGGTATACAAAATTCATTTATTTTATACAATCGTATAAGAAAATTGGAATTGAGATAATATAAAATTTGGAAATAAAATATTCAGTTATCAAAAAAAAGTTTTACATTAAATATTTGCATTAACAGCAGTGACTATGATATATCATTCCATTTTAGGATCATTTATACAGATGTAACTGAATGACTTTAGATCGTAATTGTTAGCAGTCACTTGTAAATGTTGTGGCTATTTCAAAAAAAAAGAGAAAGACTATGAATAAAAATCGAAAAATTAGTTCTAAAAGCAAAAAAAAAAAATCCCCATTGAAATCAAAATTGTTCCTATAATTAAAAGATAAAACCGTACCTGTATAATCAATTATATTAGCATAATAAATGCAAAAACATGTTCATGGCATGAGAAGTCATGACAATCGTGTTCTATACCAGGAGTCAGCTATCTTTTAATGATGTTGTGTCAAATTTATGTTATAATGTTATTTCTTGCTGAAATGCTTCTACTAATCTTATTATATATAGCATATAATCGCATATAATCGGGCCTTATATTATTGATCATTAAATATTTTAAAATACACAGGATCATATGTGAAAAGTATGGTTTGTTAAATTACATTGCATTCGAAAGACATGCTTAAAATTTCCTTTGGCATGGAGAAAATTCATCCTATTGGTGCTTAAAAAAACGTATTGTTTACAGAATTGCCGATTAATGTATAAGTAATTCAGAATAGGCAAAACATTATTTAGTATTTGTCTGAAGATTTATGATGATGGTTTAATTTAAAAAGCGGATTAATGAACTCTAACAAAATAAAACAAGTATTTTTCTAGTATTCATCAAAAATGTTTCAATGAAACTCATTTTTGTACTATAAAAAATCAACCGGATATTGAAATGTTTTCATATATTCTTTTTTTTAAAAAACTATAAACATTTGGAATTTTTCTCAATGAAAAATTTGTTTTAATTATACCATAGACATTTAAAAGAAAAAAAAAGATTTTTAATTTATTTGCGATCCGAAAGATATTATTAAGTCTCATGTATTTGCAGACTTCATTCATTTATTAACCCGACTATCAATAACTGTAAACTTTTTTTCTTTCAAGTAAACGTGCCAAAACTTAAAATGTATTATTATATAATTACAAATATAAGTTTTTCAAATGAATTAATCGATATAATATTCTGCTTGAATATAAATTTACTCTAAACACGCAGTAGCGTACAAAAGTATCAAAAGGCAATTGACCGTCAAAAAGAAAAAAAATCCAGTCAAAATTAATCCTTCCTTGAAAAAAAATATATTTCCATTCCATTTAGCTCTTATCTTTATTGAAAATAGCTAAAATCGGGTAAACGTTTATTGTACAAAATAATTGGTAATTAAACTGAATCATGGTATGCATTTACATGTGAGTCGCATATGCAAAATGTAGGCGATGATGGCGCTGTAATTAAAATATATTTTTTTACTATTTCAATTCAATCGGAGTGCCATTGATAATCGTTCGTGATTGCCAATCAGTTATTGTATACTAAATTTTATGATAAAAATTTTCACTATTTAAAAAATAATAATAAAAAGAGAGAAAATATAAAAAGTCTGTATCAGAAACAATATCTAGTCTTTGATAACCTAACATCTCATTCAACAAGGCAATAGATTAAATTCATAGTCAAGGACTTCTTATCAGGCAGTCACAATTTATGAATACATATATAATAAATGAAAAATCCTTGATAATAATAAGCAATTAAAGCCTCTGTTTGCACAAATTCACAAGTCACTTTTACACAGTCTAAATTAAAATTGTGATAGATAAATAAATATATAATGTTTATGTAAAAGTTTACATAGTGGCATCTTTTTGTAATTATATATTGGACTATTATCATCATCTAGTATTAATTAATGATAAAAGTTTTTAAAAAAATTTTACACGTTATTAAAACTTTTCAAACATATTCAACATTTAGTAATAACACAATATTTCGAGTGATATTATTCTCTGCTCTTCTTCGGCTGTTCCTGCCTTGATCAAAGATAGTATTAATATGAAAATCGAAACAATGGCTTTTAGATTCATGAATACTGAATTTAATATGATTTCTCTAGACAAGTAAGCTATTCTGGAAATGATAATAGTCAATAGAAATTTTATATACTTATCAATAAGAGTGCTCCTAATTTGTTCCTTTTACTTAAGGGCAAAATTAATGAGTTTTTTTTTCAAACATTAATTATGAATTATCATGTTAGGTTGACATATATAATTATTTACTGTCGTCTTGTAAGTAAATAAGCATTTATTTTTATATGACGCTATGCATACAATTGTATACATTCAAAGATCAGCCTTTCAAGCTAATTGTGCATGCATCTTCTACGAGTGTTAAATAATAAATGAATACTTCACTCTACAACACAAGATATAGTATTTATGCAGGAATAAAAGGAATCCTCTTATTCCTACGACTCAAATTCTTTTATATGAGCAAATCTGAAGTACTGTTGAGTAAAGCGTGAGAGTAGAATTCTCACTTTAAACTACTATCTACGATGTTGGAATGAATGACGTCGGTGAAATTATCTAGTGACGTTTAGTAAATTCTAGACAATTTCACCGACGTCATTCATTCCAACATCGTAGATAGTAATTTAAAGTGAGAATTCTACTCTCACGCTTTACTCAACACTACTTCAGATTAGTCATAGGAATAAGAGGATTCCTTTTATTCCTGCATAAATACTATATCTTGTGTTGTAGAGTGAAGTATTCATTTATTATTTAACACTCGCAGAAGATGCATGCACAATTAGCTTGAAAGGCTGATCTTTGAATATTGTCTTGTAAATAACTTTTTAATTTTTTTCTTTTTCTTTTTTTCTCTCTGTCCAATATTTTGTCTTTTTCCAAATGGACATATGTTACTTGTTACATATATGGCTTGCTACTTAAGAAAGCCTTGATGAGAAAAAAAACTTCAAATGGAAAAACAATTATTAGATACTGTATTTATTTACTGGACTATTTCCATCATCTAATATGGGTATTGAATCTCTTTAGAAAAATTTAACTTTATTTAAATATTCCAAATACATTTAATTGTTAGTAATAACACACAGTTCACTGTATTTGGAATATTTAAATAAAGTTAATTTTTTCTAAAAACATTCAATACTCATATTAGATGGGGAAATAGTCCAATATATAAATACAATAAAACACTCTCATCATAAACCTTCAGGAAAACATTAGATACTGTAGTGTATTCATACATATCAGGAATAGAAAATCTGCAATTAGTATAACAACCAACCAGTTTTCAGAATGCTATGTTTTGATTCAAATTTCTTACAATTATGCAGCTGTCACTATAAGCAAAGGAAATCAAATGCTACATAAAATAAAAACAATGAAAACACCAGAGTATTGTTATATTTATATAGTGGACTATTTCCATCATCTAATATTAAGTATTGAATGTCTTTTAAAAAAAATAAATTTTATTTAAATTTTCCAATTACATTCAAGTGATGATAGTAACAACACACAGGTCAGTATATACACAACATTTCAAGAGGTATTCTTTTTCTCTCTTCTTTAGGTGTTGCTGGCCTAAGTAGTTACAATACTAGCATGGGAATCGAACTTGGACCCTTAGATTCTTGAATATTGAATTTTAAGGTAATGCTGGCAATTTGATTAGAGCATTATCTTAAAATTCAATATTCAAGAATCTAAGAGTCCTGGTTCAATTACCAGATAATACTGTCATTGGTCAGGCCAGAAACATTTGAAGAAGAGAGAAGAAGAATATTTCTTGAAACATTGTGCATATACTAACCTGTGTGCTAACAGTTGAATGTAACTGGAAAATTTAAATCAAGTTTAATTTTTCTAAAGACATTCAATACTTAATATTGGATGATGGAAATAGTCCAACAAATAAATACAACAAAAATACCATCATCACAAACCTTCAGAAAAACATCAAAGTATTGTAATTTTTTTTTTTTATACTTTAAATCATTAAACTGAAAACATATATAATACAGATAGCAAACATATGTAATACTGATTTTATATCAGTAAGATATAAATATTTACAATAATATAATGTACATGTAATATAGTATTGTACTTTTTTACTTTGTTGCATGATGTTTGAGACATACTTAAGTAATAATATACACTAGATAGGTTTGTATAAAGAATCCCAGATCCCCTTTCATACCTCCATCTAATTCTCCTATAAACTATTAACTTTATATATTACTTATAATACTTCATTCATATACACTTTAATGCAAGTAATTTTCTTAACCTTCTTTATTTTCTTACAGTTTTGACTGTCCAGCAGTCTTCATCAGAGCTACAAGATTTGAATAATACAAATACATAATTATCATTTCAGATACATATGTATTAACTTTACTGGTCTGATAGTTTGTGCATCTTATTATAGTATCTCATTCTCTAGAATTATATTAATCATGAGAAAATTTTCAATTGTTGCATTCTTAAAACAATTATTATTTTTTTTATTAGGCAATTACTATAAAAGTTTTGATTAATGCAGTTTGCAGACCTGTGCTAAATTATATTTCATGTTTGTGAATGCTTAATATAGTTGTTTACATTTAAACATATTCACAAATTTTACAAAGCCATAACACATTATAAGAAAATATAACCATTACAAAATCTAGACTTAAATGATGAAAAATAAAAACTGCATCTATGATATATTATGTAAATGTTAATGAATATATATATATATATCAATGAAACCAGATACCCCATTGAAAAAATAACTAAAAGAGTACAAAACAAATGTGTCTAAGTAGCAGACCATTTATATATCAATGAATATGTGTTCTATTGCGAAAAAACAAAAAATATGGACAGAGAGAGGAAAAAATACGAAGAGGAATTTTTAAAAAGCTGCTCACATGACAATGTCAAAATCAATCTAGTGTGCTAATATTGAGAAGTCACTCATTAACTTTGCCCTTCAGAAAAAGTGGATGATGATTCTCAACAATGATTCTCATAGATAAATATATAAAATTTCTACCAGCTGCTAACTTTGACAGAATAGTGCCACTAATCATATCAGCAACATCAGACATTTATCAGTTAGTAATAGAAAATGGAAATAGTCTAACATATAATAACAAACTAGATATATAAAATTGATGTGTGTAGTCAGTTTGTGACCTGAGAAGATTGCTGCTAAATTAAGGAGTAGTTAGAACTAAAAAGACTGATACTTATATAAAGAAATATTACTTTTAAAATAATAGAAGATGGATAAATGCAATCACCATGAAGAATGTAAGTATTACTATAATAGCCTTATTAGCTGAAAACATAGAATTTATTATTATTGCCAGTGATTCAAATATTATGAATGGTTAAGCAATTTTCCTTTGAGTCATTTGTCCTCCATTTCTCCAAAAGTTAGCTAATCAACATGTGACATAATAACCATTATCTGAAATAAAATAGCCCCATATAAAGAATAGTAAAGAATTACAAAAAAAGAAGAATTTCAAAGGAATTATACCTATCTCATCAAAAAATTCTCCAAGAATCAATGAAAACCATCAAACAAGAATATCTGGAAAATTAAATAAAAATCATCCAACTATTAATTTTACAGGAAGAAAATAGTTTAAGAAATTATCTGCATATTGTCAAAGAGATATTCATATATGTAGCTACATATATATATATAAATAATAAATATAATGGTAATTAACTATTACATACAATCTTTCAATTCCCAGAAGTACTTTCGGTTAATTCCTTAACGATCCTCAACTGCTGTTAAATTCAAAAAATAAAATGGAAGCGGCAGTTGAGGAGGATTAAGAAATTAATTGAAAGTACTTCTGCAGATTAAAAGATTGTATATAATAGTTAATTACTGTTATATTTATTATTTTTATTGTTCTTACAATAGTTTTAAATTAACATATATATATATATATAACCAAATGATACTTCACATCTAGGTAAGCTTATAAAAACTGTATTACTACATAATGACATGTAATCAAACAAAAAAATACTTTTTAAAGTTATTGATATTCAATATTTATCTATTTTATAAAAGCCAACAAATTAGTTTGATAAATTGTTAATAAATGTTATTAAAAACAAAAATGAAGTATTATGCAACCAAAGTTCAGATTATCTAAATGTTGTTATAATGTTAAATATATAATTTGTAATTTCTATATTCTTTTATCTTTAATTTTGTATTCACCATTAAATTAATAATATTATTAATCTGTTTTTGCACCATCTGCATTATTTTTCTCTCATTAATAAATTCATTCATTATATATATATTGTGATCATTTTGAATCCATATTTCGTGCTCAAAAACTGAATTTAATGCCCTCAAAAAAATTTATATAGATAAGAAAATTTAGAGATGTTTATATGCTGATGTGAAGTCAGACAGTTTAGAAGTTTAGATTGTGGTATCCTAGTGGAATGATTTACATTTTTAAAGTAATAATTTAGTAAGTGTTTATACATTTAACAGCAGAACAGGTTTTTTTCATGTTACAAATATTTATTTTATTCCGCTAAGCACTTTCAATATTAAAACATCACATGATCACCGTTCTTTATGCTTACACAAGTTGTTTATCACATAGGCAAAACTCTCCATACGGTAGCACCACTCAATGCAAACCAGAGTAATCTATGGATGCAAGATCTAGGTGCAATTGATCTCAGATCCAAGGCTCCTCACTGATGAAAGCCACAAGCTAGAAACTAATCTGGGGATATTAGATAAGTAGACAGGGATTTTATGCACAAACCTTCCTGCATCCATTGATTATTCTGGCATGCAGTGAGTGGCACTATTGAAAGAAGAGTTGTGCCTCTGTGAAATACTAAAATGTATTATAATCAAGTAAATAAAAACTGATTTGCTAAAAATTTGGTAAAGTTCATTTTTAGTTATTATAGAGTCATTCTTGTAGTATTTTATAATAATTAAACAATTTGTTTTGATTTCAAATTTCAAACACCTCGTGTTTGTTGCATAAATTTGGAACTACATTTAAAATCAAAATAATAAGGTCTATTGTGGCCTGAAATTAATTAATTAAACTATAATTATATATATATAAATTAAAACACAAGTATATTGTCTATACTAAACTTAATACAATTAGAAGAGATTTGAACTCAGACTTTCAAACTCCCTACTGCTATCCACTCCATCTTATACAACCAATACATATGACCACATACATGTTAAAAAGATAAATAATTTCCAATATACATATTTTGTGCTAAACCAGCACTCATCAGTTGATCATATATAATTAGTGCTCAGCTTATATTAAGGCAGCCAATCTTCAAATTTTAATAGTCAGGCTTCAATCTTCTCCACCCTCCAACTCTACAGTCATCATTATCATTGAAAATCTGATGATGGAATGCTCAAAGCCCTAATCAATGCCAATATTATTGTCACACCCATGTTGACTTTAAGATATTCTGACGCCTCACATATAAAACTGTAATATGTCCTTTCAAATACACAAAAGGGGGATGAACAGAATACAGACTGATTATGTAATATTTAAACAAGTATATTGTCTATATTGAACTTAATGTTTCAAGCTCTCTAGAGCAACCCATTCCACCTTATACAACCAATACCCATGACCACATATATGTGAAAAGGATAAATGATCACCAATGTAGCCTGTTCATTAAAGTTTGAAGATTCACTATCTTAACATAAACTAAACATTGATTATATGTATGTGTGGGAGATGATGATCTGGACCAACTGATGAGTGCTGGTCCAGCATGAAATACATATAATGTAGATCATTTATTTTTTCACATGTATGTGGTCATGTGTATTGGTTGTATAAGAGTGGATAGCTGTAGGGAGTTTGAAAGTCTGAGTTCAAATCCCTTCTAATATATATATATATATTGTAGCTATAACAAATCTGATGCAGCCCAGATTTGTTATATTTATAGTGCTGCAGAGAAAAAAAAAGTGTTTAATAAAAACTCATGTGAACTAACTAATAAATATATAAACTGTCATTTGCGTGTGTGCGCGCAGATGTGTATTACTTGAGTAAACTGCCTAAAAAATTGAAAGATGGATTAGTTTATGTATTTGGTCATATTTTATAAATTTATTTTATAACAAGAGCGAAATAATAATGATAAATTACTGTAAAGAAAAAAAGAAAAGTAGTCTTGATATGCGAAAGAAGAGCATAATTTCGATAAAAAAAAAAACTAAATTTGAACCTGTTCTAGTTTGTCCTTTCTGAAATAAGTTTTAAATAAAATTTCTCATATTTTTATAGTAAAACTGGATGAAAAAGCTAAATATAATATTAAAATTTTGGAATTAATAATATTTTAGAAATTATCGGGCTATATTTAAAGGTTATCAATAAATTCCTAACAAATTTTAAGTAAAAAAAGAGAATATTATAATTATTATTTATTTATGTATAAAGTCATCATATAATAATGTATGTAGAATTTATATCCACAATAGGTTCTGAAGAAAGTAAAGAAGATATATTTCAAACAACATGTAATTGTAATGACGCAAAGGTCAGATTTTCCCTAATTGGTGACATATATGTTATTTGAAAACATGTTGCTTGAATAACATCAAATAGATCTGAAACAAGAAACTATATTATTATTATTCCAGAAGTCCATCATTTCATATTGATTTGCATTTCAGTCTTATTTACTTTTTTGAAGTGGTGTTGCAGTGATCCATGCCGAAAAAAGAAACAACTGCTGGTTAAAAGTGTTTTCCACATAAGCCATATTTTGCTGACTGTTTTTTTTTCACTACTCATTATAACAGTCAATATGATACTTTTATCTAACAGAAGACATTCTATAATGTGTGGCTAGGCCCCAGAAAACTCACATGAGTCAAAATACCTGGAAAATGTAGTAAGAGTCAGAAACTGATTCAGAAGTTTCCAAAACCAGCCAGTGCAATCCCTCTATAATGCCATGAAGGAAGAAATGAGCAATGCCATATAAATTATCCAAGACTAACTGATATTATACCTCATATTACATCATCAGTGCTGTTGTATTTACTCTCTCTTACATCACCAGTGTTCAAGGGAAAAAACTACCATCATCAGAGGGACTAATGAAGACAAATAAATTATTAAAAGAACAGTATCTGACAAAATCATGATGATAAGATCTTATCATTATAAATAATACAAAGCCTTAAACTTAAATTTAAAAAATCTTTCATTACTATGACATTTGATATTTTGTGTATGTGTTAATAGTTGGAGTATATACTCAATAGATTTATTTATTCGTTATTAATAAAATGTTAATTTTTTTTTATTAAACTATTTAATTTGTGTTTACATCCCAATCCAAATATATGTTTTTTACACACGTACACTAGTTAATATCCACAGCCCTGAAAAATAATGCAATCCATTGGCAAACAAGGGATGGTGATAATAATTGATGAGAATTGTGCCTTTGGAAGTTTTCCATGAGTAAACTTTTTTTTAGAAGGTTTGGTGCCTTTGAGTTTTGTTTTATTGAAACTGGAAAAACAAATAAAATATTTTTGGGAGTAGGTGTACCTTTAAATTATAAATCATTGTCATCACATTAGTTAGAATTATTATATATTTGGAGTAATTTTTTTTTATTTGAATTTTATTAACCATTAATCTGTCATATTTATTTGAATCAAAATTTATGATACACTGAATAGATGATTATATATGTGTATATTATTATCTATCTATGGTATCCAAGATTGAACTCATTTTTCATCTAATATAAAAAGTATACTGGAAAAGTTGCTATTACTTTTCTCTTTACTTCATAAAACCCACGTCTGCTAACATCGTTTGCTCAGAAAGACACGATGCTAAATGTAAGATCAGAGAAGCATTACACATAGCAAGCGATCCTAAGTCCATTAATCGAAGAGAGGCCTACTTTGCTCTGTCCCAAAATGGCAGTTATAACTAATTTGCATTATTTTGCATAAACTTTCCTTCTAACAACGCAGTTTTTAACAAGGTAGTAGCTATGAATATGAGAGCAAGAAGTCTCTCAAAAGCGCTCAGCTTAAATAGTATTTTATTTTGCTTTCGATTATATATACTAGTTTCATTATCTTTGCTTACAGCACATATATCTAATATTTGTATAATTATAAATTTATTTAACACACATTGATTATGTAAGTAATATTTACTAAGGTGTAAGCTTGTGGTTAAGACCTGTAGAGGTCCATACCTTCACATTTTCAACTGCACATGCTTTAGGTTTATGACCTTAGTAAATATTACTAATATTTTTATATAAAATTGGCCATTCAACATTAGAGCTTGAATAGATCTACTTTTTTGCCTCTTCACCAGGATGTCATATTATGTAAATCTGTAGTCCAGCTTTGGGGTATAGGTTAACTATTTATCAGCTCTCCATAATATTCTGTTGCAGTATATTGAAATGTCAATTAATGTATTGTAATTAGCATTAGTAATAAGTGTTGTAATATGTAGTGTCAACACATCCACCAAGGAGCTATTTTTTATGAACCCACAGTAATCTACTCATGTAAGTCTGAAACTAGGCCCCAGATGCTCTATAGTGGATTAATATGAAATGGATTATTGCTGTTAACCAGAAAAATCAAATTTTATATTTAGAAATATGTTTTAACCATAATATTATTTTTAGTGCAAAACATTTCATTTGTTTAATTAATATAAAAAGAAAAATATTTAGTTTTTATACAAAAGTATATCCAATTACTAACATTAGCAATATTGAATATATAAATACATAAGTTTCTATAATCAAGTTAACAAATGTTTTTGAAAAAGATTTCAAACTAATAAAGGAAGCTTACATGTGTGTTATTCAATTCTAAGATTTTATAAAATAAAGTTTACAAATGATTTTTCTACCAATAGAAATTTTTAAAATTATTTGTATGAAAAAATAAATTGTTTTTAAATAGATATTTTCAAATTACAACAATATGCTTATTCTTTTCGTTTGCAGTTTGTATATTTGCAAGAATAAAAATATTAATGTAAACATAGTTAGAAACAATGGTGAAAAATACTATATAAAAATGTATAAAATTAAAAAAATATAGGAAGTCAATTTTCAAGATATTATTTATAAAATTTCCAAGTAAATTTGAGATTTTTTTCAATTAACCAACTTAATTATTCATTATAAGCAAATAAATATCTAATTCATTTTAGTTGGAAACTAAAATGAAAAATGGAAATATAAAGTCACTATCTATTAACATTTGATTAGATTGGAAAATGTCAATATCTCCAGTATTTCTCACTTCTTGAGAGATGCGAGAGTGATTTTTGCTGCATGGTAGTACTTCATATTTAATTAATAAATTTTTTATAATCATAGAATATGAAATAATCAATTGAAATATATATATATGCAAATATGCTTTCTGTCCTCCTCAAAAGAGTTATCTTTCTATAAGAACTTACCATAATCATCACCATCAATTTGTATCCATTATTTCAAATATAAGTTATTGTTTTTGCTAGCTCCCAATTGTTTTAAATGATGATTATTTTACAGTATTAATATATAAGCTGATGTTATGAAGTAAATGTTATCCTTTTAGGATAAATGGTGACATTTGTGTAAAAAAATACTGTACAAAGTTTATACAGTATGTAATTAAAAATAAACTTTGATCATATAAGTATACAAAAGGTAAATTGAAAATATGATTTACTTATCTATTTTTTATTCAGCATCTTTGTAATACAATCTACAGTAGATAAGATGATACCCTCAAGGCAAATACAGCTTTCACTGCAATTGTAAATAATCTCAGTATAAATAATATGCAAATTATATTAAATACTTAATTAAAAACAATTTTGATTATATACTGTAATAAAGTATACCAAATATAAATTTTCAATTGTGTACATTAGCTAAAATATAATTTATTTACCTTATTTTTATTTAAATCTTTGAGATAATATAATTATCAATTTATCTAAATATTTTTCTTTAAAAATGTAAATAATCTTGGAAAATAGTGATTTATTAATTTACATTATTCTAAGTATTATAGGGAGCATACCAATAGCCCAAACAAGCTCTTATTTAATAAGTCTGGTAAAAAAATATTTAAAATCTCTATCTAAAATATTCCAATCCCCAGACCAATTGGTTTTGAGCTTATGGCTTACCTCAGTGAGAAGCTAGAAAATTCAGACACTAAATCTAAAATATCAATTCAAATACGTAACTATTGAGAAGAAAATCGGAAATTTTCAAATATGTCTTTAAATCCAGATATCTAACTCAAGTAGCCATATGGGACTAAACCAAATTCAGATCTACCATATTTTAATAGCTTTAGCATCACCAAAGACTTAAAGGTGAAATTATAATAATCAATAAAGCAAGTCATATATAATGTGACATTGCTTTTAAAAAGCTTGTATTTACAAATATATAATATAGGGAGCATACCAATAGCCCAAACAACTTCTTATTTAATAAGTGCAGTAAGAGAAAATATTTAAAATCTCTATCTAGAATATTTATATCCACAGGCAATAAACTCAAAACCAATTGGTCTGGAAATAGGAATATTCTAGATAGAGATTTTAAATATTTTCTCTTACTGCACTTATTAAATAAGAGCTTGTTCAGGCTATTTATATGCTCTCTAAATTACATATTTGTAAATACAAGCTTTTTAAAAGTAATGTCATGTTATATATGACTTAACTTTATTGATTATTATTTTAAGTATAGTAATTAACTACACAAAAAATAAATGAAAAAATGTTTAATGTACATTACTTTATTTATTTAATTTTTATATAATTAGATGACATTTTCATAATAAATAAAATGTTGAACTATTTTTTTAAAAATGTCATATCGTAGCAAAAAATGTAAAGTTTAAAACTCAATAGATAATTATCAAAATTAATCACATGATACAAAATGCATCATAAATCTGGATTTTCTGATCAATAGTGCCCTCAGCTAACTGTTATTAAAATATAAATATGCAATAAACCTTTTCATTAGCCAGTATTAGAAACATTTTAGGCAATTAATTACAAACAAGATAAGAAAAATGATAACTTCAAATATACATTAAGTACTTTTTTTTACAATTGCACATGCTTTATGTTAATTTAACAAATGAGATGTTAACTTCAGTAGGTTCAAAATAGAAACTACAACCATAAAATGTTTAAAGTTGCCATTTAAAAAAGAAAACTATTGATATTATTATTTTTTTTATTGCAATTCTATATTTACACACAGGTTAAATTTTTTAATAAATATAAAAGTTAAAAGTTTGTCTACTAACCTTCATCTTAGTTTAATGGGACTCTGTTTTTTCCATATGTCATAGCATCAGCCAGGAGGTGAACCCACAACCATCTGCAACCAACTACTTGCTTGCAAGGTGGCTGCGATGACCTCTCGGCTAACAACGCTTGACATATGGGACTCTTTTATATGAGAAATCAAGAAATTCAGTTTGCAAATATTGCCATCTATTGAGAGATTTTACTAAATTTTTTCTATTAAAATTTAATATATTTATTCTAATATTTTAATTACAAAAAGATTTTAAAGATGTCAGAATAACTAAAAAAAAGCAAAATGGAAGACTTTTATATCATTGTACTTTGCCTTGGTGAAATTGCATTCTTCATTGGAAGTATCTCAAACTTTGCAATATTATTTTCAGAAAATATTACAAAGAACTAAAAATTTATTTTTTTAGAAAATTAATTTAAGATTCATGATTATTTATGCACAATAATAGGGTAATAATTATTAAACATGAAGAATGTATATTATTACATATTTATTTTGTACACAAATATTTTATTTTTTAAAATAGTTATTTTTTTCAGAATGTTACAATGCAAATTACAGAGCAACAACAGCTACAATGTGTTTGCTAACACATCATCATGGATACTTTGTTAAAATTAATTTCAATATTATAAAAAAATTAAACTTTTAAACCATAGGTTGATAGATTTATCAGATGTTTATATTTATTCATTCACATTTTAAATACAAACTTTAAATAAAAAAGATTTCATTCTTTTTCTGAAATCAATCTGCTTTTCCTGACAGCTGAATAATGAAATGTGTTTTGTTTTGATTAAAATTTAATTTTTAAAATAACTGCAAAATTTAAATGCAATTTTTTATAATTTAATTTCTTTCTAAACTAAAATATTTTGATAAATAATAATAGCTTAATACTAAAATTAAAGTTAAATCTAGGATTAATTTCTAATTGAAAGAAGAGATTTTAAAAATCTAATTTTATATATTACTTTAATATTCATTTTGATCTCCCAACCAGTTAACCAATACAATAAATAAATAAATAATTTAATCTATTTTTTAATTTGAATTTAACAGCGCTCATAAAATATTAAAAATTAAGACTATAATAATAATAAGGATAAAAAAGCAATGAATCTTTCAAACTTATTCATAAGCATTTAAACAGCATATGGATTCAAAAAATACTGAAATTTCTTAGATCACGTACAGTAAAATAAAAACATCACATGATCATCATTGCTTATGCTTGCTCTTAACTGTTATTAAAATAGACAAAACTCTCTATACATATTACCACTCACTGCAAGCCAGAGTAATCAATGGATGCTAGAAGAGATCCTAGGATCTACGTGCAGTGCTCTCAGATCTAAGGCTTCTCACTGACAAAGGCCACAAGCCAGAAAATAGTCTGGGATATTGGATGAGTAGGCCTAGATGGGGATTTTATGCACAAGATTTCTAGCATCCATTGATTACTCTGGCTTGCACTGAGTGGCAATATGTATAGAGAGTTTTGCCTGTTTTAGTAAAATAAAACAGTTTGCTTCAGAAAGTGTAATTTCAGCATTTCTCCAGATAGGCAAAGTGAAGAAAAAAAATTATCAGATAAAGTCAACATATTCAAATTGCTGTTGTTTTTTATGGTTTTGCTTCTAGAAATGGATAGAAACCAATTTACCGCTCATGGTTTAACTAATTGGCTTGGCTATAGATGTCTACATGAATTTTTTTTAAGTATCAACTATAATAATTTCTCAATCTACCAAATGACAAGGGATTGGAGAGAATTAACAATAGATATAAAAAAATGATAGAACAGAACTCTATTTAAAATTATAAATAAAAACAATTTAATGATTTTTCACAAAAATATGTATAAAATACAACTCAGGATTTTTATTTATAACATCTTTCCAGTAAGTGTATATTAACTTTAATATATTCAAATGTAAGTTGTATTCCCTTTTTATGTATATTTTTCATAAACAAATACTTCTACAAATATTCATAAACTTATATGTTATACTTTTGATGATCTCCTATACTGATGGGCAAAGATGTATCTTATCTGAGATGTTATTCTTAAAATTAAGTATTGTTTTATGGGCACATGAATAGTAAAAATAACAAAGTACTGGCACAAACTCAAGTATATGGAATAATATTGAGTCAGTATTTTAAAAAAAATTATACACGTATAAATTCTTTTCATATATATATATATATTTCTTATAATACTTCTTTCATATACACTTCAATGCAAACAAATTTTTTTAAAAAACTTATTTATTTTCCTTATAGTTTCGACTATCCAGCAGTCTTCATCAGAGCTTATCAAACTTCCTCTGTAGCAGTTTGATAAGCTCTGATGTAGACGCTGGACAGTCGAAACTGTAAGGAAAATAAAAAAGTTTTTTAAGAAAATTTATTTGCATTGAAGTGCATATGAAAAAGTATTATAAGAAATATATACATGAAGATGTGCAAAAAAAAGTAAAAGAGAAGAATAAGAGAATATAAATTCTTTTACTAGAAGAAAATGGTTACCATCATTTTCTACTTGGACAATATTTCAATTTTATTTTTTTATAGTATCCGCTTTATTAATTAAAGTTCCTAATATTTTTTTAATCTGCCTTTATTCACAGGGTTTTATGTGTTGATGTTTCAATATAGTCCTCCTCCCTCCACACACATTTTTTTTTCTATTGACTAAATGATTAACATTGGGCTGTATTAAGGTAATTCTCACAACTTTTATTTATTATAGACACTGTACATTTCAATTTTGTAACAGGCAGGAATTATGCCACATTTTCCTATTCTTCATCTTTGCATTAAACATTCATAAAAATAATAATAAAATAATATGTATACTGATCTGCTGGTCATACACACGTTTTGTAGTTGTGTATATATTATATCTTACCTTTGTATTTCTCTTTTTTGTTTTTGTATTAGAACTTCGAACATAATCACATTCTATATCTGTGTAGCAACAGTGTTGGGATATTTTTTTAATACCAATAAAAATAATAAATTAAATTTATTGAATTTTTTTCACATATTTTGACAAAATAAATAAATACACATCTTTTTCATTTATTAATGTGCTTATATTAACTTCATATGTTATCTAGTTTTTACTTGATTATCATTATTATTAATTTTTTTACTGTAATCATGTGAGACTGAATGTTCACACATCTGCACATGCGTATTTAATCTTTCTATTAATCTTTCTACTGATATTTTCTATAAACGTTATGAAGGATACAAATTTTAAATATTGAAGGGTATTAGCAGTAAAGAATAAAATGTACCAATAAGTGTACCAGATGTATATATGAAGAAAATGTCTAGTCAAACAAATAAATTTTATTCTGTTTATGATTGATTTTATTTTTACTTATTTTCTTATTTTAATTAATTATCTTGCTTTTTTTTTTGGCTAATCATCAATTACAAGTTAGAAACTAGTCTGGGGATATTAGATAAGTAGGTACTATGTAGGGATTTTATGCACAAACCTTCTTGCATCCATTGGTTACTCTGGTTTGCACTGGGTGATACTACTATATGGAGAGTTTTGCTTCTGAATGTATTCTTAACAGCATTCTTAAATCCAAACCTATTACCCATGTGGGAGTCCTTTTTATAGTTTTAAACTATATATTCATTATTACCACTCTATTATTTTTCCAAAATATCAATTTTTTACTTCTGTAATTTTATATTTTTACTCTTTTTAATTATTTACAACTATATGTTCTCTTATTTGATACCTATTAGAACATTTCAATATTTTATTATTACTATTTAACATTTTAATTGGGGGGGGGGTAGTTTCAATATTTTCACCATCATATTTACTAGTGGAGGTATATTTGTTTAATCACTGTGCTCTCTGGAATACTTTTCAATATCATCATTATTAATACTTTTTTTTTTTTTGCTCTTAATTCTAACAACTATTTTATTGTGTCTGCTTTCATTACAAGAACAACAAACGTCCATGTTCTCTCATGCTTCTTTTCATAACTATATATTTTACTTCATGGAGTCCTTCAATTTGTAACCATTTTCATGGTAATAAATTTTCTATTTTTTTATTTCAGATTTATTCATGATTTTAAAATTTTATGTGTCAATTCTAATAATATATATATACAGTATATATATTTTACATCAGTTGATTTTAAATTATTATTTGGGTTAATGTAGTCAAATCTAAAAATTAAAATAACTGCACAATTTTCCTCTAACAAATATATATATATAAAGTAAAAAAAAAAAAAGCTTATTGTAGGTCCAAGTCTTTCCACAAAAGAATGATAGGGGAGAGGATACACTGTCCAATCGGTTGTAATAAGGCCTTTTGTGTTTTTCTTTCATTGTTTTATTTTCTTAAGAATAGCTAGATTTCATTTTCCAAATAATAAGTGATTGTTATAGATTGTGTATTCAAAAAATAATCATAAACTTGCTTGGAAATCCTTAACCATCCAGGTTCAAATCCTAAGTCATGAGCTTGGCTGACAATGCTATATGAGGCTTTACACATATATTATCAATTATAAAATGATATACAATAAATAATTTAATTGTAAAAAACGATTAAAATTTTCTAAAATGTTTCTTTTAATAATTCTTACATCAACAAACATTACTGCAAAATATGCAACACAATGGAAAAACAAAATTATATTCCGTAAGACTGTATAGACTGTGAATAAATAATACAGTGTTAAACTTTTAAAAAATTTGCTAAGGCAGGCTTTCAATATAGATAATCTTTCTCAAGATTAGATTACTATCTGAAATCTTTAATACTGGTTCCCTTTAAATGATCATCTCATAAGAGTTCTTGTTTACATTGAAAGGCTGGTTTAGCAATTTTTTAAGTTTATCTCTGAAATATTTATTGAGTTGTCCTTATGTTCTTGTAGAATATAATTATATATTTTACTATAGTTTAAATATATTGCTATAAAAATAAGTGTTTAAAATTAATAAATATTTTCACTTTTTTTTGATTATTTTCACCAATATATAAAACTGTAGTTTTTATCAAGTCTGTATATAATATTTTACCAACAGCCTAGTCTTAATTCTTACAATTTTAATACATTACAGTTAATAGACTACAAAGAAATCTTTGTTTTAATTTTACGAAGTGTCTTTTTTTTTTTATTTCAAGGTAAAAAAAATTTTCTAGAGATGATATGAAATGGAACTATTTATTTCTGTAGAGTTGTTTGAAATTTTCTAACCTTTAAATACTTACAGATATCAAGTATTTTTTTCTCTCATTTGTCTCTACAGTAAAAAAATATTTTATTTGTTAAGTTGGTATATTTCTCCTTTGCTATTTTGAAGATCAAAAGTGCTGGCAATTTATATTTGATCCATTTTTATCGATGGTGAGCATATGAAGACATGGCACATAAAGCTTTGGTAAGTAAACTCTCTCTTTATATGTGAAATGTATGGAATGATGATGAGCAACTACTGGTCTTTTATGGAGGATTTGATTACAAATAAACAAAGATTCTACAACAATATCATCACTGACCCCAATTCCTCTACCATTTAATCTCTTCACATTATTCATTCACTCTTTTATAAGTGACTTTGCTATTATTCATAAAGATCTTTAAGATTGGCTGCATATTACTATTCTAAATAACATATTTTCCATAATAATCAAAAAGACCATACATAATTCAATACTTTTCTTGTCATTGTTAAATATATGCAAAATTCAATGTACAAACTCTTACTACTCTAATTTTATCTTATATTTATCTCCAATATACTATATTTTTATCTCCAACTAAACCCTATCTAATCTTACACTTCTGATTAGACCCAATCTTCATGTTATGTGATTAAGAATAAAATACCATTTTCCAGTTGAGAAAAGTCACAGTTTAACTTCCACACCATGCAAGCAAAATGAAATGTCCTCTTTCTGTTCCATAAAAGCTAACAAGATAATGTCTAAGTATAAATTGATTTGTTATTTCAATTAGTAATGCATATGCAGTTTTCAATATCAATAATGCTCTATTTTTTGACAATTTGAAGCATCTTTATATAAAATGATAAGAAGTATAATATTTTCAAGCTAAACAACCGAGAATGATAAAATCTTTAACAAAACCCTCAAAATATCTTTTAATTTTTATTTCTAATAAAATCACATTAATAGGTCTAGGATAAACAAACATATAAATTCTAATTAGCATTCACAGCATTAATAACTCCTTAATATAATCTTCTACAATATGGTTAAGACACTCAGCATCTTTAGCATCACTGTACCAATGTAATGCTAAACACCACTTTACATTATACAAGAAATTTCTTAAAAGTCATACTTTAAAAGGCACAATAACTCAAAATCCTCTCATATAAATAATCACATACACCATCAAATATCAAACAGTAGTACTACCCAGTACCAACCAATGAAGGCAAGAAGCTTGGGCATAAAATTCCTATCTAGTGCCTACTCAACCAATACACTAATGCTTGGATCAGAGAGCACTACATCTAGATCTTAGGATCTAATATTACAATTAGATGAATAGGTACTACATAGGGGTTTTATGTGCAAACCTTCTTATATCCGTTGATTACACTGGCTTGCACTGGGTGACATTATTGTATAGAGAGTTTTGCCTCTTATAGTGGTGTAACTTCAAATATCACTATATAACACAACATTTCTATTATTAAAGCAATATCAAACAGTTCACAAAACAAAACATCAAAAATATTGTAAAGTACAGAATAAATTCTGAATCAAAGCAAAATATTTTCTTGAACTATCGCTCTAAATTAATAACTGACATAATATTATTATAAACTCTAGGCAAAATTAACGAATAAAGTTTATCCTAAAATAGAATATAAAGCCTTGCGAAAATATAAACGGGTTATAGTGGTTTATAATTATAGCAATTTTAATCAGCAATGAATTTTTTAAATGCAAAAAAATTAGAAAGTTTTTAAAAAGAATATTCTATAGACATAATTATTCAACGTAGTAATTAAAAGCTAATTGTGGATAAATTCTTTTGAAAAGTGATTGTAAGATCTATAAATAACTCCACTACAGCAATATAGATGATCTGCCTTTTTGATATTTACTTCAGCAAACCCGAAGTCTCATCTATTACACGTATATGTTTTGGGCCTAGCAGCGTATGATAATACGGTTAACATTTTAAAACAGATATGTATAAAGATTTAAATTTATTAATGTTTAAAAACTTTGGCAAAAAAATATTACGCAAAAGTAAAAAACAAAAACAAAACTGTACTATAACTTAGTGTATTTTTTTAAGTTGGATTATAGTTTCAACATTTAAAAATTGGTTTGATTTTTAAAATGTGTGTTCGCGCACGCATGAAAAACATTATTGGTCGGAATTCTTAGCAGTGACCTACTATTGGAATATTTGAGATTTATTTTTATTTAAAATTATAAAAGGCATTTTTTTTTTCCATAAAAATTTGATGTTAATGCTCAAACCATTATTGCGGATCAATATTTCTAGAAAATATAACATCGGCAATGAATGGGTCAGAGCACGCTCCAGGTTTTAATTCTACTAAATACAGCTGGAATATTTCATGTTAGAAATTGAGATAGATTACGGCAGGAAGATCATATATCACGTAAATTTTCTTAAGCGATTAGTTTTATTTTATAAATAAAATGTCTTTCTATTATCAAACGACATTAATAACATTAAATTATATTTGCTTTAGATTGGTCTTTAGATAATAAAGCTAGTTTTATATGCGTCTACATTTATATATATTCTCAGACTGAAAATAGACTCAAAAATCTTTATATATGCGTGGGTCATTATGCCCACATACTATACTAATAAATCCAGTAACGTCATAATTTTCCAGTTTATGTTGACATTTTTTTAAAAAGAGTTTATTTTTTCTAAAGTTATATTTATAGCACTGTCCTAAACATGTAAAGTTGTTTAAGGAAATGTCATATTATTTATAATTAGATAAATTAAGCAATTATGCTAATCATAATTTAACTTAGAACTGGCAAAGTTCATTACCAACAAGTAAATTTTATCAGTAAAATAATTTAATGTACAAAACCACGTACTATTAGAATTCTGCATACAGGGAAAATAAAATAAATTTATTGGGTTTATGAAACAATTGGCAACGTATATACGCTGTATTATTTTATTACTTTAACAATGTTAAAGTTAGATCACTAGAGATTAAACATACTTGTTTGAATCAATAAACTTACTTTTCAGAAAATGGTTAATATATATGCTTTATTTTATGTTAATGTTAGTACAATATTACCCTTTTTCGGAAAATTCTTTTTTGAGTTTATTAAGCATATTTTACTTGGATTTTTACAAAACAAATTTAAAAAGTAACTGTATTAATTAATCACTTCAATGCGATTTTATATTGTATACCAATATAGCAAAAATAAGTTGTTGTTTCTGAAATGATTTTTAATTAGCATAATAATTCAACTATATCTCAGAATTTATATATACATTTTAAAATCAATTCTTAATTTTTTGAACTTGTTTACTTTATCTGTACCTATGGACTTATTTCTCAGAAATAAGAATGTAAAAAAAAAAAAAACACAAATAAATAAAGGAAACAGGCAATTTATATATTTAGAATATTGCCAGATAGTTAGAAGTGATAATCAAACACCAAAGTGATACATTAATTTAATTATTAAATGATATGATTTTTTTTTAGTTTTCTCATCTGGGAATTCCATCCGGAAATCTTTCATTCTGAAATGCCATTCTCATCACTGGGATAAATAGCTCGGCCGATGATGAGTAATTTGATTAATAAAATGTAATCATTCTTTCAGTTTAAATCTCTCAAGTTTTAAAACTAAAGACATATAATTCAAGACAATTCTTTATTTATATATGGATATGATATAAAAACTTACAATGTAACTTTAATTTTAGATAATGAAATAGAATTAAGAGGTTAGAAAGCTATTGTTTGCTACTATTAATAATGATTGAAAATTATTCTTTTGCCACCTGCTTGAAATGAATCTGAAAGACAAATATTCATTTATGTACAAATAAACACGTCAGTGTAAAACTTTTAATAAATAAAAATGTTCCAATACCTGAATTCTGAATCTAGTTGGAATGAAGAAATAATCTTTGTCGGCGTCCATAATAATAACAAGCGGAGGTGCGATCGCATTGCGTAAAGATCTCATTAAACTTAAAAGAATATAACCAATGACAATAGAACTGATCGAACTAATATACTGATGTCCGGTATAATATGTATATAAATTCCATACTCCGCGCCAATGATTCACAATACAAAATGCAAATGTATAAGTATATAAACGAGAAACAACTATAAATAATATTCTATTATCAGGTTTTATATATTCTGTAAGACTGCTCTGAAATAAATTAAAAATCATAGTCAATCCAATTCCCACAGCAAAAGAAGTCCAAGCACTTATTTCTTCTTTTTTCGGGAAAACATAAATATCAATTATAGCCCATGTTCCGCGCCAATAAAATACAACTAAAGGAGCAAGAACGAAGATGACAATAAATGTATCCACAAGTTTGATAATTATATTTTTTCGTTTCTCAGCCATATTACAACAATTCGGTAAGAAATTCAAATGCCAATTGCTTTACTAAAAAAAAAAAAAACTTTTTTTTTTCGACCCGAATAGTAAATTCTTATAATAGTAATATTTCTTACTTTTTTTTTTACGTCACAAATTTTGAAGACGTCAAATTACTATTTTCCCCATGTCCGAATCCATTCAATAAAATCAGTAAAAAATGATTAATCCTCATCACTTGCGGCATCATCTCTTATACTTTTTTCGTAATGATAAAATAATTTCAAACTTATAAAAGTAAGATTTCATTTTTAAATTTTCTATTAGTTCTCCAAATAAACTTTGTCATCTTTTTGCCACAATATTGTAACTGCTCTACTTTTTGAAAGCAATTCCCCCTGTTTTTCGGCAGTGGAATTATCCGTCTAAGTGCTATTAGTTTAAAATTAGCTAATAATTTAATTTAGCCCAATTATTAATCGTAATTCGCTTTTCAAATAATATATTTATATGCATTTGCTGATAGTTTATTTGTTTATAATTACCGCTGTTGCTTGAGCCAGCTTGAACTATCTTAGAAACTTTGTAAGTTTGTTACGCGTTTAATGCATCCCCCCTCTTTTCGGTAATGGGTTTATCCGTCCCAATGATAATTTGAAGTTAGATAATAATTGTACCAAATTAATTTTTACTTTAATTCTAAGTTAATTCCGGCCATCCTTTGTACAGTCTAAGCATTTATTTCTGTAGATATTTTTAAAAAGAATTACTATTATAGTAATAATTCAAAAATATTAATCGTAAACTATCGTATTAACTTGAGTAAAAATTAATCGACACTAAACATAA
Source organism: Epiperipatus broadwayi (assembly GCA_028023455.1). NCBI lineage: Eukaryota > Metazoa > Onychophora > Udeonychophora > Euonychophora > Peripatidae > Epiperipatus > Epiperipatus broadwayi. Next base: position 498,349 of record JAQFVV010006303.1, read on the forward strand.
ACAAGATTTCAGTTACGTTTAACTTTTCTAAAGTTTATAAAACTAGACTGATTACAAGAAAATTCGTTTTTTATGACATTTAATGATTAGTATGTTGTAATTTTTATTAAACTATTTTCAGTACCCATTTTGCTTTCTGTTTCAACTTAAGCACATAAATAATTGATACAGTAAACCAAATTTTGAACGAGAATCGTTTCTTTTTCTTTTTTCATATACACATACAAGTTTTAATCTTCTATAATTTTTTTTTAACGTCCGGTAAAAAGAATTAGTAAGATTAACAAGTGGTTACGCTTCTACTATGCATTTAACTGCCACTACTCATTTGCTTAAAGGCAGGTCCTCTTATCAATGCAGAACGTTTTTTTCTAATTTATATCTTTCTGTCCATTATTTTTCTTTGCTTTAGTTGTATGTCATTTATTCTGCATATTCTTTTTATTTGAATGTCACGCCATTCACAATACACTTTACAAATAAAAATTTAAATTTTTATTTCTTAAGAAAAATATATGTGCTATTAAAGCTGCATAAATGACTCTTTTATAAGCTGTTTATATTTTAATTAATATTTACTTATAGGATTAGTATTATGAAATTTTTCAAAGTTAACTCCTGTTTTATATCACTCCATATGTTTCCTTTGATATGTATTTTATTAAATTTATCTCACTATCTGCATTACTGTTAAATCATCAACAAATCTGATTTCTCTAGTCAAGCGTTGGTTGCCTAGAGGTTAGCATAGCTGCCTTCCAAGCAACTGATCCGGGTTCGCTTCCCGGTGAACGCTTTGACATATATATATAAACCTGATTCCTGTATTCTTTCATTCTAATCAATACAACTCTTCTTAACAAATAAACATCAAAATAAACTCTTATTAAAAATTCATCTAAATAAACAAAAGGAAAGTAATATTTACTAAGGCTGTAACCTCAAGAATGTGTGAGTAAAAATGCGATAATAGGGACCTCTACAGGTCTTAACCACAAACTTACGTATCGCATTTTTACGCGCCCATTCTTGACGTTACAGCCTTAGTAAATATTACTTACGAAATCAATGTGCGTTTAAATAATTACAACTTTAAAAGGAAAGTAGAAAAATAACAACAATCACGTTTTGCATCCCAATCACTTTACAGATATTATTTGTAAAGACTAATGTATATCCTATTTAAGAAAACAAATAGCTCTGTCATAAACTGGTTATTTTATTTATATAATTACTATTGCCAAATGTTATAACGTTAATTGCAATCTCATTTCATTACATATATTTTGATATCATATTTGTATTCCAATTTATCAATATTTCCTTTGGTTGACAATGTAATTTCTGCATCTATTTTCTCTATTCAAATTGTTTTATTCTCCGGTGATTGTCAGGTTCTATTCAGTATTCTTTTTGTGATTTGATGTACAAAATCTCTTTATATTTTTTATTTTTGTGATAGGCATTTCTTTGCTTTCATTATTTCTTTTCTTTTAATCTTACCAAGCATCACAATTTTCTGTAAACATTATCAGCCCTCATAATATTTAAAATATGACAATTTATATTTTATTTTTATTGACCCCACACTCAATATTTGATTTAAATTATCAAACTCAGTTTTCCTCATCACAATTCAATGCTGGATTTTATTGGCACCTTCTAATATCACAGATTTTAGACCTCAGTCAGATAAAGTTATTTCCATTCTTTATGTTAGTTATTTGAGTTGTTTTTACTTTTGAATATTTATATTCTAAATCTTTTTAATATTCAAAAATAATCCTGCTATTTACTTTACCTATTCACTTTCAAATATTATTTTTCAAATTTTCTTTACTTTCATCTACTAACATAGTGTTACCTACATTTTGCAAATTGTTAATATTTTATTCACAATATTTTTTTTAAGATAGTTTTTCTAATAATGGCAACATCATCCCCTCATATTTCACTTATTAGTTTCAAACAGAAAGCAAACATTAACTTTCGTTTTATCTAAAAAAAAAAAATTATCGTAAGTTCTAAAATTCTATTATAGACTTTGAAATTTATTATAGCAAATACTGTATAAGATGTGTAGAATATTTTTAATAAAATTGAAGATAAATATTTTTTAAAGAGCAATCATGTTATTTTATTATTTAATAAATATATAAAAATCTGACTGGATATTAACAATTTTTTGCTTATAATACATAATGTTTATATCTACTATATAGAGAGTTTAAAAGAATTTATAAAATGACTGATTTTAAGTTTGGTTATTATTTTTTTCTTCTTCCTTCTCTTCCTCTTTCTCCTCTTCTTCTTCTTCTCCTCCTCCTTCTTCTTATAATTATTATTATTATTATTATTAGTAGTAGTAGTAGTAGTAGTAGTAGTTGTTGTAGTAGTAGTAGTAGTACTAATAGTAATAGTAGTAGTAGTAAGTAGTAGTAGTTACTTTGATAGGTTTAATAAAATCTTTTCCATAATATGAAAAAAAATACAAAGACCAGATGCTTGTTTTCCTCTTGGTAATGTACTTCCATGCATAGTTTTAAGTACAGTGGTAAAATGGCAGTTTCTGGAACTCCAGGTTTGTAGACTGTAGCCAAAATCATTTCAGTATTATGATTTGTGTTCAGGGCGAACTTCCTATCTTCTTAGTGCTAAAAGCCATATTGCTCACAGAGCCAACAAATGCATTAGTAAAAAAGCTAAGCGTTTAAAAAATATTTGCTTACATTTATTTGTATATCACACATAGATGAATTATTTTAAAAACAAAATGTTTAAATAAAAATAAATTGTTGGGAGAACAATTGATATAATTTTAGTCCTGCACTTCTAAAATGGTTTCTGTTTTGAAATTCAATACTGATTATAAATACGGCAAACTTTCAAATCATTTAATCCGCATATATCATTCTTTGGCATCCAGTATTTTCTCCTTTGGTATCAAATTCAGAGCCATAAAAATGCATCTACTGTTTTTAACCGTCATTTTTTGACATCTATCATTGACGAATCATGACATTTTTTATTTTGTTAAAGAGAAAAATTAAATTAATCATATTTTTTTCACTTTTAACTAATATATATATATATTTTTTCATTTAGAAAGAATTTAACTCGTATTTGCAAGCGGTTGTTCCGGGGTAGCGGGTTCGCTTCCCGGCTGATACTATGAGACATGAGAAAAAAAAATTTTTTTTTCTTTTTTTTTTAATAAGCTCAAAAAGATGTTCTTATTAATTTTTATTTTGTTACAGCGTTCTATTAAAATACTTAATTAAAGAGAGATTTTTATTTATTTGCAGAATTCTATTAAAGTGATAAAAAATTATCATAAACAAGTAAATGTTAATTATTTTTTACTTTTTATAGTAAATTAATGAGAAGATATGATTATTTATTTAAAGAAATTAATTATTATATGCAATTAAATACCAGCTCAAATGTTTTAAACAGGTATAATTATTGTGTTAAACTATATATTATTTTACATAAGTGTCAGAATTATAAAGGGAATTTTTCCATTTATTTAAGTGTATAAAACTTTCAACCGTGATGTAATTAAGCAATCAATGTGATCTCATCTTTTAGCATAACATAAACCAACAAATGCTATTGTTAATTACTAGATCACATAACTTGGCTTGACTATTCATTTTAATTAGTGGTTGTCTGGCTACACATTTCTGAAGGTTTTATTTCCATTACAATTTCAAACGTTTATATTTTCAATCTATTAATTCATATATCATTTAAGTACAAGTATCTATACTTAAACTAGATATATTTAAAGGGGATTTGAACCCAGACTTTCAAGCTTCTCTCAGTTATCCACTATATATATATGGATACACAGGAATATTACAAATAGATATTGTAATTCAGAACATTTCACATTTATTTATACTTAAACAGCTAGATTACACTTCACGTGTATTGGCATTTCAGTGAATGATCATTAAATTGCTTATCTTTAATTTTTAATAAACTTTTATCATTTCTCTAATTCCTTGGAAAATTATAGATCTAGAGTTCATTGTATGTTTTAATGAATTAGTTTAAAATAGCTCATTAATAGCTAGTCTGACATTCTTCATCTCAACTCAGCCACATCACAACTATTCACAAGTACAGAAACTCAGATCAACATCTCTTATAATGCTTGCATTTTATGAATAGTTTTTGCTTGTTTCTAACTAATGAAAAAATAATTTATAAAGAACTTCATGCTGTAATAATTGGTACATTTTATTTCCAGACTCTTTGATCTAAGATTTGAATTCACTAAAACTTGATTTTTTTTATCAAATAGCTGAGAATTAACTTATGAATACATTCATATAGCCAAATAATCATTGCCCAATAAATGAAAGTCTAACTACTTTAATATTTTAAAAAATAAATTATAAAATCTTCAATAACCATCAATTGTCTTGCTTAATAAGTAATATTTTTTCTTAGCTATTTTTATTTCAAGGGGTATTTGTGAAACCTTTGCCCTACTATGAATTATATAAAAATATTTTTATGTTATATAAAGAGCTCACAAATAAGCTCTTAACAAGCTTTGCAGAATATCCCTAACCCCAGACAGGTTTCTGCTACTGGCTTCCTCAGTGAGATGCTAGGATTTTATGTATTTTATGATTTAAAATGTACACTTTATTTTTTTTTAAGGATCAATCCACTTATTGTTCAAAAACATTTTGTCTTATTCAAAACTGCCAGTTTTTTTTTTTTAAAAAAAAAAAAAAACAAGCTATAAATGAATACAGTCTGTCTGGAAATGGAAAAACAACAACAAAATACTTTACATTCTAATACTTTACATTCTAACTATTGAATTACTATTTTGGTTGGAATTATTGGGCACATTACTAATACTTTTATCTATACTTTATTTGCTATTAATGAATAAACATTTTCACTAGAGAATTTTTTTTTTTTTTAAAAAAAAAAGCAAATTGATAGAAAATTCTCTGTGTAATAATAATATTAAACTGTATCATATATTATGTAGCATCTTATAATTTAGTTAGATAACAAGCTAATAGAGAATGCTTGTATATTCTCTTTCATCTTTTTTTTTCAAAACTTTGAAAATAGATTATATTTAACAATAGTAATTTTCACTGTATATATATACTGTATATAATTTGTTTTAGAGAAAGCAAAAAATTAATTAAGAAGAAAATAATTTTTAAAAAAATAATTATTGCTTAATAATTTGTGGAATTTTTGAATATTTACTGTTATATTTTGTCATACACATAGGCAAAACTCTCCATACAGTAGCACCACTCAGTGCAAACCAGAGGAATCAATGAATGCAGGAAGGGGTTGCACATAAAGTCCCTATCTAATGCTTTATTAATGCTATTAAGATAAAAGGTGGCTGCTAGAGGGTTGCATTAGATCCTAAGATCTAGATGCACTGCTTTCAGATTGAAGGCTCCTTACTGATGAAAGCCATAAACTAGAAACTAGTCTGGGGATATTGGATGAGTAATTATCTAGCTAGGGATTGTAGGCACAGACCTTCCTGTATCAGTTGATTACTTTGGCTTGCACTGAGTAGTGCTACTGTATGGAGAATTTTGCCTCTGTGTAAACAGCTTGTGTAAGCATAAAGAAAGGTGATCATGTGATATTTAGGGTTTTATATTTTGTCATTTAAAAAAATATATACAATTCTTTCAATATAAAATGATGAAAAGAGGATTAACAGTGTCTTTTATTTTATTTAACTACCTCAATTCATCATATATTCAAAAATAGTTCACAGAGAAAGAAATAGCCACTGTATCCTGGGAATATGAATCCTCAAAAATGAAGTATGACAAAATAATAATAATTCAAGTCCTCAATGAGTTTTAAATATTCCGATAAGAACCTGAAAAAAGTATCTAAAAAATGCCAATATTTTCATTATATACCTTTTACTACCTCACTTGACTGAACATATACATTCTATTTCATATTTTCTCTGTGTACATCCTAACTCATAACTATTCATTTCTGTACGTCTGCACATATGTCAGTTAACTCTATTTATCTATCTATATATCATCATTTCCAAACATTATTCATTGCAGATAAAGCTTTCTCCAAATTTAATATAGTTTCTTCATTAGTTGCTTCTTTTCTTCTTAACACTTCAACCAATTTTCTTACCTATCCATCCATTTTATATATGATCATTTTTTTAAATGTTTTTTACAACATTTTATAATCTAATTAGACATTTTGGACACTCATAGCAAAATGAACAGTTAGATTCATTATAGCTTTTCAATGTTCCAATGATGTTAGTGTTGCTTTTTATCTTACTCATATATTTTGGTTAGATCATCATTAACTTTAGCATACATTTTGTCATACTTTGCTGGGTAATTTATATATATGTAATGAAATAAATTCTGCAAGAGTATGTAGATAATAATCAACCATTACAGTAATAAATTTTGGTGTAAAACAATATTTATTACCTTGCTATTGTAATAGGCACATACAACGTTACATTTTTTTTTTTTATTAGTAAACAAAAAAAAAATAAAACTTTTTTTTTAAGAATTAAAAATTGAAAATTAAAATTCTATACTAAACTCATATATATATATAAAATCGCACAGATGAAAAAAAATATTAAAATAAAACTTTATTAAAAATAGAAAAAGTATTTTAAAAGCAAAAACTTAAAAAAGATTTAGAGATAAAAATATATCTTTAAGTTTGAAAACAAATTAATTAATGTTATTGAAAATGGAAATGATTATTTTAATTAGTCCAAGTGAACTAGTCCTTGGGCATTTAAAATGTATAAGCAACGGTCAGATAGGAGAAAACAATAGAAAAGAATGGCAAATGAAAGAAATCCATCAGGAAATCGGACCTCAACGGAAGGATTATCATCTCGATGACGTAATGTCCATTGGATCCCAAAGTTATATATAAAAGAAAAGTTTGGAAATAAATTAGTAGTTGAGTAAAGAAAAGTTAAGAGAATATGGAGATATGTTAAGTCAGAGAGTTGGAGATGAAGGGATTGAAAGACACACTTTCAATTTCTTCGGTTGTTATAAAAAAAGGAAAATGAAACATCACTTTTCTTGTATATGAGGACCACAGGATCGTCGGGGAAATTTAATGCTGGATTCCAAACAGCAAGCAACTGTAAAGGGTGAACATTTCTAAAACTGTAAATGAATATTCATTTGAAAACACTAAGAACTTTAAAATATAAACTTTCCCAGTATTTAATTTTAAGAAATAGAATCCTATCTGACCAAACTAAATTCTTTATTAATTCTTTTTATTTGATGTATTTCCTTTTAAAATCATTTCCATTTATTTATTTATTTTTTGTTCTTTTAAGTTTTTATTATGATTTCTGTTTTCTGTTAAATTAGGTTTATATAAATGTTAAATTTAAGTCGGGCATGAATGGTTATATAAATTTGTGAAGTTATATTAAGGGAGGGTAATCTTAGGTTATTCATTTTGTAGTTGAATTGGGTCAATGGATTGGATATATTGATGTAATTAGTGATGTAATATGAGATTCGCTACATGCAGAATTGCTGTTTATGCCACACACAACCGTTTTGCCTATGGAAGGGATTATAAGATGTAGAATGCTGTTCCTTCCTATGGAGTTTTTTTTTTGCTCTTATCATCAGATAGATGTAGTATTCCTATCTGGTAAGAGTCAATTTTTTATCTTAACGTATTTGTGCTGTCGTATTCATATTACATTGAATACATTGATATATCAGACGGATTGACGTTGGTTTAGCTATGAGCTTTTGGCCTAAGGTTAAATAAGGGATAGAATATTTTCTTTTCAAATGCAAATCTATGTAGTCTATTCATACTCGACACTCTAAATAAAAATGCATTAAAGTTAAGTTGGGTATATACGTTTGCATGGATTCGTTATCGGTTAATTATGTTTTGTTTTTCATATTTGATCAAAATATATAGACATTCGGTAAATAATGATACCTTACGGTGAGTATCTAAAATGTATTTATTCGGATGTCTTTTAAGTTATTGGTGTCAATGCAGCATCTTATGATGAATGCTATTGGGTTACTTATAAATTTCCCTCTGAAATTCCACCAATGATTTTATATTTTGATCATTTATGTTTATTTTGAAATGTTTTTAACCGTGAAATCTATGTAACCGATCTATACTCAACATTATAAAACAAACTGTTGTAAATCCATCTGTGCAAACTTAAAAAAATGTAAATTAAAATCTAAAATAAAAGTTTAAAATATAGTTAAATGCTAAAGTAAACATACGAAAATAGTAATGCTAAATTTTATATATATATATATGTAAATAAATAAATGTTTGTGTGTTGATTACTGGCAGTGGCTTCTTTTATTTAATTTTTTTATATATTCTCAGATAAGAATTTATTATAAAATATAAACAAGTTATTTATAAATCTCTGCTATTCCACTGAGCTAGTGACAATGGGCTAACGACCGGAATCAAAATATTAAAAGGAAAAAAAAAATTTTTTTTTAAACTTACGTATCTGCCTACTTTATAAATTTTCTAGGTTCAAATGCCTAATGGCACCCTGTAGTGTAGATTATGTTAAGTCATTTATTCTCCGGCATCTTATAAAAATTAAAATCTAAAAGTTAAATGCTAAAGTAAATATACTAAAATAATAATGTTAAATTTTATATATATGTGCGTAAATAAATGTTTGTGTGTATAATTACTGGCAGTGGCTTATTTTATTCTTTTTTATATATTCTTAGATAAGAATTTCTTATAAAATATAAATCTCTGCTATTCCACTGAGCTAGTGACAATGGGCTAACGGTTCAAATATTTAAATAAAGTGGAATCTTAATAGTGTGTATCTGCCTACTTTATAAATTTTTCTAGGCTCAAATGCCTAGATGGCGCCCCTGTAGTGCAGATTACAGTAAGATTCGATCTCCACTTTCATCTGGATCATTACACTATGTTATGTTATGTTTTTGATATGGTGTATCTTTGTCAAAGCATTACTAAAGTGAATATTAGAAAATACATTAACATAATCACATGCATATAAACACACATTAAACTTGTCACTGGTTATCTTAGATTTGCATATTTTTATGTGTAAATTGACCTAGCAGTTGGTTGTGTTATTGGACCAATGCTTTCTAAGAAGTATGCTATTGGCTCTTATTATTTATTGAGTTCTTGGAGCTAATTATATGCCATGCTTCTTTTATTTTTCATTTTTATTATTATTTTTAAAGCAAATAATTTTAGCATCAGAAGATTTAAAGGGATGACCAGATGTTTATACATGGTCTAAATACTGAGCTATAAGAGCTAATAGCATTCCCAATGACATAGCCAACTGCTAGGTCAAATTACAAATGCAAATATGTAAATTTATGATAATCAGCGACTAGTTTAATGTATGTTTATATGCAGTTTATATACATGTGTAAATATGCTAATGCATTCATTAATATTCACTTTAATCATGCTTTGACAAAAATATACCATATCAAAAACCTGGCTTAGCAAATTAATAATTACTGTTTTATACCAAAATGTATTACTATAATAGTTGATAATTATCTACATATTCTTGTAGAATTTATTTTATTACATATTATCTAAGGTATATACATATATTATAATTTATTCTTATATATGTGTGTAATAATGCTCAAGACTAAATGGGTTTATAAGTTAATCATCAAAAACCAGTCAACACTTAGACAATCCCAATATCAATTACAACCAACAATTTCTAATTGTTGTCAAGGCAATCTTTTAACAGTAAGGGTGGAATTCTACCCTTATTAATGGTTTAATATACTTATATAGACATTACAGATTGCAACTTGATCATAGAGATTGAAATTATTGATACAAAGAAGTTTAAATAAACCTCTTTAAACAGGTAAATAAAACCTATTCTGACTACAAACTAATAAAATGGTCAATTATAACATTGCAAACTGCAATTATAAATTTTAAATTGCACCCAACAATATTATTTAAATAATCAGTATTTAAAATAAGGCACTCTTCACATACCGGGAGCCTAATTGTAAATATAGGGTATTTGAACTCAGACTTTCAAGCACCCTTCAACTATCTATATTATCTCATACCACCAATACCCATGACCACATGCATGAAGAAAAGATAAATAATCACCAACATATATATTTCATGCTAAACCAGCATTCATCAGTTGAACCAGATTATCATCTCTCATATATATATATAGTCAGTGCTCACTTTATATTACTATAGCAAATCTTCATATTTTAATGGACAGGCTTCAATCCACTTCTACCTCCAACTCTTCAGCCAACCATACCATTGAAAATCTGATGATGGAAAGCCCAAATTCCATGCTGATGCCAATATTATTGCCATGCCCATGTTAACCTCAAGTCATTCTCACCCATCATGTATAGGACCTTATCCATTTAAATACATAGAAAAGGGATGGGAAGAATGCAGGCTTAATGTGTAAATATTTGAAATACAGACACTCTTCACGTACCTGGAGCCTAATTGTAAATATAGGGGAATACGTATATTGGTGATTATTTATATTTTCTACATGTGTGTTGTCATGTGTATTGGTGGTATGAGGTAGTATGGATAGTTGAAGAGTGCTTGAAAGTCTGAATTCAAATTCTCTATATTTAAATAATAAGTGTAATAATCCTTGGGGTTAAATATTTCTTGTTAAAATGAAGTTGCCTTGACGACAATTAGAAATTGTTGATTGTTATTGATATTGGTATTATTTAAGTGTTGGCTGGTTTTTAATGATATATATATATAGATAGATTAGAACTATACAATGTAAAATATATAAATCTGTTAAAGATGATCTTTTTAATTGCTGTAATGTTAAATTCCTGCTGAAACTTATATCTAATTGTCAATCAAACAAAATGAGTCTCACTAAGAATTTATAAGGGAAACAAATTTAGATAAAACAAACTGAATTCTTAGCTTTTGGTGACTTTAGAGAATATTTCTCTTTATTTAATTGTTGGAATATTTGAACACTGTTTGTAAAAAGCAATTGAAAAGATCTTTTCTTTAATCAGTTATATATACATATTCATATAAAGCAGTTGTTTTAATGAAGGTGAATATATTGAATACGTAAAATGTAGCACATAAAAAATAATATTAAGAGGAAAGAGAGAAGTCCAAACAACAAATATTGTCGAAGAGGAATTGAATTCAATTTAGTAGATTAATAAGAAAATGATAGCATATTTAGAAAATGCAAATAGTTATACAAAAAAAAAACAACTTTTAAATAGGGGAAAAAAAAATTATATTAAGGTGTCTAGATTCTCTACTTTACTTAATATAAATATAATAGTATGGATGGCTGGAGAGTTGGGGGGTTGAATATATTGAAGCCAACCCAGTAAAGTTTAAAGATTTGCTATCTTAATACAAACCGACCAGTAATTATATATGTGTGTGGGAGATGATAATCTGGGCCAACTGATATATGCTGATTCAGCACTAAATACATGTATTGGAGATTTATTTATCTTTTACACGTGTGGTCATGTGTATCAGTTATATGAGATAGAATGGAAAGCTGAAAGGGGGCTTGAAAGTCTGTGTTCAAATTATCTACAATTAATGATACAGATATCTATACACGAAAATATAATTTTGTTTAATGCATGTGCATTTTCTTTTTGTTAATAAATTTTTCAGTTAACGAATTATTTTATAAAAGAAAGGAAACAAATGTCAATGTCTCTTAAATTTGTTTTGATTAAATAATATATAATTTTAAAAAACTATAATCTATTTTAAGTTATGATTATTTTAAATTTTAAAATGCACAATTTAATTAAAATTATATTGTGAACCTGTTTATTTGTCATAGTTTAGCTTAATATTTTAAAAGTAATAACTGTTATTTACTTATGGAGATCTTCTAAGTAAGGATTCACTTTTCCAAAGTAATTGGAAATTGAAAGCATAACCTGCTAAAAACAAAATACCACTTTTTTCAAAATAATATAGATTATTCTAAATATTTGAAATATAGGCATTCTTCATATACCTGGAGCTTAATTGTAAATATAGGGAATTTGAACTCACACTTTTGAGTACCCTTCAATTATCCACACTCTCATACCACTAATACACACAACCACTCACACGTAAAAAAGATAACTAATCACCAATATAAGTATTTCATGCTGAACCATCTCCCCTACACATACAGAATCAATGCTCAGTTTATAGTAAGATAGCAAATCATACTTTAATGGACAGGCTTCAATCTACTCCAACCTCTAACTTTTCAGCCATTTATACCATTGATAATCTGATGACAAAAAGCCCAATGCCATGCTGATGCCAATATTATAGCCATGCCCATGTTGACTTCAAGTCATTCTGACCACATGAGGCTGGAATAGATTGAAGCCTGTCTATTAAAGTGTAAAGGTTTGCGATCTTAATATAAACTGAGTACTGATTATATATATGTGTGTGTATGTGTGAGAGATAGTAATCTGGACCAACGGATGAGTGCTGCACAAAAAACGAATATTGGTGATTACTTATTTTTCTACATGTGTGTGGTCATGTGTATCAGTGGTATAAGATAGTGTGGATAGTTGAAGGTTGCTTGAAAGTCTAAGTTCAAATCCTGTATATTTACAATTAAGCTCCAGGTATATGAAGAATGCCTGTATTTCAAATATTTACATATTAAGCCTGTATCATGCCCATCCCCCTTCTATGTATTTAAATGGATAAGGTCCTATACATGAGGGGTCAGAGTGACTTGAGGTCAACATGGGTGTGGCAGTAATATTGGTATCAGCATGAGATTTGGCTTTCCATCATTAGATTTTTAATGGTATGGAAGGCTGAAAAGTTGGAGTAGATTGAAGCCTGTTCATTAAAGGATAAAGATTTGCTATGTTAATAAAAACTGAGCACTGATTATATATGTGTGTGTGGAAATGATAATCTGGACTAACGGGTGAGTGCTGGTTCAGCATGAAATATGTATATTGGTGAGTGCTTATTTTTTCTGTCTTGTGTGGTCATGTGTTTCTGTGGGATGAGATAGTGTGGATAGTTGAAGGGTGCTTTAAAGTCTGAGTTCAAATCCCCTACATTTAGATTATTCTAAAGTATATTGCTGGATTTTACAATTTGTGCTGAAAATTATTCAAACAGCAATAAAGAATAAGTCTGTAAAAAGATGTTGCTACCTACAAACTGAGCACTGATTATATATGTGTGTGGGGGAAATGATAATCCGGACTAACTGATGAGTGCTGTTTCAGCATGAAATATGTATATTGGTAATTACTTATTTTTTCTACTTTGTGTGGTCATGTGTATCAGTGATATGAGATAGTGTGGATAGTTGAAGGGGGCTTGAAAGTCTGAGTTCAAATCCCCTATATTTAGATTATTCTAAAGTATATTGCCGGATTCTACAATTTGTGTTAAAAATTATTCAAACAACAATAAAGAATAAGTCTGTAAAAATATGTTGTTATCTACAAAGTTATTTTCTAAATTCATTATTACTTGTTTATGCGAAAGCTTATAGAAAACAAATATTTCAGCATTGTTTTTATATAAAAAATGCAAAAATATTTTAAATTACAATTTGTAATTATATGTTGTACTATTTCCACCATCTAGAATTAAAGGTTAAACATCTTTACAAAAATTCAAACTTTATTTAAACTTTTCAAATGCTTTCAATTGTTAGTAATAAATGACACACAGGTTAGTATATAACACAATGTCTTGAGGGCGTTATTCTCCTTTCTTCTTAAGCATTGTTGATCTGACAAATGACAGCACTCATTTTAGATTTGGGTATACTGAACTCTAATATAATGCCCTAACATAGAGGTGTCCAATCTGCTATATATGGGCTGCATGCAGCCTGGGCTAAGTATGAATATGGCCAATACATTATTGAGATTTTTTGTGATAATATGTCAATGTAGCTAAAATAAATGTGCATATGCTTCTGTTTTTCAGTGTAAAATTTACACTATATTATATTCCATCCACATTCAATATAATTAATCATATCAGTCCACAGTCAATATAATTAATCATATCAGATTCTACACATGCTCGTAGTAATTTGGAAAGTTAGTGATTATCAATAATATTTTAGCACTATTGCAATATTGGAGGTAATAAGTTGTTTAGAAGGGTATTTTCATGCCTCAGCAGTACCTTACATCTACCCCATTTAATGGAGTCAGTGGTCAGGTGCTGAATGATCAAATGTGCATACTTCAGCTGATCAGGTTATTGTGATAGGCTAAAAAATCATTGGCCATGGGATTCACATTTTCTTTGTTTAATAGAGTATGTGTAGCCCTACCTGCATGATAGTTAAGCTTTGTAATAAACTCTAAATAAGCACTAAACATAGGCATGTTTGAATCATTTCATAGGGCTCTTACAATCACCCCTCTATATCATTCTGCATTATTAGGTAAGAGGGATATAAAAGGTGCCAAACTTTGCTCATTTTTTCATCTAAATTAATTTTGACAATAAAAGTATATGAAGTCCCTCATCTATTATTACTTTTTAATTCTAGTTTGCTTTTTACAACATCTCAAGAACTCAAAAAAAAGCAAAAATATATATAAATCAAGGAATGCTTATTCAGTGGAAAGTGAATAGATGACTATTTATTTATCAAATCAAATAATAAGGTAACAAGTTCTCAGAAGTTATAATTTGATTAATCATGGTATGTAAAAACATGCTACCAAATTAATGTGTATATGTAATAATGACCAAATAGTAGAACTAAAAAAAGTATGTCCTAAGCTAATTATGGGTAGAATATTTAATAGCAAAAAAAAATTCAAACTATTTACTGATGGTAAATTTATTAAGTAATGTATGGGGAGCATGGCAGATATGATTTGCCCTGATTAGAAAGAGTAGTTGTAAAATCAGTTTATCTCACCAGACTACAGTCACACTAATTAAAAAATTAGAAAATCTATAGAAATGTTTTGTCAGTAAAGCTGTTGATTTTAAATTTTATGTTTTAGTAATGGATGGTAGTACTGATGCTAAAGATATGGCTCAAATGTCACTGAACAAATGGCTTTTTAATCCATTAAAAGTTATATCTAAATCAAGGGATTTACACGAAGCAATAATAAATGTTAAAAATCATTGTCAATATATCTGGCTTAGTTATTGATGATGGTCCAGTAGATTAAAAAGAGGTAATTATAAAATAGAAGATTATGTATTTGCTGTCCAAAACTCATGTGTGATGAAGTATCACTTCATAGTACATCAAGAAAACCTATATGCAAAAACTTTAAAAATGGATCACATCATGCAAATCATCATTAAGACTGTGAATTTCATATGGATTGTGGGATTGAATCAGCACCAATTCTAGAAATTCCTTAAAAATATTGATGCTGACTATGTACATCTTATTTATATTCAAAAGTTTTGCTGCCTAAGTCAGGGATAAATATTGAAAAGACTTTATGATTTGTGACATGTTATCAAGTTGTTTACAATATCAAAAAACAAATTTGTGCCAGAACTTGACAATAAAACTAACTTGTAGATTTAGCAGTTTTAATGGATTTAACCACTCATTTAAATGAGTTAAACATGCATCTTCATGGTAAAAATCAATACAATGTTCTAAATAAAAATGAAATTATGGCAAATTCAAATTAAGGCAAACACTTCTACATATTTCAACACATTAGCAAAACCCAATCCTCTGAACAGCAAAAAATAAACACCTTTACTTTTTAATTTGATACAAAAATTTGAAAATAATCAATATTTTCCTGTATATGTGATTCTATTTTCAGTGAACATAAATAGGTTACCTGCCAATGTTCAAATGAAATTCACAGAGCTGCAATTTGACATTGCACATCTTTACTGAACTTTTATAAATACTATCATTTCAAAGAAAATATCCCTTGTTTCACAACCATGCTTTATCCATGTCATAATTTTTGGCAAGACCTACATTTGTGAGCAACTATTTTCAAGAATGAAATACATTAAAGTAAAATTAGAACCAAAAAGTATGGTGAGGAATTTGAGAACTCTGAGAATTGCTACCATATCCATCGAAACAGAAATTAATACATTAATTTTTCAAATATAATGTCAAATATTCCATTAATTTTATGTTGCTCTCTTTTCTTTCAGTTTTATAATAAAATTTTAAAAAATAAACAGTATTATTTTATTATTTAGATATGTACATTTTTTATATTAGTGATCATGAACTTAGGACTATTATTCATGGATCTTTTTTACTCATTAGTTTTTGGTAGTATTTGTGTTTTTAATATGTGGTTCAAGACAATCCCTGCTCTAACTAACTAGTCTAATTGATTACAGTATCACTTAAATTCAGTATTTACAAACCTAAATAACCTATGTTCTATTCTCTTCATAATGTTGTCACTGGTCAGACCAGTAACATCTGAAAAAAAGATAGGAGAATAATATCATTTGAATAGTTGTGTTATATACTAACCTGTGTGCCATTACTGATGGTGTAATGCATTTGAAAAATTTATTTTAAATAGATTACTAATTTTTTTAGACATTTAACAATTAATTATAGATGATGGAAATAATCCTGCATATTATTACAAGTAAAATGCCTTCACCATAAACTTTCAGACAAACACTGTGCACAGTCTTTTTATACTTGCGATTCCCAGATGTATACTGAAATTTTACATGACCCATTATATATTGTTACCATCCTATTATAAATACATAAGGATAGTCATAGAGGAATTTGAAATTAGGAATGAATAAGTTAAGATTAGTAATAATAAATCATATTACCACATACAAATATATATATAATAAATATATGAACTAACTAGAGAAAAAATAAAAACAATAAAAACACAGAATTACTTCTATAAAAAAGCTTTTATATTTCAAGCAGTAGACTGGTTTTCATCAGAAAGCAAAAAGTATATATGATTTTATATAAGATCTTTGAAAAAACTGCATATTAACAAAAAATGTATAATAATACTTGGTTCTTAGTAGATCTGTTGATTTGTAACAATTACAACTTTTTTAGCCTGTTTTTCAAATTTATACATTCAAGAATGTAGTACCACATATGAACGTTAGAATGATACTAGCCCAAAGAATAAAACTCTGAGAGTGAACAAGAGCAATAAGTGAAGTGTGTTATGATGTGCTATTTATACAAAGCAGATTGGAATATAAAGAAGAAAGTTTTAAACACAAAAGTAGTCAGACCCAGTTGAGCAGTTTTCAATTATCTAATAGTGTTTAGGTTTTTTTTTTTCAATTAAAAATGTATTATCCAGCATGAGAACTTCTCAAAATTTTCACAACCCTCAACAATTTTTCTGCAACCCCTTAAGGGGTAGCGACCCACAGATGTGCACAGCTGAATTATTGAATGGAAAATATAGAATCTTGGGGGGGTATAGAATCTTATAAACATACAAAATTAATATATAAAATTAGATGATTTATAATAAATGCAACGTTTGCCATTATGTGGAGAATATATTTTACTTTAAATCACAGAATGAAGGTAAGAAATAAAAGAAATTAATACATGTAAATAACAGTTAAAATTGTTTAATTAAAAAAATTAAGATTAAGAAACTTTATTTTATATTTTAATAGAATTAATATTATTACGTTTCTTATATTTTATCTTAGTATATTGTTCATTGACATGGCATTATATTTAATTTTATTTATTTCATATATTAACCAAAAGCAGTCAAATTTTAAGAAAAGAAGGAATATGAAGATATACAAAAATGATGCATTAAAAAGAATTGAATATTTCGAATTTTGTAAAATGGTGCAGAAAAAAGTTGAAATGATATAAGAAAGTATAACTGTGAACTAGCAATGAAAGCTGTATAAGAAAATAAAAGTCTTAAGAATGTAAAACAACATTTTGGTATTGGTAGGAAATTTATATCTGCAATAAGAAAAAAATAAGGACTTATTACTAAAAAGAGAGATGACATCATGAAATTGGTAGAAGATTTTTATCAAGAATTATATAGTAATAAAGAACAAGTACCTCCTATATCTATTATATCTACTGAATTGCCCAGAATTTTAAATGAAGAAGTGAGACATGCAACTATATGTATAAAGAAAGGAAAGGTTCCAGGTAATGATAGAATTATAATTGATATATTAAAAAAAGCAGGTGAAGAACAGAAAAAAATTTAGCAAAGTTATATACCAAATGTCTAAATGATAAAGATGTACTGAATGATTGGAAGAATGCAGTAATAATATTAATATTTAAAAAAGGTGATAAAGAAGATATTAGGAATTATAGACCTATCAGCCTTTTATCAGTTTTATATAAAAATTTTACCAAGATAATTACAACTCATCTACAGAGAACATTGGATTTCCACGAACCAAGAGAACAAGCTGGATTGAAAAGTCATTTTAGTACAGCAGATCATATCCAGGTATTGAGAGAAGTTATAGAAAGGACAAATGAATATGAGTTGTCATTATGTTTTGGATTTGTAGACTATGAAAAGGCATTTGATTCTATAAACATTTTTTCAGTGATTAAAGCATTGGATCATCAAGGTATAGATCCAGGATATTGTCATATTTTAAAGAATATTTATAAAAATGCAACAGCAACAATTAGATTACATAATGATACTGGGAAAGTCAACATTGAGAAATGTGTAAGACAAGGTGACTCCATATCTCCAAAACTTTTTACAGCAGTGCTGCAAGAAGTATTTTGTGTATTAAAATGGAAAACTAAAGGAGTGAAAGTAAATGTATATTATTTAAGTCATTTAGATTTTGCAGATGATGTAGTTGTTTTTGCAAATAATGCTTCAGAGCTGTAGGAAGTGTTGCAGGAGTTATCAGATGAAAGTAGGAAGATAGGACTAAAGATAAATGTTAAAAAGACTAAAGTAATGTTTAATCGATTTGCTCAAAAAAATAAAGATTGATTATGATGAATTAGAAGAAGTTAACAGTTACAAATACCTTGGGCAGATTATTAATACTGATGGAAACATAATGGAGAAAATTAAACATAGAATTAAACTTGGTTGGAGTGCTTTTGGTAGAAATAACTTGATACTAAAAGGAAATATGCCTATGTGTTTGAAAAGAAAGGTTTTTAACAAATGTGTTTTACCAGTTCTTACTTATGGATCTGAGACTTGGACACTTAATAGAAAAGCAATACAGAGACTTCAGACCACTCAAAGAAGTATGGAGAGATGTATGTTGGGAGTAACAAGAAGAGATTGAAAATGCAATGTATGGGTAAGAGAACAGATGTTACTGACCTCATTGAAAAAATTAAAAGATTGAAGTGGAGTTGGGCTGGACATATTGCTAGAAGCGATGATAATAGATGGACAATTGAAATTTTAAACTGGATTCCAAGAGATTGTAAAAGACCCAGAAAGAAACCACATGTGAGATGGATGGATGAAATAAGAAAGTGTGCAGGTGTGATGTGGAGAAAAGAAGCTAAAGATCGGAGATGGATTAAACTTGGAGAGACCTTTATCCTGCAGTGGATTGATCATGGTTGATGATGATTTAGAGTATAATACTAGTCAGTAAATATGAAAGTTTAATAACCTAATGCTAGAATAATAATTATAGGTATAAAATGTAATATTATGTAAATGTTAATAGTGTGTTTTAAAGAATTCCTATTTAATTATTTTTAAAATATTAAAGAATGATGTCATTGAGTCTGCAATATGTATATGTATCTGTGTGCATACATATTCTTGATAAATTAGTTAATGATTTTGATAAATTAATTGATTTTGTCTTGCATTGGTGGTCGAGAGGTCAGCGCGACAGCCTTATAAGCAGTTGCCCAGGTGGCGGGTTCACATCCTGGCCGATGTTATGACACTTGGAAAAAAAAAAATTGATTTTAGTTCCTTGTTGCTAAAAACAATGTATTATTTGTATCAATTTATTTTAAATGTGTATCAAATTTAATGTTATAATGGTTTAAATAATAGTTTTATATTTTAAAATTCAGTTTAATAAAAGTAGTAAGTGTAATAAAAATGTTTTGGTATTAAGAATATATTTAAATATTTAAGTAAAGTTACAAATAAACTGTTTAATAAAAATTATTAAATAAATTATTTTAAAAAAAACCCAGGTAGAAATTAATTTGTATGTAATTTTTTCTTGTCTGAGATTGAATTAACCAATCAGATTATGGTTGATTAAAGCTATAAATAAAGGTAATCAGTCATTAATCATTAATCGATAAATATCTCTAAAAAATTTTCTTTCCAATCAATTCAAAAGTTAAAGTTATAATTTTTTTAAATTTTTTTTTTTTTTTTGGTTAGTAAAATGTTAAACATATATTATAAATTATTAATAATATTTAAGAAGTTATTTTAAGTCATTTTATAATGGAGTGACACCCATAAATATTCCTTATCAGTGCTATATATGAAAGCAACTATATTAAACAAATACAAGTCACCATGAATATGGGACTATAAACAATCCCGAAAGTGCTTGGCAGTAACTTTTGAGAATTTTACATACATTGAATAGCTTCATTACCTGTGCACAGAGCAGATATATATAAACTATGATAATTTGGGGCAACAATATGAGTTTTTCAACAAATATGCTGATAGTCCAGAGACTATGCCAGAGATGCTGAAGAATCACATAAAGAAGTCATAAGGAATTTATTTTTAATAGAATTTATATATTTGTGATGAAAGGATAATCTTCTTTAATGTTAATAGTTAACTACGAAGAGTATAGACTTTTATGTGACATTTATATCTATTTTTGTCTGTGGAAAGTTATTAAAAACTGTTTTAAAGTTTACCTCCTGTTTAAGGAAAAAGAATGAATGCTAGCTAACAATTTTGTGAAAATGAACTTACTATTTAATGTTTTTGCTATATGTTATTTGTGAATGTTTTCTTTATATGATATATCTACTAACTTTTAAAGAGAAGTGAATGGTTATAGAATATTTTCAAGTTCTGTGAAGTTTGGTATAAAAATTCATATGAACTAGTATAAGAAGATTTTTACAAATAAGAAGTTGATTGTAAGTATAAACCAAAAGAGAATATTGGTTAAATGCTAAAATAATGAAATCTTCCAAGTTATTATTAATTGAATGCATATACATGAAAGAAGAATTTTAAAATTAAAAGAACTATCTATTGAAAAAGTTAAAGTTATATATAATATTTTTATATAAAAATTTGATGAATTCTTTAAAGTGAAATATTTCTGCAATGTTTTATTAAACTTGGATAGAAGAAGAGAATTTTAAAATATGAAAATTACCTTATTAAATAATTAATTTTTATTGTGAACTTTTCATAAAATTTGTGTCATCTTGGATAAACAGAACAAACTTTATTTAAAAGAACTATTGTCCTGTATAGATTAACAATATTTCAAGTGAATTTTGTTTGATTTAATATTTTGCATTTATGCTGAATGAAGTTAGGAGTGGTGAGTGAGCAGAGAAGAGAGGGGAAGAAAAAAATCTCTGTGAACTGAATGTAGTCATGGTAACAGCACTCCCTTCCAAAGTTTAACTTCAAGCAAAATTTCAATGACATTTTACTATTTTCTTATTTTATTTTATTTTTTAGTTAAGAAATATAGTTATGTAAGTTAATAATTATTGATTTTTAGGTTTAAGATATTATTTAATATTTATATGATATGTGAAGTTTATTTGAATATTTGGTATTATAAAATAAAAAGGTGACAGAAAAATAAATATTTTCTGCAATAGTAATAAGTCCATAATTTTCAACTTAAATGATATCCAGAGAGGATGTCTTTGCATTATTAATCCTAAGGATAGGGTTAAGGTAAAAAGTTATTGATATGTACTGAAATTTTATATGGGTATTTATTTATTTATGAAAGTGATAAATAAGGGGAACCTAATAGTATGCTTATTTTATTTATGTATGATGTACTAATTGATTTTTGAACATCATGTGAAGGTATAAATATACATTATTATATATATAAATTTATTTAAATACTATGTGAAAGCAGGAGTACGCATATTATATTGAATTCTTTTTAGATAACATGTTTAAACAGTATCTGTTTAGATACAACTTGTCTGTTTAAAATAAGTCATAGATCAATTCATAAATCACATGACACTATCTCTTAAGCTTGTAAGTTATAAACAGTGAGGATTGCAATTCTTCTACAAGCTTTACGATAAATGCTCAGCCAGAGCCAGCACTTAAAATATCTATCTGTCTGTTTTCTAAATTAATTTTATAAAGAAAACATTTGAATGAAAGTTATAGTGCAATATTTGAGATCATTTGTTGATACAATGTTGAATTTTCTTGATAATATAGTGAATGTTTTAAGATGAAGTTTAGAAATTATTTTTGTGTTAAGATGTTAGAATTTCTTTGCAATGTTGAAGGAGATATTCTGCGTGTATACAATAAATAGTAAGTGGTTTGGAATAATAGTATAAATGAAGTCTTATGGTACTAGGGATATTTAAATATGAAATATTATCTTTCAAATATTGAATACAGTTTCGTGAATGCTAAGTAAAATACAGTTAAGAGAGTTCTGTATATTTTATAATTCATGGTCAGTAGCATTTCTTTCTGCAAATTAGTAAATGCTCAGGGAAAACCCATGATAGGAATTTAAGGTAGTCACAAAAATGTGGCCTGAAGCTCTGCATCCATGTTTCTATTGCTTTTTTCTAGTTCTCATAGTTCTTGAATTCTTCGCTTTCAATCACTTTTTATCATCACTGGTTTCTTCATCATAATTGTTATTGTTAATAAAATGATTGAAGAATAATAGCTAGACTATAAAATGATGTTAGAATTTTTTGGAAGACAAGAAAATCATCACAAATGATATCTAATTAATGTGAAACAAAGTTTTATGGAATGATTTGATATTCCTAATATTGTAAGAGATCAAGAGAGTATTAAATGCATATTCTAATTATAAAAAAGTGTGAATGAAAGTGAAACCTGAATGTTATTAACATCAAGAAAGCTGATGTACTACATATTGAATTGATTTAAGACTATTAAAATAATCATGCTTGTTTTAGTAGATAAAATAGACACAAGCATAGAAAAATTATAGAGTTATTATAAAATTATATTATAATAGATTATGGAGTGGAGATGTATTGCTATTATGTTTTTCTTTATTAATGTATAATGGTATTAATAAACTATGTAGATAATGAAGGTGAATATCTCATGGAAATATTTATGAATATGTTTTTATATGAATATAATAATGTTAATGCTTATTAATGATATAGTTTTAATTATAAATTTATTAGGCGCTTATAGATTATGTAAGTAATACTTTATTAAGGCTGTGAACCTCAAGAGTATGTGCCTAAAAATGCGAAGATAGGAACCTCTACAGCTTTTAAATACAAGCTTATGACTTTGGAAGAAAAGAGCGGAACCACTCTTTACTTCAACCTACTTTCTATTGTTTTAGAAAAGGTGATAGGATTACCATTGAAGTGTATTTTGTTTTCATAGTGTTACTTTATAATAAAATAGTTGAATTGGAAACTATTTGTGTGTATGTGTAAATATTTTTTTAATATTTTTTTTTGTGAATTTTAAATAATTAAAGTTATGTAAATATTATATTTTGTAAATTTTGAAATCATAATTGTTATAATAAATCGTCAATGTTTGTTTTAAATTAATCTTACATCTAGAGAGTTTCTTTCTTGTTGTGTCCAAGTCAAAATGGATCTTCCTAACCACACACATGTATTATAAATATTAATTATATGTTCTTATTATTGCACATGATTTATAGAAGATACAGTATAATTATTAAATTATAATTATTGAAGATATTATTTATTAAAGATGGAAAAGTGTATAATGCAAATTTATTAATAATCTGATAAGATAATTATAACCAAGCTTTACAATTTTTATATGCCACATGAAAAATATAATTAGAACTGTAATGGATAATAGAATGAAAGTATTTTGAATTTATTTAATCCAATAAATATTATTTGCAATAGTCTATAATTTTAATTTGTTTTTGCTGATGGGTAAATTAAATAGATGATTTTTTAAAAAAAAGAGTTATGAGGTATTTTATTTTATTAATTATTATTGTTATGGAATAGCTCAGTATATATCAAATCCCTCAATATATGTAGCTATATAGTTAATGAGTAATTATTAGAATAATAAGATGAACCTGAGATTAAGATTAAGTTTAGGATTAGAGTATGTTAAAAAATTTATTTAATGATGTGTTATTGTATTAAATAGAAGTGTCAAATATTTTATTATTTAATTTAATTTAGTAATGTTAATTTTAATATATTTTAGGTAATAGATGAGTCATGGGAGTATAGAGGTGATATTCCTATGCCATTGTGAATGTATTTTTTGGGGTATATACTTAATGTTAAACTAATTGTGTACCTTAATGGATGTTTTATTATGAGTCTTGTGATTTTTAATATTTAATCGAACCATTTCTGGTAATTAAGCTAGTATATAAGTTAAGAATGAGCAGATATTTAATTAAACTAAATGAATTAATGGATTTATAGATTAGTTAACTTTAGATGTTATTATTTTTATGTTAAATCATTAGTTAAGTAATTTATTAGATGTGCTATTATTATGAGCTAGTTGTTGTTTAAGTTTTAAATAGTCACTTGTGTTGTCTTTATTAGCTATGATTGAAGAGCTGGTATTCATGTAGCTGGAGGAGTGATAGTGTATCTTGGTAAGGGTACAACAATATATATATATATATATAACGTTTAAATGTATATGTAAGATTGGTGCATCTTTTGCAACACAGATGAAATCTATATAGCAGATAATAAATATATGTCATCTTGACTGATATGATTATCATTAAAAATATATAGTCTACGACTGGAGAAAATAAAATAATCATTGGAATCTTTTTATGTGAGAAAGATAAATATAGTATTAATAGTGAACTTGTAATTGAAGGAATCCTACTTAAATGGGGAGATGCACATCATGAAAGTATATGTAATACAGAAGCAAAACTCTCCCTACAGTAACTCCACTCTGTGCAAACCAGAGTAAACTATGATCCCCATCTAGTGCCTTTTGATCCAATATCCCCAGACTAATTTCTAGTTTGTGGCTTTCATCAGTGAGGAACCTTGGATCTAAAAGCGCTGCACATAGACAGTATGGAGAGTTTTACCTCTATATTAACAGCTTGTGTAAACATAAAGATTAGTGATCATGTGAAGTATATCCAATATATATATGTGTGTGTGTTTTCTTATAGAAGTTCAGAAATTGTTAGAGATGATTATAGACTAATAAATATTTATTTTGCTAAGGTAAAATATTTTCATAGAAATAATAGTTGGACAATATGAACCACCAATGTGTTGGGCATATTAATAAAGAAGTAATATAATTGTGCTTACTCAATAATTATAGAAACACACATTCACATTATGTATAGTTTCATGCTTAGCTAAATATATTAATATTTAAATACAAGTATATTGTTTATACTGATTTAATATAATTAAAAAGGATTTGAACTCAAGACATTCAAGTCCCCTATAGATATCCACTCCATCATGTACAACTGAGACACATAATCACATACATGTAAAAAGGAATAAATAATCTCCAGCATCTGTATTTCATGCTGAACCAGCACTTTTCAGTTCATTCAGATCATCATCTACCACACACATATAATCAGTGCTCAGTTTATATAAAGATAGCAAATCTTCAAACTTTAATGGAGAAGACTTCACACTCTCCAACTCTTCAGCTATTCATAACATTGAAAGTCTGGTGATGGAACACTCAAAATCCTGGATGGCTGAAGAGTTGGACAGTGGAGAAGATTGAAGCATGTCCATTAAAGTTTGAAGATTTGCTATTTTAATATAAACTGAGTGCTGATTATATATGTGTGTTGGAGATAGTGATCTGGACTAACTGATAAGTGCTGGTTCAGCATGAAATACATATATTGGAGATCATTTATCTTTTTCACATGTGTGTAGTCATGTGTATCAGTTGTATAGGATGGATTGGATAACTGTAGTGAGTTTAAAAGTCTGAGTTCAAGTCCTTTGTAATTGCATTAAGTCTAATATAAACAATATACATATATTTAAATATTACATATTTAGTCCATCCCTCTTCTGTATAATTAAATGAACATATTAAAGTCCTATGTGTGAGGGGTCAGAGTGACTTAAAGTCAACATGGATGTGACAATAATACTGGCATCAGCAAGGGCTTAGAGCATTCCATCATCAGATTTTCAATGATATGGATAGCTGAAGAGTTGGAGGATAGAGAAGATTGAATCCTGTCCATTAAACTTTGAAGATTTTCTATCTTAATATAAACTAAGCACTGGTTTTATATATATATGGGAAATGATCTGAGCCAACTAGTACCAGTTGTACAATGTGGAATGAATAGCTGTAGAGAACTTGAAAGTCTGAGTTCAAATCCTTATAATTACACTAAATATCTTAAATAAATTAATGAACCCAAAAACAAAATAGAATATTGGAAAGCTGTACAACATAAATTGAATAACCCTAAGAAACAACCTATGTATACCGTAGGTCATACTTGATGCTAAAAATGTCAATATCTTGGGCAAATTCTTTATTTCAAATATATAATAATGAATCAATGTCAAAAGAAACATAATGCAAAACAAATATCTTAAGTACTAAAATAAAAAAAATTATAATTTCTTACGACATGATTTATTAACTAAGATTAATCCAATAAGCAATATATTACAAAATATAAATGCAAATCTTGTTTTACCTTAAACAGTTATCAATAATTTAAAATGTCAACCAATTATCATTCTTCCAAGCAAGTTACAAGAAACTATGCTTAACAGTTATGTGAAGATCTTTACAAAAGTAAGCAATTTGTTATGAATATGCAGATAAAACCAATAATGCCCAGAAAATAAATTTTGCATAAAGTTTTTGGACACACTTTTGGACTCAACATCGAAACCCATTAAAAAAAAATCAGAACAATTATAATTTCATCATAATCACTTTGGATTTCTGTACAATTTAAATTCATTAAATATAGACAATTTTTGTAAAAATTGCAAGACGACAAAAATAATGGAAATGATCCAAATGATAAAATAAGTGCATTTACAAACCTAAACCTATTTAGGTTTGAATTAGAACAGATGAAAAATTCTTTTAATTTTTTGTGATTTATTTATATAAGCAATTTAATCTTCACAATCGAACAATAGCTTTAAAATTTTACTAACTATTCTATACATGTTGCTAGTTCATTTTCCAGATTAAAACTTCTTCAAAATTATTTAAGATCAACTACAGAATAAGAAAAACAATAAATTTAACAATGATTTTAATAGAATATGATGTATGTGAAAAATTGAATATCAAAAAAAAAAAAAGTATTCAAACCTTTATTGATATAAAAGTTTGGTAAGTATTATTGTAAGAATTATAAGACATAAATATACTGAACCATTTCTACATTTTGTATTTTTATATTGGACTATTTCTATCATCTATTGAACTACCTAAATATTTATGGGCAACGATGGTGAGAAAGACAAGCCTATACTAAAGAGAGCAGAGCAATACTGGCTCGATGTACACATATACAAGTGTCCCATTAATACCTACCGCTAACATAAGGAAAGGCTTAACAAATAATATCTAAGCAAAATGAGAAACCATCAATATAATTGCCCCAATAAATATGTGATTAAAAGTAGAAATACCCATAATGAAAAGAAAGGTATTGGGATAAGAATTAAAAGCCTCAAACCACATCTACTCATACTTATAACACATATTTCAAAATAAATAATCAAAAGACCAATACAAAAGTATGCATAAGATAAATAAACAGCTAATATTAAAATTATAATAATAGTAGAAATTATATACCGATTCAACACAAAATATATAATAACTAAAATGGCGACTTTACCCTTATAGACTTTTTAAAAATACGTATATAAATTCTTAGCTGCGATCTTCCAGAACCCAATGACATAAATAAACCATTTACATAAATACATGATTATAGATATGAATATACCCACACACAAAAAATGAGATTAACATATGTTATATATAGAGTAAGTTAAAAACAAACCCTTAACAAGCTTCAATTTAATGAGATTAACATATATTGGAAATATATAATATTTAAAACATCCTAATAATAACATTAAAAAAAAAAGATCTTTAAGCAGTTTATTCTTTTCTTTTCCTCCGGAGTGAAAATAATTTTCACATGATTGCAAGTTTGATCATTTTGACGACCATATGTTTTGTTTCACTTATTTACCCGCACATAAAGAACGATTACAATTATATACATCTTAGTCAAGCGTTGTTAGCTGAGAGGTCATCGCAGCCGCCTTGCAAGCAATTAGTTGGTTGCAGACGGTTGTGGGTTCGCGTCCCGGCCGATACCATGACATATGGGGTCAAAAAAAATTATATATATCTTCAGTAGAGAATTTCCGTATTGAATTCATGTTAGTTAAATAATATTGTAGGATAGCGATTCCTTTTGAAAGATTTCTAGAATCATGTTGATCTTATAATGGAAGGAGCTTTTATTACTTTGCAAAGACTAAAGAAATCCTTTATTTTATTTTTTTTTCATATGTCATAGCATCGGCCGGAAGGCGAACCCAAAACCGTCTGCAACCAACTACTTGCTTGCAAGGCGGCTGCGATGACCTGTCTGCTAACAACGCTTGACAGAAATCCTTTAAATTAAAGAAACAAATTGAATGTGTACCGCAATAAAAACGTATATATCAAAGTTGCATCCAAATAAAAGAAATTATATACTTTATATAGGCAGACTATAATAAATGCAGTATAAATAAAATATATTAGGTAGGTTGTAAATATATGTCTATCAGAACAGTCGTGTAAATAAAACAAGCACATCATAAACCCATACATATACCTAAAGGTAATTAATTTTATTCCATAATAAAATATCATAGTGAAGCATATATTCGAATGCAGACATCAAAGTAAGTAAGATGTAATAAATATAAATCCATAATTATATTTTATGACGATCTATAAATTAGCCATAGATTACTCGTGTAAGATCAATATAGTTCATAGCAAAATAATATGGTAAATCTCTAATTTCAAGAAAATATTAATAATAACATTTAGTAAATTAATACACTCTACAGGCTTAAACCTGCATATATATATATGTAATGTATGCGGGATTCAAACTCAGACTTTCACACGACCCTCAACTCTCCATGCCATCTCATATTGCTGACCCACCTGATCACACACGTGTTGAAAAGATAAATAATTACCAATAACATTTAGCGAAATTGACGAAGTTCGTAAGAATATGAGACATAGAATACTTTGTCGAAGTTTCAGCTTCTGTCCCCACAGAAAATTTACTTTTCTTTCCTCCATTTGTAGACGTTCTGAGAGATTAAAGTCAAATAGCATAACTTCAAAATTAATTGCTTGGATAAAGTTTAATTCTAGCAGCACATATTGCTTTGGGGTCCAAAACAATTGAAATTTAATTAACTTGGTTGTAAAATTCAGCAATAAAATAATAATACGACCAATTAACAGTGATGATGAAAGATAAGTGAGTGAAGTGAACATATTTTCAAAAACTGCACCTTTTATATTCACTTTAGAGTAACATGCGATTCCAATTAAAGCAATTAACAGAAGAGGGTTTATTACAATTGATAGAAACCTAAGAACATTTGCACCGAAAATGATTTACATATTTAAATAACTCTAGAAAAAATAGTTTTAAGTACTTTTATAAAATATATATATATATTTTTAAAAAATATTTGTTAATAAAAAATTATCTAACTTCGAACATTACTAAAAGAAAAGAAAGGCAACGGATAAATTTATATAAGTTAGGCTTTACTTCTCAACGTCAGTAGTTGGGTATATAGCAACTTTGGTATTGACATGTACTTAAATAAATAAAAAAATAATAATTATACAGTATTAAATTTGTAAAATAGAGCAATTAAGTCAATCATTTAAGTCAACAAAGATAATACTAGTTAACCTTTTAGAATTATAATAAAAAAATTTTTTTTACATACTTCATTGTACCTGTATTTATTTTATCTGCAAAATAATTGGTTACAATATATATAAATGCATATAAGCATTTAATAGCCATTATTATGCATAAATAAAAATGTCTATATACATTTTTTTATATTTTTGAGATGGGAAAAAAAATTGATAAGAGAAAATCACCCACTAAAAATATCTCTATAGAGCCTTGTTTTTACACTTTTGATTTTCAATTTCGTAGTGCAAAATCAGTGAAAATTGTTGTAGTAAACAGTTTTGCTATTTTAATATGGGAAAAATATTAAAAATGTATATATCTGCCTAAAAATAGTTTGAAGTCACTGTCAAACAAGAAATCAATTTTAGAAAAGTTTTATCTGCTGTGTGACATGGCAGGAAATTTCATGATGTATAGTATCAAAAACCAGTAGTTAGAACACCAACTTCATAATAAGACTCATAGGCATATATAAACATCAAGGGACAGGAGAGTAGCACTATTAATAGTGGATTTAATAATATTAATGAATGTAATTAATGCTTAATGTCATGATTATTGAATAGATATTTCATTGCCATGCAAAAAATAATAATAATTGCCATTGCATAACTTTAAAATAGGGTCAGTATAACATGGTGAGCAAACAGTGTTCAAAGGGTATTAAAGACACCTCTAAATCCAGGGAAAAAATTAAATGCCAAAAAAATTAATAAATTTCAAATAAATATTTATAATTTGATTCAAATCTTGCATAAAAATACATCTTGAGATTGGTGATTAAATAATCAATGGTGACAAAACAAGATTTATCAAGCAAATCAAAAAACTATTCTTTAGAATAACAGAAAATGTTTAAAGCTATGGTTTTGAATAAAGACATTTCAGAATAAATCCATACACTAAATTAAAGCCAATTTGATTATTTTGCTGTCTTTTTTCTTTTTAGCAAAGAGTGCATATAGAAGTTATTTATTTAGCATATGAATTTTTTAGATAACTTTAACTACATGTTAACAAAATATCAGAAACCTGTAGAGCACAGTTCTCCAATCTGCAATCTTAGGGTCACACGCAGCTCAGGATGGATATAAATTTAGCCCAACACAAAATCATTAACTTATTCAAAACATTGAGATTTTTTTGTTATAACATGTTGAAATATGACTGAAATAAATGTATCTAGACTCTCAAATGCAATATTAAATATCCCATTAGTTTTATGTTGCCTTTTTTATTTACTTTTATAAGAAAAGCATATATTTAAAACAACAACAACATTTTGTTTTTTAGATACATTTTCTAACATGGAATTTAAAAAAATTCTCAAATGGGCAACGTAATGTTTATACATTCAGAGCATGACTCAATACAGCTCTACTTTTTCTAATGTGTGCCCAAAATGTCAAAAGGTTGGACATCTCTGCTGTAGAGATTCCAAACAGAAACTACATTTACTGGTGGTTTTATTAAGTCATTAAACTCTGCTACTATAACCATGATTGTATATTTCTATTGGAAAAATATTTATCATTTACACAAACTGAGAAGAAAGACCATGGTATTTCTTGATCTTAAACTCAGAGATAAAAATACAATAAACTCACCGCACTTGCTAATGCATGTTGGTGAGCTGCCCATCCATGTTCGTATACTATATGAATAATCACATAGTAATAACAACAGTAATGACAAGAACGTATGGAGTAGACATTATAATTTTAAATGAAGAAGTGAGACATGCAGTTAAATTTATGAAGAAAGGAAAAGCTCCAGGTAATGATGGAATTATAATTAACATATTAAAAGAAGCAGGTGAAGCAATAGAATTTTTTTTAGCAAATTTATATACCAAATGTCAAAATGATAAAGGTGTACCAGATTATTGGAAGAGTGCAGTATTAATATCAATTTTTAAACAAGATGATAAAGAAGATATTAGAAATTACAGACCTATCAGCCTTTTATCAGTTTTATACAAAAATTTTACCAAGATAATTACAACTCATCTACAGAGATCATTGAATTTCTACCAACCAAGAAAACAAGTTGGATTTAAAAGTGGTTTTAGTACAATAGATCATATCCAGGTATTGAGAGAAGTTATAGAAAGGACAAATGAATATGAGTTGCCATTATGCTTTGGATTTGTAGGTTATGAAAAGGCATTTGATTCTATAAACATTTTTTCAGTGATTAAAACATTAGATCATCAAGGTATAGATCCAGGATATTGTCATATTTTGAAGAATATTTATAAAAATGCATCAGCAACAATTAGATTACATAATGATACTAGGAAAATGAAAATTGAGAAGGGTGTAAGATAGGATGACTCTATGTCTCCAAAACGTTTTATCGCAGTGCTGCAAGAAGTATTTTGTGGATTAAAATAAGAAGCTAAAGGAGTGAAAATAAATGGAGATTATTTAAGTCATTTAGATTTTGCAGATGATGTAGTTGTTTTTGCAAATAATGCTTTAGAGCTGCAGGAAATGTTGCAGGAGTTATCAGATGAAAGTAGGAAAGTAGGACTAAAGATAAATGTTAAAAAGACTAATGTTTAATGGATTTTCTCAAAATGTGAAAATAAAGATTGATTATGATAAGTTAGAAGAAGTTAATAGCTACAAATACCTTGGTCAGATTATTAATACATATGGAAACATAATGAATAAAATTAATTATAGAATTAAACTTGGTTGGGAGTGCTTTTGGTAGAAATAACTTGACACTAAAAGAAAATATGCCAATGTGTTTGAAAATGTTTTTAATAAAGGTGTTTTACTAGTTCTTGTTTATTGATCTGAGACTTGGACACTTAATAGAAGAGCAATACAGAGACTTCAGACCACTCAAAGAAGTATGAAGAGATGCATGTTAGACGTGACAAGAAGAGATCAAAAACACAATATATGGGTAAGAGAACAAACAGGTGTTACTGACCTCATTGAAAAAATTAAAAGACTGGAATTGGGGATATATTGCTAGAAGAAATGATAATATATGGACAAATTGAAATCTTAAACTGGATTCCAAGAGATTGTAAAAGACCCAGAAAGAGATCACATGTGAGATGGATAGATGAAATAAGAAAGTGTGCAGGGGTGATTTGGAGAAGAAAAGCTAAAGATCGGAGGTTAGATTGAAATTGGAGACACCTTCATCCTGCAGTGGATCGATAATGGTTGATGATGATGATGATTATAACCAAAGATTCAATAGTTAATTATGTGTTTCATGATTTGTGTTTTTTCTCATCTGTGTAGAGCAGGGGTTATTAAATTTCATTTATGAAGGAGATTATCACAATAACCATAGAAGTCCTGAATCTATTGATAAAAATCCAGAAACATTTTGGAAGACCAGATGGGTTTAATATTGATTAAGAAAAAAAATTGTTTGAACCTCTTTTATACTATAATTTTTTGTTTGTAAATTCTTGAACATCCAGAAAAGAGATAAGCCTTATTTGATTAGGGTGGATGGGGATATTATGCCCATTTTATTATGATAGTGTGACCTTTATCTCATCTTGACACTCTAGATAAGCAGAGATAAATAACAATTTATTGACCAATATTGTATAATTAGCAAGACTGATAATAGGTTTGATATTATATAAACTTCGTATTTAAAAAAAAAAAAAAATCTGGCTTTTCTTCGGAAATTCTTACTTGCCTAAAAAAAAAAAAAGTTTAATTATTCATAAAATTAAACAGAATTTTTAAAAAAATATTCAAAAAAGCAAAATTCTTCCATCACGACTGCAAAATAATATTAATCTCTAATATATATAGCATTAATGAAGTTTCATTCTATTTTAAAGCGAGAAATAGTATTGTTTCGTCACAGACTTAAGTTTGTACGTTATATTTCTCTTCTATATTAAAACTGTTCTGTTATCCAGATCTCCAAAAGATATCTCTAATACATAAGCAAACATGTGGATATTTTTCATAACCTAAAAATTCTTTTCTATCGAATATAAGTTTATGTCACTATTTGAGAAAAAAAAATCAGATATGGTCAACATATAATGGATATATATTGTTCAAAATGCAATAGAACGACTGGGACAAAAAATATTACGCATATTATTACAAAAAACAAACGGTCTATGGTTCTGGGTAAATGTGTGCGCTGTAATGGTAAAAAATCTAAATTTGTAAAAGTTTAACATTTCTTTTAAGTAATTTTTTATATATACATATATTTAAAAATCTGTAAATTATATTTTCAATCGAATGGCTCCATTCTTTGGACGACGACATTTACGTCCTGTGAGTAAAATATTTTTGAATAATTCCAACTTTCTTTCACAAAGTCTTTCAAGATATTTTTGCAGTTTTGGATCGGGAAATAATGATAAAGTTTGTTCTCACGAAGTTGACAAAGCAGAATACAGTAATGGTCGCGTTTACACGAATAATCAAGACTGTTTTATGACCAGTAGAACAAAACTCCGAAGACGATCCTACATCGAAAGGCCCTACAATTAATCCCACTCTGTTAACAATGAACATTTTAACTTTTATTTGAGCAAAAATACAAAAGATAGAAATATTTAAAAAAAATAAATGCAATATTTTAAACATGAATTTTAATTATTGAAATGCCAAATAAAATAAAGTGAATAAAAAATATACGATCGCAAAACGGAATGATTATATTTTTTAATGTACGTACTTTTTATGTGCATTCACTCAAGTCACATTATATGCCCATAAACATCCTCATTAATATGCAAATATTTCAGATACCTAACTTTTGACTTAAATGCAAACATAACTAAGAGGTTTATTTTTATGAATTAAGGGGGGAGGGGGAGATTTATTTTAGGGAAGAAATATGTTATTGCTTGTTTTAATTTCTTGCTTTAAATTTAATAATATTAGACTTTTACAAACATGCTGAAATATTGGGTAGTGACAGAATACAGATTATTTTTTGTTTCTCTAATATTAATATTACGAATAGTAATTAATTGGTGCTCATAATGTTCAAGCAATTTATAGTCAACAGGTTCTGGTTCATTTGTTTATCAAAATTCTATATAGATAACTGTGAAATTTCTTGAGTGTCTATAAATGTGTACTCGATGGCATTTACTCAAGCTTAGATTTGATTATTCTGATTAATGTTAATTTGGTACTTGGATATTTTTCCTGCAACCAAGGAAAGATAGGAGGACTTTTCACATTCGTATCAATACACTGCTAACTTTTTAATGTTGTTATTTTGGCAACATCAAACATTATAAAAACATTAGAAAGTTAGCAATGCTTTGATACGAATGTGAAAAGTCATCCTATTTTTCCTTGGTTGCAGAAATAATACTCAATACAGTTTTACAAAGACAAAAAAAAAACTAAAAAATATTACATGAG
Organism: Epiperipatus broadwayi; assembly: GCA_028023455.1. NCBI lineage: Eukaryota > Metazoa > Onychophora > Udeonychophora > Euonychophora > Peripatidae > Epiperipatus > Epiperipatus broadwayi. The sequence goes on from JAQFVV010006303.1 coordinate 533,988, forward strand.
ATAAACACGTATTTATGAATTCTATACGGACGCAAGTTAACGTTTGATACTTACTTAATTTGATCAATTTCAACAAAAAAATATGTGGTCCGTGTTGCAGGAGAAAAAAAAAGCCAGGATAAATATTTATTTTTATAAAAGTAAATATATTCTATGAAATATATATTTACGCAGATGATTCTTGCATACAAAATGGTGATGGTCAGTAGCAATCCCCCCCCCCCCAACATCCTTCCTCCTTCTCCGAAAAAGTTATCGAACAAGTGATTGACCAGTACATGCTCTAAATGGAATACTGCCAGGCAATCTAATTTTTCGAATAACAAATAAGTCATTCTATCTTTTCTTGGTTAGAAATAATACTCAATACAGTTTTACAAAAACAAAAAAATATTATGAGAGATATACATACTTTTACAAATTGTACACGGACACAAACTAACTTTTGATGCTTACTTAATTCGATCAATTAAAAAAAAAAATACGTGGTCCGTAAAAAAAAAGCCAACAAATATATTTTTATAAAAGTAAAAAAGAAAAAATATTCTATGAAATATACATTTATGCAGACGATTTTTACATACAAAATGGCGATTGTCAGTAATACCCCCCTCCCACCGTCCTTCCTATTTCTCCGAAAGATTTGTGGAACAAGTGACTGCCCAGTACATGCTCTAAATGGAATTCTGCCAGGCAATCTAATTTTTGGAATAAACAAATAACAAAGTCAACGTCTTCATTCAATTACAATTAAATAATAAACTTTTAATTCAAAGATTCAAAAACGCAGAAGTCGGACAATAACCAAGTTGAAATTGGAAAAAAAAACACAGAAGTAAATAATGCAGTTGAAATTAAAAATGTTAAACCAAATTCACAATAATAACAAATGGTAAGTTTAAAATGTACAAACAAACTTTTGAATCAGAAAAAAAAAACCAAAATGTCCAAAAAAAAGCACTTATATAATAGTTTCGGTTGACACGTTTCAAAGCACGTTTTGTGCCTGTTCAAAAACACGTTTTTTAACGAGGAAAAAAACTAAAATCGCAAGGGTTTATTTAATGTTCGCAACAATATCGCGTATGTAAAAAGTCGTCCTATCTTTCCTAGGTTGCAGGAATAATACCCAAGTACCGTTTTTTTAATTAAGGAAAATTAATACAGAATGTATATATAAAACCATGTTATATATGGACTGGTTGTACACAAGGTTCGGCTGCTACCCTATGTCTTTAACCAAAGTTCTAAATTTTTTGAATCATCGATCTTGAAAAGTGCATCTGCACAAAGTTTTAAAGAAATTGCTCACTTATATGCTTTATCCCACAATTAAGCAATTTTTATCTGAATTTTGATTTTTTTTAAATATTTCATTCCTAAAAAAATAAAAAATCCAATGAGTAGACATTAATATTTGCAAAAAAAAAAAAACTACATTTTTTGAGCAGGGTAGACAAAATATGTTGCATTTGGAAGTGCCCCCAAAATGATTAGAATGAAGCTCTTACGCTATTGCTTATATTGCAAGTAAAGAAGCTAAAGAGTTGACTAGGTTGAGTAAAAAAAATTCTATTGGTAGAATTGAGCTTCGTAAATTAATGGGTTCTAGCTGAACAAATATATCAATTGGCATTGGATTGTCTGAATGTAATTTTTAGTTTATATATTTTGGTGAGCTGAGACTATGTTTTCAAAAATATTACCTGGTTAGAAATTAAATTAGGCTGGAGGTGGGAGATCTGGCACTTTATTGCAGTTGAGAAGAAGCAAAAACAATGCTGGCCCAGCTCTTGATAGTTATGATTTTACTACAATAATAAAGTATGACAGTTTCCATCATTGATCTCAGTTGTGTGTTATGTGGTCAAATCACAAATCTTTGAAACATTAAATCTCTTCTATAGAAAACGATTGTAATTAATATTTTATAGCTGAAAGATCTTCTGTGGAATTTGACATATATATATATGTGCAAGTGTGTGAAATGATTTGTTTAAATATTATCTTTTAGAAATTTGAGAGCAAATTGTAAAAAATAGAGTAATTTCATATTCCATTTATATTAATTTACAATAATCCACTATTTTCTGTTGGTGAATCTTCTATCAAAAATATTTATTTGAACTAGGAATAACTAACTCTTCAATGAATTAATATCCAGTATTGTTTATTATATTTTCAATAAAATTTCTTTTATTGAAGTAACTTTAAATAATGTAGAAGAGCAGTACTGTTTTTTTAAAGTAAATGTCTAAGAGAGATTTATGCAATGTATGTCAGTTATCTTATAGGGGTCGGAATAAACACACAATTTGTCTTTTTGTCCCAAACTTAAAATTCTTTTTGAATCTATTTCGAACATTGTCCAGATAATAGTTATATTCAGAGATTTGACTATCTAAATAATTTTATTTATTTGCATTATGAACTGAACTTTAGTTCACTCTGCAGAAGATTTTTGAAAAGCTGAGTACATTAAAGTCCTTATTTACTAAGCTTGTGGTTAAGACCTGTAGAGGTCCCTACCTTCCCATTTTCAACTGCACATGCTTTATGCTTTATGTGCATTAAATAAATTTATAAAGTCCTTATTCTAAACGATTTTGAGCTCTTTTCAAACACCTTGCTTCAATATATGAAGATGATTAACGAAATTGTCACCTTTAAAAGAAATTACTTTGTTCATTAAAAGCTATTTTAAAAAAATCAAATGATTTAATACTGTGAGTTTATATGCATTTGGGCACTGGAAGTGATTAAGTTGGAACTATTATCTATGAACATCACATGATCTCCATTTCTTATGCTTGCTGGTAACTATTATTAAAACAGGCAAAACTCTTCATACAGAGTAGGCACTAGATAGGGATTTTATGCACAAGCCTTCTGGCATTCATTGATTACTCTGGCTTGCACTGAGTGTCTCTGCTGTATGAAGAGTTTTGCCTGTTTTATTATCTATGAATCTTGAGTTCCATTATCCACCACTTTACTACTTCAGTAAACTCACAAGACAATTAAAAGCAATTTAATTTTATTTATTTTTAATAGTTATTGAAATTGGCAATGAATAATAAATCCCATTAAATCAGAAAGTAAACAATTCAAAACAAAGCAAAACTCTCCATACAGTAGTGCCATCTTGTGCCAACAATAGCAATCAATGGATGCCAGAAGGCTTGTGCATAAAATCCCTATCTAGTGCATCCATTGATTGCTCTTGTTGGCACAAAGTAGCACTACTGTATGGAGAGTTTTGCTTTGTTTCGAATTGTTTAATAACAATTATGTGCTAATATGAGATAATGATCATGTGATGTTTAGTGGTTTAAATCAGAAAGTATGTGTATCATTATTCAAAAACTTATTTTATTCAAAAGACGTTTACTAAAGATGTAAAAATAGGAAAACTTATTTTCTTCAAAATTATTAAAAGCAATTGAACTAAACTGAATTCTCAGTTATTATTATTATTATTATTATTATTATCCATTTACGTTCAGTATGAGATTAATGATGATAAAGACTATAAAAGAATATAGTCAAAACGTTGGAGTATAATAGTTATAATAGTTAATATAATAAATCAAATTTATAAAGAAGTTTGTGTGTGGTTTGTTGTATACATATTAACAACAATCTGAATAGATTAACAACGACTTGAAAAGTAATGCTACAATATTTTGTGTTATAATAATAATAATAATAATAATAATAGTATCTTAATCATTTATTGTAGCCTTAAATGTAACAATAAATAATTATAACTCAGACTGTATGTAAAAGAAACGGAAATAACTGTATCTTCCAATGAGTTGTGCAATATAAATATTACTCTCTCTTGACTGGAAGGTACAGTTACTTCCTTTTTCAGTTATATGTTGCCTTAAATATGATTTTCTGTAATATAAATATGTATATGATAACTAAAACAATAAAAATAAAGTAGAAGACATTTACATTATATTTCAAAATATTAAAAAACAACAGAAATTCATTGAGAGAAGAAAAAATCATTAGTAATGATCATAAAGTATTAAGCCCTGCAATAAAGTATTAGATGATGAGAAGAAAAAAAGGGGAATGAAAAACAGATTAGACTTTTATATTAAGGTTTATTAATTTAAAAAAAAAAAAAATTTTGAATCTTTTTAATACTTTAAAAGTGCACGTAGATGTTAATTTAAAAATACAATTGCTAAATTGTTTTTAACAATTATCAATCAACTGAAGGTTAATGGGACTTTCCATATTAATTCCATATTTCTAATCCATATCTTTTATACATCATTGTAGCACATTTATCTTTATGTCACACTTTTTCCAGATCTATTAAAATCTCTTGGTTCAACTTAGAACTTAAATTGTCCAATTATTATCTTTTTAAGCCACATAACCATATTCATTTTAGCCTCTTAATCCAGTCACATCACAATTTTAATTTTTCTGATTCATGCATTTTTTTTGGATCCTTTCTTGTTAACTTATTAAGAGTTCAAATTCATAATCATTAATACAGTATAATTTCCAAAAACATTTTTTCAAACAATAGTTTAACATTAAGTTATTTTGATAGAAATAGCCTAAAGTTACTTCATCCAAATTTTATTATGTGGTTAAGTTTCATTGTGTTTTTATCCAAATCAGTTATTTGTCAAAGACATTAATAATTTTAACGTTTTATTTATTATTGCTACTTATTTTCTGTTTTTGTTTTATTTGAAAAACACCAAACATTTCTTTAGTCATAATTAAAGTATTTTATCTTTAGTCTCATTTTCTTGCTTTCATCTGATAGTTTTTGAATCAATACCTCAAATTCTATCAAATCCAGATAACTCATACACATTTATTTTTATTCCATTATTTTTCATTTTAATCTACATGCGACTTACTGTAATATTACTATAAAAAGTTATCATGTAGTTTAATCTCTGATGTCACATTTTGGGATTCTTTAGAATTTGACAATATCCTAGATTTGACAAGTAGTAGTTCTTCAAAACTTTAATCATTATAGAAATGTTATTAAAACAGGCAAAACTCTCCATACAGTAGTGCCACTCAGTGCAAGCCAGAGTAATCAATGGATGCCAGAAGGCTTGTGCATAAAATCCTTATCTAGTGCCTACTTATCTAATATCCCGAGACTAGTTTTTAGTTTGTGGCTTTCATCAGTGAGGAGTTTGGATCTGAGAGCACTGCACCTAGATCTTAGGATCCAATGCCTCCAGCAGCCACCTTTTATCTCTACTTAACTACAAAACTACGAGTCTAAAATTGAAGACACAATATTTTCAATCCAAGCTCATTAGCTTATATCATATAGGTCTGAACTCAGTTCAGTACTCATACATTTTGGTGTCTTTGGTTCTTTAATAACCATAGCCACCAATATCCTATTAGGCAGCATTGGTGTTAAACCACTAAACATCGCATGATCACCATTTCTTATGCTTGCTCACAACTTATTAAAACAAGCCTTCTGGCATCCATTGATTAATCTGGCTTGCACTGAGTGACACTATTATATGGAGAGTTTTGCCTGTTTAAATAACAGTTATGAGCAAGCGTAAGAAATGGTGGTCATGTGACACTATAGAAATGCTGATTTAAATTCCATTTTGTAATTCACAACTATAATGCAAGTTTTAACTCATTAATCTTTTCTACAACTTACTTTGATGTAATCAGTGTATTATTTTGTTTTGCAATACAATTAGCTCAAATTTAAAATTCTCTGCAGGCATTATAATACTTTAAGTAAATAATCATTGATTCATCTAGTCACCTTATAAATACTTATTATTTAGACTTTTTTTTTAAAGACTTTTCATGTATTTCTCCAACAATTTCTATTTTTTTCACATACTTTTTTTAAAGATATCTATAATGATTCCATCATATCATGAAGTATTCTCAAATTTAATTGATTATTTGATTCTTCATTTAAAATTGTACAAGCTATTTTGTTTGAATATTCTTTATTATTTTATATTTCCATTCTTCCATACAATTTGTGATGTCACATCTGTTTTTATTATTATTCAAAACTAAGTTTTTATGATCAGTTTGTCAGGTGTTGATATATTTGAATACCCAAATTATGATCTGAGAATAATAGTTTCATTCAACTAAAAAGAAATTGTTTTATCATAGCTGGAATTGGTCCTGAACGTATCATTATTTTCAGAAGCTAAAATTTTTTGGATTAATTTCAACTTGAAAAAAATAATAAAAAAAAAACACATTTCAGTGTAGTCATTGGATGTAATTAGTGAGCTCATCATCTTTGACACATTTTTATACTATATTACAAATTTCCATATATATATATTTAATGAATCCTTTTTATTTTGATATTTATTCTTTCCTATATATATTGTTTTATATCAGCAGTAAATTTAAACTTAAGCCAAAGAATAAAGATTACTCATATGGAGTATAAAACTGGAAATATCAAAATATATAGTTACTGATATATAAACTGGATTCAAGCATTAAAATTATTTTAAATTTCAGGATCTTAATAATAATAAAAAGAGTAATACATGATTATTATAATAAATGTACATTATATCCAATAAAAAAAAAAACATTTGCATTAGGTTAGGCCCACGTTTCGTATTGTCAAAGATCACAGACCAGAAATGATTCTGGTATTCTGAATAAAATAACATTGGGTATGGATTTAATTACTATTACATAGTATGTCATAGAATATCATTCTAAAGCAAAAACTAAAGAGTGCCTGTAATTGGCATAAAATTGAGAACATTAAAATACATAATTACTGTAGTTTTATCACAACTGTGTAACAATGCAAGCAAATAAACTTAAATTCAAAATATTACATTACATTTTGAATTTCAGGCTGGTAAATTGATTTTTTTTAAAAAGCGGTAATTGCTGGATGAAAGATATATTAGGCTTAAAAAAACCATGTACATTTGGTCCAAGTTTAAGATTTTCATTAATGAAAATCATAAGCCAGAAAAAAACAAGTCCTAAGATATGGCTAGGATAACAATGGATATGAAAGTAATTAACACTATTATCTATCATCTGTTGATCACTTGAGATTACAATAAATGATAGATGGTGTAGTGTAAACAGAGATTTATCTGAGAAATATTGTGCAACCTGAGATCATGTGAAATTTTGAATTTTATAACAGTGTTGGCCAAAGGGTAAAAAGTGTGTACATTTATTTTAAAGACAAGACCCAAAATACATAGATATTGAACTTGTTTTAGAGCTATCTAACTATGCAAGCAACTAGGCTTCAATTCAAAACATTAGTTGCTTTTTTAAAAGAGTGAAAAGTGGTTGCTGAATAGAATGTGCATTACATCCAAAAACTTCAAGTACAATAAATCCAGGTCCAAGCTTTTCATTGACAAAGGTCACAAATCAGAAATTATTTTAGGGATATGGGTAGGACATTACTGGATATGGATTTTATCTATTGTGCGTTGAATATGTAAGCTTACAATAAATGGTAATACTGAAATATAACATTAAAAGTTTGTTTATTCTAAACTAGCAGACACGTGATAAATTTTTCATAAACATTATAAATATTTTGGGTGAGAGGGTACAAATTTATTTTATTTAATAATTGGATAATTATTGATGCTTTGTCATTTAGACTTAAAAATCTATTTTAATATTAAAAATGTATTCATTGACGTATAAATTATATTTAACATCTTAATTAGAATCTACAATAAACATCCACATATTTGTGAAAAGAAAAAAAAGTTTTAAAAATTATTTCTATCATTTATGAGAAATGTGTATTAAATCCTTACAACAACAAAAAATCCTCACTTCCCATTATCCACTTTTCACAATACTTTATTTCATTTCAGTCGACTGGCAGTTTTCTTCAGAAATTTGTAATATCTTTCACTCACTTCTTTCAAACTAAAATGTTTATTTATTGTATCAAAAATGATAGTCTATAAAATGTACTTATTACGGTGAAAAACACTGTTTTTTGGGGATCATCAGATAGCTTAATCTCAAATAATCCTTGAAAAAACTTGTGAACTTAATTTATTTTGAAATACTGGCAATATATTTTCATTATTTAAAATATCAAAGGTAATTTAAAATTTTAACAAGAATTAATTTGCATTTATGTATTCATTTATGATTATATTTTAAATTCATTAACATAAAAAAATGCTACTTAAAATGTTACTTATACTATTATAAAAATATAAGATTAAAAGTTAAATTGTGTAATAAAAAAATGAGGGTTTTACCACAATTATTGTTACCAATCTTTTATGATATAATTTAAAACAGAAATAAAATAAATTAGAGGATTAAATATTTTCTGTCACTTTGAATATTTAAATATTAATTACATGTATTCAATAAAATTTACTTCCACTTTTCCTTATTTGCATTGTTGAATTATATATTATATAATATACTACATACTCCACAATTTACACTTCACAATGCACTTTTAACACATGATTTATTTTATCTCCTCTTGCTTACAGTTTCAACTGTCCAGCAGTCATCATCAGAGCAACAACTTTATCAAGAAGGAGAAGTGGGAGGAAATTTTAGTACTTCAAAGAAGAAGTTGGCGCATTAAGATCAATATTAATAAAGAAGCAATAGAAGCAATATAATTATGGAGAACATAGATAGTATTAAAAAAAATTTGGAGGTTGAAGATATTAAGTTGATAAAGTTGTTGTTCTGATGATGACTGCTGGACAGTTGAAACTGTGAGCAAGAGGAGATAAAATAAATCATATGTTAAAAGTACATTGTGAAGTGTAAATTGTGGAGTGTATGGTATATTATATTATGTATTCAAGAGTATAAGGTTTAAACTTAAACTTACATGGGGAAAAAACAACATCAAAATGAATATTTAAATAAGGCATTTTTAAAATATGTCATAATATCAATATATAACTTATTAAATTTAATATTGTATCTAAATTATTGTGATGTAGATAAGTGTGAATAAATACTTTGTCAAAAACATCAAATTTTAAGAAATGTAAGATATATCATTTATCCTTTTTACATGTCTTTGGTCATATCTTTCAGGAACATGTGGTAGAATAGAAGTTAAATTGAAGTACACCTAAAATGTGTATATGAAGTTAAATCATATAACATGTGTTATATTTATTTTGCTTATTTGAAAATGTGAAGTGGATATTTCAAAATGCATTCATAGTGAGAGAGATAGATCTGACTTTTGGGTTGACTGATGATTACAATATGATTGAGCTAAGACAAAAGATGTACTCATAAAAAAAAACTTGAAAATATATAGAGATATAGCATTTGTAAGTTGTATAACATATATATTGGTTTGAAATATAAGATACAAGAGAAAATATGAGTCACTCTTCATTACAGCCACTATTTTTATTGTAATAGGAAAGAAAACATAATACATTAGTCATTCTTTTGAAAAAAATATATTTATGCTTGTGGTTGCTTTTTTTTAAATGATGGAAAGATTGTAAAACAATTCCTACTCATAACTGTTCAAAATTTATTTTAGAATTAGGTTTCTCAAGAATTCAGTATGTTATATTCTTGTATTCAAAGCCAGTGTAAAAAATAAATAGTTCTTCACTCTTATTGATTAAATTAGGTTGATAAATTAATTTGAACCTCATTTCAATGTTCATATATTCAAAGTTTGCTAAGCATTGTAATTAAAAAATTTCTCATTGTACTGTTATATTTATAATTGCACTGTTTTATAATATATAAGGCTTTATAGATTATGCTTTTCTTTGTAAGATTTTCACATACTATAAGTAATTAATGTCTGAAAATACATCGATTGATTGTATAAAAAGACACATATTATGTGAATGAAAATAATCTTGTGATCTTGTTTTATTTCAAAATGTGTCATTACATATAAATATTTCCTAAGAGTTTGCATAGAATCTTTAAATATACACAAGTTCAAATCCATTTTTTATCTATTCTCAGTTTATTAAAACATTACTGACTTAAATATTTGTAAACTAATTTTAACAGGTCTAAATTAAATTCAAACAAAGTTGAAAGGTAATAAATCTATATGCCTCTCATATTTATGATGAAATGTTTTTTTTTTTAAATTATGATTTAATTTAAAGAACACTAATAAGTAAATTCTATTTATAAGTTAATATTATTTAGTTGTGAAATGTGAAAATTTTATTATACATTAATTTATTTTATTTTATTGTTTTGTCTTTAATTGATAATAAAGTTTTATTTTAGCAATTTTAAGGATTGTGTTTTACTAAATTACTGAAACATCAAGCCAGTCATTAAGATGGTATCATGGAAAAAGAGAATCCTCTAAAAATAAATAAAATAGTTGATAAGAAAACATGTATTGAACATAGAGGTTAGCATAATTCTTATTCTCTTGTAAGGAAAAGAAAAGTATGTTCATTGTTTTTATTGGACTATTTACTATTAATTGCTATCTTAATAATTATTAATTACAAGTAATAAAATAATCCAAACAATGTTATTCCAAACTATACAAGTTTAGTGATGTCCAATAATCATTGTAACTGTTCTCCTAAGTCTATAAGAAGATTAAAATGAAACATTGAACTCAGATTGTCATGCTAAAAAAAAAGTGATCCAAGACTAAATCATTAGTCATCAAATAAGACATTACAAGTTTTAGGTTTACTAATTTTTTGGTATTCTTTAAATCTTTCATTAAGAAACTTCACAATAATACCATGATTGCACTTTTAGGGCTTTCTTTTTTCCAAAACATAGGTACAAACAAAATAAATGGGGGGGGGGGGATAATTTAAACTTTGATTCATAGCAATGAATTTGTCAAAGGTTGAGATGTTAAGCCTGCATTTATTTTTTAAGTATTTAATTGAATATGTATTCAAAAAAAAATCTTTGATTATAAATCTGCATATGAACTTATCTCAAGTCCAAAAATAGTCTTCAATGTATAATATTTTGATCAAGTGATAGGTAAAACATTGAACACGTGAATCATGATATGAACTATTGATAAAGCATAAAACTTTAATTTTTTGCATTATTCAGAGCCTACCCAAAGATACCATAGCAAAATATGCAATAGATCTAATTTTTTAGCAAGATAGATTATGTGTTTTTATTTTGAGATTAGTAATGGCATAAATACTTATAGCTAAAACTTTTTATACATAATTTTAATTGTAATTTTTTAAGGAATGTAATAAAATTATTATCAGAAGTTTAACTTAAATTTTTTTAAATCAAACTTTGCAATTTATAAATAAATATAAAATTAATAAGTTTAATAATATTTAAATTTTTATGTTTAAAATAAATTTAAACTTTATTTTATAATAATAATTACATTTTTCTCAGGTTTATTGCATTTTATATATTATTTTTATTGTAGTACATAATATATTATATTCACATAAAGTAGCATGATATTATAAAAATTATAATTTAAACAAAATGTAAAAGAAATGGGGAAAAAATATATATAATATGACATCTTTAAAGAAATAAAGAAGGATAACTATAAATACTTTGATCAGATTATTAAGATAAATGAAAACATAATGAATGAAGTCAATTATGGAAATAAATTTAAATGGTAAAAATAATATTAAAGTATATCTTAAGTATTTAAAATAAAAGCTTTTTAATAGATATATTGTCCCAGTTTTTATATATGGATCTAAATTTATATGCATAGCAGAGAAATAGTGTGGTGACCTGAGATGGCATAATGAAGTATGGAAGGATATATGTTTGAAGTAATATAAAAGAATTAAAAACAAAATACAAAGAGTGAGAGAACAAGCAAGTATCACTGAAATCACTGAAAGAATCCAAAGTTTAAAATGAACTTAATCTCTATAGAAATAATGTTATATATATATTTACATAAACATTTTTTGCCAAATAAACATAAAAATATCAAATTACCTAAAAAAAGATGACAGATGTCAATCATTCAGAAACAAAAAAAACTTATTAATAACCATAAAAAAAAGATAGACACAAGATTGAAGATGAATTTTGCAATGACTATACAATTCAATCCATGTCTACATATATCACATGCTACTTCTTTAACCTACTTACCTGACATCTATCCTCCTCTATGATGATTTTTTATTATGGAAAACTTCACCTTCACTATCAACCATATTCTGTCAATAACAGCAGCAAATAAAAGATATTTGTAACATTAATGAGTTCTACCTCCTTCACAAAAACCATGATTATTTTTATAATAAAATACTTCTTAGATAGGTTATTTTTCATCTTCATCACATGTCCAATCTAATAAAAATATACCCTTATAATTGTAGATTAAATATCATATCTAAAGAATTGGTGATGTAATGTTGCCACCATATTTTCAAAATATTATTAAAGCATTCTATTTAAAAATATCTGAATCTATCACTCACTTCCATTAGGCAAAGATGGTAGAATAACTCTCCTATAAATAACTAATGTAAATATCGTTATGATAAGATACCTTACTATTTAAGTGTTAAATGTTCCAATAACAGGAGTTTACACTGAATTTTCCCTCTTCAAAAATATTAAAGCTGAACCACATTCTAAGGCTGATAAACTACCTAATCCATAAGTTGCTGAAAATTTTTCTTTCATTCCTGGATAAAAAAAAGTGCCTAAGCTTTGGCCATTAATAAATCAAAATCTTTATATATTGTATACAAAATGTTACGAACATGCTGTATATCATCATTTGAATTTAAAAAAAATTGTACCATCACCAGCATAGTTGTTTTTGTTCTTAATCTATTCAAATGTAAAACTCCATCATCAAACTTATAACACTACTTGATTCACAAATCTACTTATAAATTGATCTAAAAATCACTATTATAAAAACTGAAAATAATATTGATGTTAATAATTCCTAAATGAACAGTTAGCTAATTTCAAACAGTGCAACAAACCTTTTTACTTACCTGAGTCAAATGACCATGTCTTTCCTTATTACGTTTTTATTGCAATTGTCTTGCAACAAAAACCATGTCTACAATGCTTTTTGATGCTCTGAAACTACAATGACTTTCTGCTAAGAAGAAACACATTTAATAAAATCCTGCAGAATATTTTTACTGTAATCAATAATGATGATATCCCATAATAATTCTTACAGTCCTTTCTATCCCCATTATTTTTATAAATTAGAATAACAAAAGCATTCCTAAGATCAGATGCCATAGTCTTAAGAGTTCAGATATTTCTAAAAAATACAAATTGTTTTATAGTAAATATACTGTTACCATATATCTTATAACTTCTCCAAGTTACCCACCAGGATTTGCACAATATTCATGATTTCAAAAACAGCTGCTTTATTTGTGTATAAATTAATATGTCTTCCAAAATCTAAATGAATCACCATTGGGTAGATATATCATTAAAAGCTGACTTCATTATTAAAAGAGTTGTCAAAATAATCTTTCTATCTATTTGAAATATCATTATCATTATATGAAAATTATATCATGCATTGAAATAATGTAATTATATCATTTTTTAGATAGATCTAGGTGTTGTTTTCAATGTTTCAAAAAAATATTTAAAATTACTATGTTTAGCCAATGATTCTATTTATAATTTGAATCCACCAATCATTTTGAATTTGTCTTGTCATTTTTAAGTTGACTTTTGCCTTTAGATCCTTACGTTGCTTTTAAAACTCAATATTCATTTGTTAATCACAAAAGAAAATAATGTCATATTACTACTAATCAAGTGACTATTAATATAATAAAAATCTGAAATGTAAAAAAAAAAAAAAAAAACATTTTTTATTAGATATTTGATTAATTAAAATGAAACATGTAGCATTATTTTCTTTGAATGAATAATAAAATGACGTTTTTTTTTATTCCAAAAAGTACCTTTACTGGTCAAAGGTTACAAATAAGTTCTATGGGAACTCCCCAATAGATGAAAAATACTTGTAAATCATTCTATAGGCTCAAGTATGCTGGGACCACATTTTATCACCTGCACCTGTGGGCCAAAGATATTCAAAGTATACACTAAAATTATATAAATGGGTGGTGGCTAAAATTAGTCCAACTGCCTTACATAATAAACTAGGAGTTTCAGGTATCCAAGAAAAACTAAATACCATATTCAAACATCAATTTATTTATTAATCACAGTAATTCTTTGTTAGGCAACTTAACTTAAACTTTAATATTACACAAGAGTTTTAGTTTTAAAATTCCTGCGGTTATTTACTCTTGTTGTTTTATTAAATATAATTCTATAAGATAATATTTTAAAGCAAAGCATCATAGGTCTTATTCAGAGAGTATATAGTCTATTAGTAGGACTAGTATGGTAAGCATTGATTAGTGATTTTAGATAATCTTTGGTATGGTTTATTAAAATATCAATATGCTGTAATAATTATAGTTCATCAGTATTGGATTTGATCTTTATTTGATTATACATCTCTGGATCATCATCTCTTTTCTTTAAATTTATTGTAACCCCACTGAGCTGAGTCGTTAAGTGTCTCTCATTTATATTTTAATTCACTTTATTTATATTATATTTCATTTCATTTTAATTTCATTCCATTTCTTTTTTTTTTATATCTTCTATCATCTCATTTCATTTCTCTCTCTTTTATTTTATTTTCTTCTTATCTCTCCCTATCTCTCAATATTAAAAGGTTACAATTGGCCTCTCTCATTTCATTTTCATCATTTATCTTTATCATTATTTAGCATTATTTCTTTTCTTCCTCATCTCTAATTTCTTTATTAGCATTATCTCTTCTTCATTTCATTTCTCTCTCTCAATTTCATCAGGTTACAATTGATGCCCAACTGTGTAGGCTTTGATTAAGCATGTTGGCCTCGATTTATGTTGTGAAAACCTGTATTAGATGTTGATTGATTTTTGTAGATTTTGCTGACTTGGTTTGGAGTCATTTTTGCTATTAATTCTGATTTTATGCAAATTTTTTGGTTTACTAGATAAAATCGAATTAGATAAGCTAGTTAATTGGTCTAGTTATAGCTAGTTAGAATCAACATGTCTAAATTATAAGACAAGTTTTGAATATATCAATATATTATCATTGATAAGTGCAGTTTATAAATTATCATCATATAAGTAAATAATACTTTATATTGCATTTACCGATATTATGTTATTATGGTATCTGAGTTATCTGTTATTTGATACTTGTTGTTTTGTTAATCAAGTGTATTAACAAATCATTATTTTATTTATTGATATTTATTGAACAATGGTGAACCAAGACTCATATAAAAGTGAACAAAACATATAATGGTGGGAGTCGTAAAAATAAAATATTCTTTATTGTAGCATTGTTGCTGTGGTTTTAATTATCTTGATTGTTAGGAGATGTCAGAAAACGGTTACCTTATTATTATTATTTTTGCAATTTAAGAAGAGTATCATTAAAGTCTTAAAGAAGTAAAATATTATGGATAGCCACACAGAAACCATGGAGATTTTCGATAGTTCAGGGATATCTCAAGATTTTCCCACACCAGACACTCCAACCCTCAATTTGGAGGATGAGTTATTAGGTGAAGGAGCAAATACCAGTATTATTAGTCCAGGAATTATGAGAACTGAGAGTAATATGTTATTAAACCTGAAGGCATATTTTGATTTAAAATTTGATCAGCAAAAAGAAGAATTTATGAGAATTAGAAAAGAAGATAAAGAGGAATCTCAGAAAGCAAGTGAAAAATTGTATTTAAAACTAGATCAGCAAAGAGAAGAGTTAAATATAAAATTTGATCAGCATAAAGAGGAATTGATGAAAATTACAGAAGAAGATAGAGATGAATTGTTTTTAAAATTAGATAAGATTAGTGAAAAAGCTAGTGAGAAATTAATTTTAAAAATTGATCAGCAGAGAAGATTTTAGGAAAATTAGAGAAGATAGGAAAGCAGGCTCAGAAGTTATTAAAATAGATGATAAAAATGTAAAGGTAGAAAAACCAGATATTAAGTTGATAGATGTTCAGGGAGAAAGCAAAATAGTGATAAATGTTGCTAGTGTAAATCCTCAATTAATAATTGAACAGGCCAATAAAGATATTGGATTAGTTTAGGGAGAAGATGAAGATCAACAAGAAATTGAGGGAATAATTAATCAAAATATTAAAGTAGTTAATATGGAGATAGAAAACAAAGAAGTTACACAGCTGGTAGAAAACATTAGTGTAGATGTGCAAATGGATAAAATACCTGAGAAATTAATCAATATTAAGATAGAAGACAAAGAAGTTAGACAGTCTGTAGAAGAAGTTAGGATAGATGTAGGAATAATTAAAGAACATATGGTAGTAAGTAATAATGAAGTGGGTAAAATTAATGTAAAATTTAAGGACAAGTTCAGAGATATACTTAATTTGTATATTCATAAAGTGATAAACCCAAAAAGATATTTGGAAAAGTTAAAAGCAAATTCAAGAAAGAAAACAGAAAGTTGATCAGTGATATTGAGTTTAAGAGATCCAGAAATAAAATACTGGAGAAGATAAAAACCAAAGTTAGACTAAAGAAGGGTGAAATAAAGTCTGTTAAAGAAAGGTTAGTTAGGAGAAAAGAGGTAAAGAATGGAAAGGCAAAATTTAAAAGTAACAATATACCAAATTTTAGGGAAATTTTTTGGTAAGGAGTATTGTTTTAATGTAATAAAAAGTAGGAATAAAGAGTTGAAGTCAAGAGGTACCTACAATGCCAGAAATTTGATACCTTATCCCAAGAAAATCCAAATTTTTGTAAAACTTAGTATACTTAGTTTATAGTGCAATTTATAGACCATGCTTGTCAAACTTAGCCATTGATTGTTGATTTATAATAAAAGAGTGTATATGTTTAAATTATAATTGTTGTTATTTTTATATTTTTTTTTTTCTCTAACGGGGGGAAAATTGTACCTAACTGAAGTTTCACTTAGTTCCAAAAGGAGCCAAAAGTTATCTTAGCTTAACCTTTTGGTTTGAAATTGTCTGATTTAAAAAAAATAATAATAAAAATGAAAATTAAATTAGTTAATGACTAAACTAGGATAATCTTGTATTGATTGTAATCATTATTGTATTATGGAATTATGTCTAAGTATTTGAAAAAGATATATGAGTTAGGTTGGTAAGAAATGCTAAATAATAATTTGAATTCTAAAAAAAAGAAAGATATCAGAAATAGTTGTCAGTTTTGTAAGTAATATTAAATGTATTCTAAAATAACTATGTATAATCTATTCTAATGTTTAAATAATAATAATAAGATATTATTATTAAGTTGGAATAAGTAAGCAATAAATTTAAAAAAATGATATGTAAGTTTTTATTGAAAAAAATAAGAATATTTGTTGTTAGTTTTTGTAGCTTAACATTCAGTTATAAAAATTATTTAGATTAAATATTCATTAACATTCTATTGTTGTAATTTTAAAAATAACTTTTAAACAATTAACTTGTATTCATATGTGAGAATGTGCATGCATTGACATGGAAAACATAAGAATAAAAAAATAATTTAATTCCAATATTATTTAAAATAAGTAAATAAAACAAATGTGTGAATATAATTATTTCAATGAAATATTTATGGGTTTAATAAAGGGTATAACTTTAAATTTTATATTTATTACAATGGGTTGGATAAAATATCATTTAAAAAAAGATTATTGCACAATATTTGTTAATAATAAAATTTTGATTTTCCAGCTGAAGGTCATGTGGTATGGGAAGATTATATTGATTACGTCATTAGATCGATTCTACAGCTAGTTTGTTGGAATATTTAAATTTAATAAAAAATAGTTTTTATTGGTTTTTAAATAAACTGTAGGGGGGTGAAAAAAGTGTGAGATAAGTGGAGATTTAAGGGGTCATTCAGTTGCTGATCTGTTTTAAATATATGTGTAGCTGAATCTTAAAAGTTCTTTAATAAAAAGTAATTTTTAAAAACTTTATATTTTCTAAAAAAAAAATAAAAGTATGTTTTTAAAACCATTATTTTAAATCGTCCAGTAATGACAGTGGGCTGAGAAGAAAAGGTAATCCGTTTTTCTGACAGTTTTTCATTCCAGTTAGGACATTAAAATTTACGGTAAAAATGTTTGCAGAAAAAAATACAGCATCTCATATTTCATTTGCTTTTGATCTATTCATTTTTCTTTATTTAGAAGTAAAACTTAAATTATTAAGTATTGTTATGGCTAAAGACTTTATTGCATTAAACTATAGTATACCTCCTATTAAATTAAAAATATACATGAAGAAGAAATTAAAAAAAAAAAGACATTCAAACATTTTAAAATATTAAAATGGAAATGCGTTAGCGTCTTTATAAATTAGAAGTGACATTAAATTTAATACTTTATTATTTAATAGATGATATAGACATTTAAATATGCTCTTAACAGAATAATGTTTCTGTGGACAATATCTATTTTAAAATACTAATTCTCATTTATGCTAGTAGTATGAAAAGAATTTGTTTGAAAGCAAAACTTTAAATGAATTTAAAGATATTATTAATGAACTTGTCTCTATCAAATACGTAATGTTTTGTTATAGTGGCCAGTACTTATAAGTAACTTTATGACCGTTGATCTTAGTTCATAAAACAAGGAGCGTCCTTAATTATAAACAAAGTCTACTCTTATGTTTAAAAATAAATAAAAGGAAATTTGTTTAAAAAAAAAGAAATACATTTTTAAAATATTAAGAAACGTTTTAAAAAAAGAGCTCTATTTAAAAAAAATGCATTTATCTAAAGAAGAACAGTGAAAGTTAACTAAATAGATATATTATAATTATTCCGTGTTTGAACCTAGGATTATAAATAATAATAAAAATGTACTCAGCTGAAGAATTTATTGTTTTCAATGCCGGCTTATTTTACTTATACTTATGCTTTTTATACTTATGCTACTCAGTTGAATAATTTATTTTCTAGTACCAACTTATGTTTATGCTTACGATGTTTTATTATTTTAATATATAAAATTATCTCTAAAGATAAAAGAAAGTGAACGTGTTTATATAAAGAACTACTGAACATTTTCGTTTGGAAATGATTGCCATGTATATAAAGGTATTAGTTGAAGCTTCGAATTTAAATAGATATCTAAATCTGGATAAATTGTCTACACATTATGAAATGGAAAAATCATCACGGAGCCAAAATATGAACTTAAGTTAATGTTTTTTTTTTATTATTATTGTTTGTTTTATTGGTTAAAAAAAAGAATGAAACCATAAAAATATTTATGCTATTAAATTTTTATGTAACACTTTTTGCATAAATATACAGGTAAACTAGGGTTATAATTTTAGAACAAAATAGGTTTATTTGAATGAGCAAATGTTTTTTGCCATTCGTAAGTAGATTTAGTTTATTTATCAAGAATTACACTAGCTAGTTTCTATTTAATAATTTTATTATAGAGATTTAAATATCACAGTCTTATTTTCATATAAATGGGATGTTTTACTCAATTTTATTTTAAATTTACTAAAGAAGTTTATCAGAGAATATCCATTCATTTGTTTTATGAATGTTATATTAATAATAATTACAAATATTTTATATTCATCGAGAAGTAAATATTCTTGCATTTAATTTACAATTTTAAAAGTCCATTAGTAGATATTTTTAGCATTTAATATTTTGTTATGTGTGCATTATGCCTTACCTAGAATTTTATATGCATTTAAGTTTAAAGTATTTTCTACAGTAGTCAGTTGACACATAGTTTGCTTTGTTGGTTCGAACATTGGATATATGTTTTGTATTTTTATAAATTTCTTGGAAATAACTTAGTTAGTTTAAGTGAAGTATATATCTTGCTATTAGTTAGAATTTGCTAGCCTCAAGAGTTAGGCTTAGTTTATAATTTTTGAATATGCTTATGGAGTCGAGAAAATCCTCCATACTTATTGTATTGTATTTCCATGATTTGATAGTGCTTGTCCCCAAAAAAGAGGGTATTTTATTGTATTGTTCAGTGATGATGATCACATTTATAAGCATTGGAAATCCCATGAAAGGATTGTGCTTTTCTGGTGGGTGTTCCTGTTCCCAGATGTACTGAAGATGAATACCAGACATCTTTGTTTTGCCTCGAAATTAGGTATTTTTGGAAGCCACCATATTCTTTTCCAGCTCTGAGGAACCTAGTATCTTTATTTTTTTTTGCCTATCATGCATGATGACTTAATGCTAATTCCACCACAGTAGGTGATGGTGCATTTGTTTTAGATTTGTGATGACGATATGCTTGTTTGAGAAAATGTATTTCTTCAGGTAATTGTAGCTAATTTAAAGCTCATAGGTATATCAATGTTTGAATTGTGTTGCTATGATAGTTTTATCACACACAAGCTAACCAACAATAAGTTATATTTATTTTAAAGTATATTAAATATGCATATGGTATATGTGGCAATTCACGCATAATCATTTAATATTTTCATCCAGAATTTCGCCGCTGGATTTGTAAGTCTGTTACATTATTATCTTTAGAACATTGAGGGAATAATTTTATGTGGACTGAAGTTATTTTTAAAAAAGTATAACTGATCTCTGATGAATGATTGTCCCATACACTTAAGTTAGTTTAATTTTAGTATTAGCTTAATCTGATATAAAGATATATCTAGCTGTGATATTAGTTATATCCATGAAACTAGTGATGATATTTTTAAAAAGTATTGTTGAATATGCTTACTCCAACTTAGCGTTTGTTAAGTTGAGGAGTATAAAATTAAGCTTAGGGTTTTCAATATCAACATAGTTCTGTGTGTTATTCTGATTAGTAGATGACACAATAGTGTTATTAATTAGTCCAAATAATTATATAAAATCTTAGTGCGGTATTGGCACTGTTTGTATTCCACATTTATAAACATTTCTTCTCATTATTAATAAATCAAATTATTATTATTTCAAAAGTTTTGTTTGTTTGTTT